>ML797339.1:407165-425607 GCA_009831015.1 Picea engelmannii | reverse complement strand
ATTGAAAAAAGAGTTATACTAATGCACATCGTATTGACCGTAGTTATGAGGTTGGCAGTAAAGGTTTCCTATGGGTGAAGCCGCATAAGAGTTCGATTAAGTTTGGAAAGGGTGCTAAACGCTCTCCAAGGTTTGTGGGAGCTTTCGAAGTTGTATAAAGGAAAGGACCCATAGCTTACCGACTAGCCTTACATGATTCTTTGAGGCATATGCACGATGTGTTTCATGTATCATTTTTGTGTCATTATATTTCAGATCTGTCACATGTTATTGAATTGAGTTCATTGCAGGTATCGGATGAGGGTACTCTCATAGCAGAGTCAATCCACATACTAGACCATCGCACTCGACAACTATGACGTCTATTGTTCGATCAGGTCAAGGTCTAGTGGGACAATTATAGTCCACACTTTGCTACTTGGGAGGATGCATATGAGATTCGTCAACAATTTCCTTATTTATTTTGATAGTTGGTATATAGATTGGTATCAGCTAGATTTATTGCTTTCATTATTAGATTGTACAAACTTCGAGACAAAGTTTAAAACAAGAGGGGTGTATGTAACATCCAGTTCCACTGATCACATTTCATACAATGACTTATTCTTTGAGGACGCTTGCGAGCAAGCATTCCAGTTAAAACATGGTACATTATGATTATCACTTTTGGTTTATGTGTTTATGCAATGATTAAGAATTGAAATTAATATGTTATTGATATTGATGTATAGCATTGACAGGTATTATGATGAGGTTTCCTGAGTGTGCAAGAAACATGACATGATGATGATGTTGATGGCATCGAAAAAAGTCTTCCTTGGACTCCAGATTTAGTCAAGGAGTGGGCTATTTACTTTGGTTATGAGTACTTGATTTATACACATATATTATTGGTAATTATTTCAATATGGATTTCATGTATATGGATTATTAACATTATCTTTCTTAGCGGATGCAGGCATGGTGACGCCTGCTAATTCGACTCACATATGGAGTAAAGGGGTCATACACATATACCATATTGATGAGGGAGATGATATGAAAATAGAAGGCTGACTTGTTATGCTATGCAAGCACCCTCTACTTCATTAAAATAAACTTTACAGGACCTTGCTTCATGTATTAAAATATGCAAGATAAACTTATGTGTTAAGTTCATGTATCTTCTTGTAAATGCTTATGTGTGAGAAAATGTTCTTTTAGATGGTTAAATATGTACTTTCAATGAAATACATAGCAACACAACTTGCAGCAAATAAACCATCAAACTCACAACAAGAACAAGATGATAAAGGAGTTCACCCCCCTCTGGGCTACATCTCCTTGAGCCTCCATCAATGGACTTGGCTCTCTGGGATTAATTAGTAAAAAGTTCTTTTACAAGTTGTTGCTCAACTCCAATGGAAAAAAAGACTGTACCATTGAGATCAGAACACATTAAAACCCCAAAAATGACTAATACAACTCTGAAAACGGATCATGGCTCATCCGGGCATGACCTCTTCTACATGTGGCCATAAGCTTCCTTGAGCTTCTCTTTGGAAAAAACACCTGTAAAAGTCCTCAAAATCCTCTGAAACCTGTCCCAATGTGTTAAGAGCATATTAATTAGCCAAAAATGATTATTCAATCATAGAAAACAAACATAGGCTCACCAAACCATGTCCTCGATCAATGAGGGCTTCAAGCTCCCTAGAGCTTGCTAAAACTTCAATGGTGAAAAACTTGTAGAAGAAGTCTTCAAATGGCCTTAATAACAGCACCAATGGATTCATCACATCCAAAAACCTCTATCTGGGCTTTTACGGCACCTTAATCGGCCAAAAGATGAGGAAGATAGGCCTCCTGCCATTTTCCTCCTTCAAGCTTACTGAAACTGGTTCGCCAAAACGCACCTCTGTGTGCATGAACCAAGAACACGCTCCAAAATGCGCATTAAAAACCAGCACTGAGAAGTTTCAAAAAATGGTCCAAACTGTAGGACGGTTAGGGCGCCTCCAACCCCTAACCGCCAAGCACTCGGGCATATGGCCATATGACCTCGCGCTTGGATAAAAGGTGGTTTAACCATTTGAAAACCGTGTAAACCGACTCCCGCGCGTACATACAAAGGTTATGTTAAAACCGGGGTTAAATGTTTATAACCCTAGTGAAATTCGTTAACAATGCCCCATATACTATATGGTCACATAGTTTACAATGGAACCACGGGTCGGGGCTAGGCCCCGACCCGCCCCCCTTTCCACTTAACACAACACACGTATTTAAATATATGCGCATTGACATTCATTACAAGGAACATTGGGCGAAAAGTTGGTTAGTGGAGTTTGCAAAGGCACTATGTGGAGGAGAGGTCCAGGGGTCGAACCCCGTGGCCTCCAACATTTTATACATAGAACTCCTTAGCCAACCAATGAGTGACACGTGGCGCCCTTGGATTGGGCCATGTGTCCTCCTACAATTGGCGACCCAAAGGACACGCATCAGCACCTCATTCACCACTGTCAACCCAATCAACATCTGACACGTCATCGTATGGACTGTACGACCCTGCCACATCACCGTACGGATTGTACGGACAAGTACAGTCAGCATCAATTTTTTCATGTTTGGCTTGACGAACATATCGCGATATCTTCTCCATACAGACTCCGTTTGAGAAAGTAAATATACCACCAGAATCAGGAAGACGAGACGGATGCAATGACACTATTTTCGTCGCATTCCGAACACATTGAAATTTGAGCAAAATTTTGACCCCTGGTCCAGATTTTGATCACACCTTCCCACTGAAAGGCTTTTGGACCCACAAAAGCTTATGTCTTCTTTCAAGTTATATCAAAATCTTTTCGACAATCACCTGACATGCCTGGCACTGCAACTGGCTATGTCCTTCAACCACTGCTCTCTGGCTGCTGCTGACCCAATGCTCTCTCTGTGCTTGGAAGACTACCAACCTTCCCACTGAGAATCAAGTCCCTATTGTGAACTCTTTGACGTCAACAACATTAGCTCTCCAATGGCTGCAAAAACTTTCTGCGACATCTTGTCACAAGCCAAGAAAAAACATCAATCTTGAAAACAAATTATACAAGACTGAAAAATGATGCTAAGAAAATCTTTTGTTCTTCAAACAAACTATCGCATCTTGTACTTCATCAAAGTACATGGTGTTTTCCTGCATCATGGT
Organism: Picea engelmannii; assembly: GCA_009831015.1. Classification (NCBI taxonomy): domain Eukaryota; kingdom Viridiplantae; phylum Streptophyta; class Pinopsida; order Pinales; family Pinaceae; genus Picea; species Picea engelmannii. The sequence continues at coordinate 422,417 of ML797339.1, read as the reverse complement.
GTACTCAAAATCAACTTTCAAGTCAATAAACACCATCGACTAAACACAAGTCGAACAACACGATCGACACAACATAGTCGTCAGAAAATCATCAACACCATTCGAGACTCATCGACCTTCTCAAACTGACAAGTCGACAAACATGATACATAATCCTGTAACAATCATGAATCACTCATGATGAACCATCACTAGGTTACTTCTTACACATACATAAAAACAAATGCATGTATATGACTCGTCAACTCTCCTTCCAGTACAAACATAAGTACATAAACCCCGTAACATGTGGGTACATAAGAGTTGAAATGAAAAATATAAATGGCTGCAACTTATCATGCTTCCCATAAATGCACACATAACACTGAAAAGTGCATTTACAATAGAAAAACGCAAGCCTCACTTGCTAAAGAAATCCAACCATTTCTTACCAAGCCAACTCAACGGTGACTTTTTCTGCTGGGAATCGTCCTCTTGTGAATCATCTTGACTCACATTGATGATGGAATCTCCACTTCCATTCTTGCCAAACTCTTTATCCAACTGCTTCTTGTGCCGTGGATGAGTAGTTGGATGCAACGTCCAACATTGGTCAATGAGATGACCCCGCTTCTGACAATGAGTGCAAATCTTTTGCATCCTCCTTTCATGCTATCTTTGCTTAGAAAGTTTTCCGAAAGCGGTTAATCTTTTCCAACATTTTGAAACATGATGGTTATATAAACCACAATATGTACATGGATTCTTTCTTCCATTTTTACATACATAATCAAAAGAAACTGACTGATAAGCAGAATTATACCTTGAACATTCACCTTTATCGCCTCTTTGAGGAGGTAAATCTAAAGAGTTACAAACTCTCCTTTGAAGACCATCAACAGTGTTCTTGTCCTTATCGTTGTCACAACTTTCTTGTTTCACACATTCGCATTCATCTTGAACACAAGCCTTGCATGTTGAAGGGATTGAACTTTCAACAAAAGTTCTCAAACTTTCACCTTTAAAGCCTTCTTGAGGAGGTGAACTTGAAACAAAATTTATCCTTGGAACTTTTTCCCTTGTCTCCTCGACTTTGGAATTTGCTCCATCTTGCCGTTCATATTCAAGACCACAATACTTGGGTCTTTCTTCAACAACAATAGGCTCAAAAATGCCTTGTGCATGCTTACCCAAACCTTTACCTTCATAGCCCATTTTTAACAACAACTTGGACCCTATTCCTCTTGTGTGATTTTCAAAACCACCAAAACCTTCATCTTGAGAGGAATTAGAAGATAAACTAACATTGCATACCTCATGTTCATGCATGTACTTGGTAAGAGTTTCCTTTGCCTCATGGAGTTGAATCTCCATCTCATGCAACCTTGCAAGAAGTTGGTCTTTCTCCTCCTTCATGGCCATTAACTGCTCTTCAAGAACAATGCATACATTTCTGTCTTCACACATCTCTTTCATCAAATCTCTCATAGTTAACAACTCTTCTTTAGATAATGAAAATGTATGAGAACTATCAATGGTTGAAGCTTCCTCCATCCTTGGAAGATATCCAATCACAAAACTTGCACAAAAACCAATAGCTAAATCTCAAGCTATCAATGGAAAACACATGAACAAAACAAACTTGTGCTCTGATACCACCTGATCTGAAAATAGAAGGTTGACTTGTTATGCTATGCAAGCACCCTCTACTTCATTAAAATAAACTTTACAGGACCTTGCTTCATTTATTAAAATATGCAAGATAAACTTATGTGTTAAGTTCATGTCTCTTCTTGTAAATGCTTATGTGTGAGAAAATGTTCTTTTAGATGGTTAAATATGTACTTTCAATAAAATACACAGCAACACAACTTGCAGCAAATAAACCATCAAACTCACAACAAGAACAAGATGATAAAGGAGTTCACCCCCCTCCGGGCTACATCTCCTTGAGCCTCCATCAATGGACTTGGCTCTCTGGGATTAATTAGTCAAAAGTTATTTTACAAGCTGTTGCTCAACTCCAATGGAAAAAAAGACTGTACCATTGAGATCAAAACACATAAAATCCCCAAAAATGACTAATACAACTCTGAAAATGGATCATGGCTCATCTGGGCATGACCTCTTCTACATGTGGCCATAAGCTTCCCTGAGCTTCTCTTTGGAAAAAACACCTATAAAAGTCCTCAAAAGCCTCTGAAACCTGTCCCAATGTGTTCAGAGCATATTCATTAGCCAAAAATGATTATTCAATCACAGAAAACAAACATAGTCTCACCAAACCATGTCCTCGATCAATGAGGGCTTCAAGCTCCCTAGAGCTTGCTGAAACTTCAATGGTGAAAAACTTGTAGAATAAGTCTTCAAATGGCCTTGATAACAGCACCAATGGATTCATCACGTCCAAAAACCCCTAGCTGGGATTTTACGACACCTCAATCGGCCAAAAGATGAGGAAGATAGGCCTCCTGCCATTTTCCTCTTTCAAGCTTACTAAAACTGGTTCGCCAAAACGCACCTCTGTGTGCATGAACCAAGAACACGCTCCAAAATGTGCGTTAAAACCCAACATCGAGTAGTTTCGAAAAATGGTCCAAATTGTAGGATGGTTAGGGCACCTCCAGCCCCTAACCGCCAAGCACTCGGGCATATGGCCATGTGACCTCGCACTTGGATAAAAGGTGGTTTAACCATTTGAAAACCGTGTAAACCGACTCCCACGCGTACATACAAAGGTTATGTTAAAACCGGGGTTAAATGTTTATAACCCACGCACAATTCATTAACATCGCCCCATATACTATATGGTCACATAGTTTACAATGGAACCATGGGTCGGGGCTAGGCCCCGGCCCGCCCCCCTTTCCACTTAACACAACACATGTATTTAAATATATGCGCGTTGACATTCATTACAAGGAACATTGGGCGAAAAGTTGGTTAGTGGAGTTTGCAAAGGCACTATGTGGAGGAGAGGTCCGGGGGTCGAACCCCGCGTCCTCCAATATTTTATACATAGAACTCCTTAGCCAACCAGTGAGTGACACGTGGCGCCCTTGGATTGGGCCACGTGTCCTCCTACAATTGGCCACCCTATGGACTAACAAGCTAGGGATTAAACTTGCATGCAGATCTTGACCCTTCAGAAATTACTTTTAACCTTCTACCCCAACCTACAACCCTTTTTCACATGCAAACATGGGAAGAACCAACTAACCTTTTTATCGACGGTCGGTGTAGATCCTCCGTTGAGATTTTATCTCCTTGCTTCTGTTGCTCCTTCCAAAGAACGATCCTGCAATAAAAAAAAAACTACGCATGCATGCTATTGCTCTACTAGAGGGTTAGAGATTAACATAAATCAAATAAACATATAAGACTCATGTATTTGGTACGGGAAAAGTCTTCTTTATTAATCTCAATATGAACCAACTTACAATGATAATAGAGATCGGCCACCGTTCCTTGTTCCTGATCTTGGGCTCCTCCTCTTCCTTGTCCTCCAACTGCTTTGCTTAAATATTCCTAAAGCTTGAGGAATGGCTAAAGGGTTGGGACAAAACTGGTTCGGCAATCAGGAAGAGTTTCTTTGCTATGATTTTCCTCTTCCAAATAGTACCCCTACCCCTTCTTTTATAGGCTAGAAGGAGCTAGGGTTTTGGGCGAACCCTCGGCCATGCATGGCGGGGAGTTCCAGTTAACTGACCAAAAGCTCTTCATCTCGTCGGCAACTTTCCTGATTTTTTGCTTTTGTTAGGTAAACGCGGGCTGTAGTGGGCTAGCCAGCGTTCAACGCGTGCAGTATAAGGTCTGCCAGCATTCCAACGCGCCCAGCAGTGGGTTAGGACGCGGGTTACCTATTTTGAGGGGTTTTTGAAGAGTTTATTCAACATGGCTTTGGCAATGAAGGGCAATGAGTAGGCCTGATGCCAGGTAAGCATATGTGGTGCAATTTAGGGTTATAACAGATGCCCCCTAATGTGTGAGGTCAGAAGAGCATCTGATGGCCGAAATACATTACCAATCTTTACCAATCTGTACTGATCTGCTGAATGAGTGAGCCCAGGAAACAGGAATTAGGAGGTGCCATCTGCAAAAAATGTCAAATGTCTCATCGAGGCGGGCATACCCATGCTCAGAATAAAATAGAACCATGACTACCAATCATATACACTGTAGATCCATGTCAAATAACTATAGAGAGTAGCCGCGAACAATACACAGCGGAACTACATCTCGAAATCAGAAAGATATACATATAAAGTATCCATCTCCCAGAAGCTGATTTGACTTGATGGTTGTACTTCAGAGCTCGAGCAACAACTTCAAAATCTTCTAAACTCGGGTAGGAGGGTAATATGAGTGTACGACTGCACTACCCAGATGTCTTCGATGGCTCGTCGGTTATGGACTTGATTGATGATCGGACTGAAGGCTTCATTGATTTCGAACAAAGACTTGATTGGACATTCAGGATGGTCGGGTGCGAACAAGAGACATATTGCAGAGTGGCCGACTCAGGCTAAGTAACAAAATTCCCTTGGATAATAGCACGACAAGTGATAAGACTCAGGCATCATATCTGTTAATCATAAGTCTACGAAGCAGGAGGCAATGCAAACTCTCCATATGTTTGGAAGAGTAACCAAACGGTGGAGGACACAACTCAATATGGCGAGCAAAGCTTCCTAAGGTTGTACTACATCCCAAAGTCTGATGAATCAAACGGACATATGTGCTTTATCCAAGGGCGACTCATAATGCTGCCAATAAAGAAAAACTTTTCCCATCCTCTTTTTGGGGTATATTTGATTTTTTTTTTTTTTTTTTTTGTTCTTTTTTATGATAAAGGAAAATTACGTTACAACGGAGGAACGAGTACAACAAACATACAAGCTCAAGACACAAGGGCAAGAATGATGTTCTGGGAAGTGATACTCGGAAAAATCCTCTAGTGGCTAAAGGTGTTAAGATGCAGAAACAAACTGTTACTAGGATGATGAGTAAGGTATGTAAATGCGGTTTATAGAACACACAATGGTAACTTCCTTCGATGTAAGTTTAACGAGCCCAGAGAAGGGAAACTCAGTGATTTTTCATGTTTAGAGAGTCTGAAAAAGCATAAAAGGAAACTCCATGGGGTACATTTTTCGATAGTTAGTCTAGTCGGTTCAAAAAAGGGGTAAACTAGCACTGACTAGACGTCAATTCAAAACCATTTTAATGAGTGTGACAAGGACAAGATCACTCGACTTTTTTTTCAATTTTAAGGAGTCTGAAAAAAGCTTAACTATGGACTCCATCAGGAATATTCTTCTGGATCATTTTAACGAGTGTGAAGGAATAAGGTCACTCGACAATCTTTTCAATTTTAGGGAGTCTGAAAAGAGCTTAACTATGGACTCCAGGGGGGTTTCTTTTTCATAAATTTAGTCCCTCAGGCTCGAAAAAGGGATAAAATTATACTTGAGGATACTCTTCTAAAGAATTGGAATTCAATAGAGTATACCTTTGTTCGTACAGTTGACCGTCCGGATCGAAAAAGGGGTAAACTACCGCCGGACAGACGTGACTTCAAATTTCAGTTTAACGAGCGTGAAATATCACAAGATCGCTCGACAATATTTTCATGTTTAGAGGGTCTGAAAAGGGCTTAAAAGGAGACCCGTTATGTTTTGGGAGTCCGAAGGGTAAGACAAAGAGTGAAAATACCCATGCAAATGAGGCTCAAACTCATATTCAGGAAAGACTATACAGACTCCCGAGCCTACAATGTTGCTAAAAATGGCATGGACACCATAATGCAACCAGGAGCTACCTAGGGCATCCATGTTTGGGTAAGCTCTACCACCCAGTTGCGAAACTTCTAAAGAAGATATGGTAGTTCCGTGTCACAACCGGATGGGATCGATCCTATAGTATCAGCACAAAAGGCAACAAGATGCAACAGTCGGGATGAAATCCTACCCTATATGCTCAAGTTGATTTTTGCAACAATTTTTTTTTATGGACCATCAACATATTTTTTTTTATTTTTTTTTTTCTGAAACTCAATGAAAAATGTCCCAAGACCTGATCAAATTCCTTCCATATAACTCCAGAACCACCCAAAATGGTTTTTGGTATAAAAAAACTGATAAAAGGGGCCAAAAGGGTGACAAAAAGAGACCAAAAAGTCTATAAATAGAAGCTGGCAGCTCATTATCACCATTGCTGATTTGGAAATTGACTCTGGAGCCAAAAGACCCCCTCTGCCAGAGATTGTGATTCCGGGAGCTACAGTGGACCAAACGAACTTCTGCTCGGACCAAGTAAGTACAAACTCCCCCATCTTGCAATTCAATACGTCATTTAAAGTTTTTGGGCACGTTTTGGGGGTGGTCATCGTCCTCTAAGAGGGAGGCCCTAGTAAAACGCGGGTTGTCCAGGGACAGCCCGCAGGTTACCCCCTACGCAAATGAAAAAAAGGTGTGGCAAGATCTAACTCCCCTTTTTGACTTGTGATTTTTGCAGGATGTATGTGCATTGGAGAGAGAAGGAGCACGAGGCTGCTAATGAGGCAGTAGCTGCAGATCCGAATGTGATGGCCGTGCTGACGCAGTGTGGCTTGGTGAAGTTTTTCTTATGTCCATTCATGCGTGCTCAACCCAGGCTGCTGAATGCCTTGGTTGACTATTGGCACCTTGACGCAGAGGCCTTCATGATAGAGGGGCAATCCTTGGTGCCCACCACCGAGGATATCTACTTTTTGACGGGCCTCTCGAGGAGAGGGGAACCCGTAAACTTTCAGACATTTCCTGCGGGGCCGAGCAAAGTATCGAAATTGATAGCGGAGTACTGTGAGGCCGGGACCGAGCAGGTATCTTCCTCGGTTCCCATGAGTAGGATTACCAGCCTCACCCTCCAGACCATTTTATCATTGATTGGGCGGATTACCGGCTCTACGGCCGTGCATCAGGCTTCACGTGCACAGATGAACTGTGCAGTTCAGTGCATGAATGCACAGATATATGACTGGAGTAACACACTGCTAGAGAACATGAAGAGGCAATTGACTGATTGCCATCAGTGGACACACAGGAACTTTGGGTTCAGAACTATCCTGTGTTCATTGTTCTTTGAGAGAGTTCTATGCTTCAGTCCTCGAATGACAGTACGAGGACATCTGGCAACTTTCCGTGCGATGTGTAGATGGGCAGCATTACTGCCGCGACAGGGTGGTGAAAGGACCGTAGAGGCCTTCAACGATGACTTTTTTGCTTGGTTGTCACGGCAAATCCCCGCTATCGAGGACTACCCATACGCGGGGATTGACTTTTCCAGAGATCCAGCTATACCAGTGCCTCCTGGTGAGGAGCGAGGGGAGATGGGTAAGTCTCCACCTATACAGTTTTTTTGTTTGCATATGTAATTTTTATGTCTTTTTTAAATATATATCATGTTTTTGGATAACAGAGTTTCTGATGGGTGAACATTGTGTTTCTTGCAGATGTGGGACCCATGTGGCCTGCCTATTTTGCACGGAACAGGCGTCGCCCACGGCCAGAGGCCGTAGCTGCCGCCGCTAGGGGAGTAGCAGTAGCAGGGAACCGCCCAGCAGGAGAGGCTGAGAGGGCTCTGGGGAAGATTGAGCGGAACTTTACTGAGCTCACCCGTACAGTTCCCATGATAGAGATAGAGGACTTGCCTCCCTCCATACAGACTCATATGGTGCGGTTACCTCGGACATGGATCTGATTGTTTAGGCATTTGGGTTGGGCTGTATATGATTATAACAGGGCCCATAGGCCCTTAACAACCTTTGTAGACTTTTACGTGCCTCGAGCACTGATATGTATATATTTTTTGAGGGCATAAGCCCTAGTGACTCGATATGGTTCCCATTTTTTGAGGCGCTTGCGCCCATCTATGTACTCTGAGGATTTTATGATGTATATATATGGTTTTTATTTTTTTTATGTGTCTTTATGGATTATGTGTACAAAAATGTATTTACATGTGTTTGATCATGATCTTCTTATGTGTGAGCAAGATGCCAATCTAAAATGTGATTAGCTAGAGTATCTGTTATTTGATTTAGATTTCTAGGAACATGAAAATATGTAATATAATCAAAGTTGCGTTCCAAGAGACGTACCCTAAGGAATCGTCGGTGTAAAGTAGGATCGTGCACACGGTATATTCTGTTTAGCTGTGACACAACCAGTTGAGCGTCTAGATAGACCCGGAGACGAGAGATACCCAATGACAAAGCGTCACGAAGCAACTCGATAACTGCGCTATACTCAACAACATTATTTGTGGTGTCACCTAAGCATATCCCTCCGGAAGATAACAACTGACCCTGTGGTGTAAAGATTACCCAAGCTGCAGAGGCAAGCCTCCGCGTGTGTCGACTAGCACCGTCCGCATACCCAATGAACACCTTGGACTCACTTGACATCTTCCATAGTGACGAAAGATAACATTAATGACATGTCCATAACACGTTTTTCAAAAGAAACGAAAGAAAGTAATAGCACAAAGACTATACATATGTTACAAAAAGTTACCCACAGTGACCTTTCTATGAGTAATACTTCTTGATGTAGAGCCCATTTCTAGGCTCCGCCAAAGCATTCCCTTCAAAATCAACCAAATGATAAGTGCCCTTTTTTAAAACCTCCTTAATAATGAAGGGTCTGAACCACATGGGTTTAAACTTTCCTGTCCCCAGGGGGTCCATATCTTGGTCATAAACCAGGACAAGGTCGCCCTCAGAAAAAATCCGAGGATGAATGGACCTATCATATTGACACTTGACCTTATGTTTATGAGCCTCGTTGGCCAGGGCCGCATCGCGACGCTACTCATCAAGTTGCTCAAGGTGTAGTAACCGTTCTTCAAGCAGAGAAGTGTCTGGCAATAACTGTACTGCCAATTTCAGAGATGGAATTTGACATTCGATGGGCAAGACTGTCTCCAACCCATAGACGAGCTGGAAAGGTGAAAAACCGGTTGCAGTCTTCACAGATGTTCGGTAAGCCCATAATGTCGAATATAACATCAAATGCCAATTTGACTTGGCTGAGTTTATAGTTCGTTGTAGAATAGTTTTAAGAGTTTTGTTTACAGCTTCCACTTGCCCATTGGCTTGGGGGTAGTAAGGTGATGAATGTTCTTGCCGTAACCCAAGCTTTGACGTTAACTTGGTCATCATTTGATTCTGAAAGTGACTTCTATGGTCAGTGACAATCTCTCTCGGGACGCCGAACCGTGCTACAATTTGGTTAAAAAAGAAGAGAGTTGCAGTCTCTCCATCATCTTTAAACGTCGGCATAGCTTCGACCCACTTAGTAAAGTAGTCGAAAACTACAATTATATAGCGGTGCCCCCTTGCAGATGGGGGGTTTCATGTAGTGTAATCAATCCCCCACTTGGTGAAGGGACCAACCGTGATGACAGGAAACATAGGAGCTGGATGTGCCCTCATCTTCCGTGAGAAGATTTTGCACGGATGACACTTCTTGACCGACTCGATACAATCTTTTATAAGTGTGGGCCAGAAGTAGCCTGCTCGTAAAATATTTTGGGTTGTTGCCAACCCGGATAAGTGACCGCCACAAGCTCCTGTATGACAATCATTGAGCACTATGACGGCCTCCTCATGAGTGAGACATCGACGCAAAATGCAATCTACACCTCTCCGATACAATGTATCATCGAGTATGAGATAGCTTTTGGCCTGATGGAGTATTCGCCGACGCTCATCACGAGAAGCAGAGGCGGGGCACTTCAAATTCTGGAGATATATCAGTATATCTCTGTACCAGGGGTCTGAAGATTCAATCAAGAACATATCTCCCCGAATAGGCGATTCCTCAGGCACAACGTCACCTGACTCAACCGGAAGCTCTGAGATAAGTTCTGCGAAGACCAATGACTTTTTGGACTTGGCTGAAACGAAGTCTAAGTCAAATTCTTGGAGGATGACCATCCATCTACTGATTTTTTCGCCGATAACACGTCGTGTCAACATGTACTGGAATGGATTCACGACGACAACGACAGTGGTTTTGCGAAACAGAACATAGTGACGGAACCGTTGAACAGTATGAACTGCTGCCAATGCAAGTTTTTCGAGATGAGTATAATTAAGTTCCGGTCCTACGAGGCCTTGGCTCAGGTAATAGATCACGTATTCAGAAAACGAATCATCTTCCTGAACTAAAACCATGCCTATGGTTGATTCTGCAGCAGTCAGGTATAATAGGAAATCCTTGTTATAATTTGGTGGCCGTAGCAAAGGTGCGGTTGTAAGGGCATGTTTCAATGCGTCGAAAGAGCGCTGAGCTGCTTCGTCCCAGAGAAAATGAACGTCTTTCTTCAGTAAATGCATGAATCCCTTGGTGATTTCGGCATAGTTGGCAATGAAGCATCGTAAGAAGTTCGCCTTACCTTGAAGACTCTGAAGTTGTAAGATTTTGCGTGGGGGGGGCAACTGGACTATTGCCTCCACCTTGAGAGGATCAACCATGATCCCCATCGTTGAAATGATGAAACCTAACAAATGTCCTGGCGTGACGCAAAAGCTGCACTTGTTGGGATTCAAGCAAATCTGGAAGTAGTGACAGCGTTCGAAGATAAGTCTGAGGTGTGTAGGATGATCTATTCGCTTGCGAGAGCGTGATGCTAAATCATCTAGATAGGCCTCGACTATATGTTTGAGGTCATGAAACACAAAATACATGGCCCGCTGGAAAGTGGCTCCAGCGTTATTGAGACCAAAACGCATTTTTCGATAGGCGAATGTACCCCACATACAAATGAATGTCGTTTTGTGTTGGTCCTCAGGTTTGATATGGATTTGGTTATAGCCCGAGAAACCATCCATGAATGAAAAGGATTCACAACCGGCACACTCATCAATGACCTGGTCGATGAATGGGGTTGGATAGTTATCTTTTGGACATGCCTTGTTCAAATCACGGAAATCGGTACAGACGCGAATCGTGCCTTGTTTTTTGTCGACCGGCACGGGGTTTGACACCCATTGAGTCAACTGAATAGGGTATATGAACCTAGCCTTGAGAAATTTCTCAACCTCGACCTTGATGGCTGCTGCTTTCCTAGGATTAACTGGACGAAGTTTTTGTCGAACAAGCTTAGCATCAGGATACGTTGTGATTTCGTGTTCAACTATTTTCGGATCGATGCCTGGCATTTCCTCGTAAGACCAAGCAAAAACATCGCGGAATTATTTAAAAAGATCGGTGTAAATCTGAATCTCTTCGGGGGAGCAATCTGCTCCGACGAAGACATTCTCCACGATGCCAGGGTTTCAGGAGATATTGATAGGTATTGTGGCAGCGATAGTCTCCATATTCCCCTCAGCGTAAATATTATGTGTAGCTAAGAGGTTAATGGGACATGGCTGATCTCCCGTCATGGTGATAGTGAATTCTCCTGCCTTGATTCGGCTTAACTCTGGGAGAAAATATGATCTGTGATGAAGATCATCCCAAGGTTTGTCCGGACCAGTCATTGCTTCGAGTATTGCTTCGTCAGAAGGCAAGACTAAGTCTAACGAATCGGTGTTGGCAAGAGAATCCTGAGCCCAGATAGGCTCAAGGAGTGGATCCAACTCTTGTGCGGGAATCGGATCAGGAGTAGCTGAAGTGTGTTGGACCAAAGAGTATGCTACTTCAGTGGCCGACAAGGGCGTGGACATGCCAGCGTGCCTCGTCGCATCCATTGTATCGGATGGGGAAGGAAGAATCCACGGATCTTGAAAGTAAGTCGTGCAGAACGACGAGATGTGAAGAATCTCAGCCTTGTGGTGAGTCGATATAAACTTGACATCGCAATGAGGAGGTGGATAATCGAAGGTACCCATCAAGGATGGGCACAAACCAACTCCTACATTAACGACACCGGCTGACGGATTCTCAATCATGGGAACCGTGGATGCCCCCAAAGCAGGGTCAGGTCGAGAGAAGGACAATTGATCAATGGTCACGATCCGACCTTCATGTGGAAACAATAGGACTCGGAAGATTGTAGCAACCACCGCTTGCATGGCATAAGTCCAACTACAACCTAACAAGAGATTATAGTCGATGGGGGCATCGACTACCTCTACTTCGATGCACACGGTCTTCCCTCCTAACTGCACAGGAAAAGAAGGAATGATTCCGTGTGGCCGGAAAGAATGTCCGTCGAACGCAGTAAGGAGAGTGGGTGACAGAGACAACTCAGGCTGACCAATGGCTTTCCAACATGCTAGCGACATAACGCAAGTCGAAGCGCCCTCGTCTACCACCGTGCGGTAGATATTCCGTGTCAAAGTTTTTGTGGGATGCCCCATTACTATCTAAAACACAACGTGGTAAGGCAAACGAGGTTTTAAGTCGGTCGTGTCCAACATGATGGTGCCTGGGTTGCAAGTCTCAGGAGAGCCTAACGCAGTCAACAAGGCTTTCCTCTGAGCAGGGCAACTTTGGAGGACCTCCAAAGCGGACATAGCACAAGGGGTTTGGGATAAATATTCTACCAGAGAGTAATTCTGGGCAGCCCTTGCATTTGGATTATGAGAAGCTCTCTTAAACGCACCTTTTGGAATGCATGTCATTGTTTCTCCCAACGTCTTCTCAATCTGTAGAGGAAGAGATGGAAGTTCGGCTTCTTTACCCTTCTCAGAGGCACTTGGCTTAGTATAGTCGTGCGCTCTCGTCATTATTAAAGCATCACCCCTAACCATGTATACATTCGCGGACGAGGCATTGTTTGGAGGAGGGAAGATTTCGTGGCTACCCCCTTCGCCACTTGCAGAGGCTTGAGTTAAATTTTTCCCGTGCTGAAAGGGGTTAGTCAACACAGCTTGTTGTTGCTGCGTGACAAACTTTTGGGCCTCTGCAAGTCGAGGACACAGATGAGTCGGGTGGTCCTCCCCACACAAATTGCACGGATACCTCGCCTTTCGTTTTTCTGTGGTGCCCTCGCCAGCATTATCGGTTGGTTTCTTATCCCCCTTACTCTTCTTGCGTTGTTTTTTCTTCCCTTCAGGCTGTTGGTTGGCCTTTGGGTTAGTCATCTATACGAAGTGTACTTCTGACGTTTGAGTAGGAGGAGCAGCCGGAGCAGTAGTATGGCTGGCCGCTGAATGTTGGATTGATAAATGCTGCAATTGGTTTGTCAATTGCTCAGCGGGCTTGGTTTGTGCTGAACCAACTATCTCGTCGGCATGTGGTCCAGCTCTCTGTCTGGTTTTATCCAAAATGGATCGTGGTGCATTCAACAAGATAATGTATAATAGGCCATACTGAGAGTAGATAAGCTCAAACTGTTGAGCCCTCATGATGGCATCTTCTTCGGAGAAAACCCCAGAAGTTGCGACGTCTTTAGATAATGGTGGTACTAACGACTTAAGGAACCACTCAAGCAGGAATGCTGGTGGAACTGGCACTTTGATGAGACTCTTTTGGCGTCTCCACTCTCGGATATGGTCCGAGATATGGTCAGTTGTCGTCTGTTTGAAATTGGCTAGCAACTTTGTGCCGGCGTCGTATCTCACAGGTAACTGGAAATGGTTAAGGAAATCCATAGCCAGTTCGCCGAAATAAGAATATCATGAACGATCGAGTTCTATGTACCATTTCGCGGCACTCTCGATAAGAGTGCGTTGAAACAATCGCAACTGGACGGAGTCATCTTTCAGTGAGTTAGATGAACACCATAAATGGAAAGTAGTCACGTGATCCCCTGGATCTTCGTTAGGCTTAGCCTCGAACTTTGGGATGTCCGAGGGCAAGTTCGTTGGCATAGGAGGCCAACGCGGATCGTGACAGACAAGATCATTTAACAACCATGTCAAATCGGGCAAGTGTAACGTTGCCAAGAATGGTAGTTTGGGCTGTTACTGATAGCTTGGATAAAAGGGTCCTGGAGTTTGACTGGCACCAGGTTGCCAGGAAAAGTTTTGCTGCTGGCCTGGGTTTTGGTAGAAACCATGGCCCTGACCAGCGTAAGGGTTTTGCATCTGAGGAGACATCATTGGCTGATTCCCCATGAAGGACATCGGATGTTGGGTGTTCATCGTGTTCGACGGACTTTGAGACGGATTACCCCATGCTGGTCTTGATGGGAGAGGCATAGAAGTCTGTCCAGGATTCCATTGACTGTGGAAGGAATTACCCCAGAACGACATTCCAGATGAAGGAACGGATCCTTGTCCCGAGTTCCAAGGTCCAGGTATATGTGCCCCCGACGCAGGAATAGTACCCTACGTCGGCGTAGACTGTCCAAAAATGGGTGTGCCCCCAGACGGGAAAGCAGTAGATGCGAAAGTGTTACTACCAAACGTCCCATTCCAAACAAACGGAGACGAACCTATCGACAGAGTTTGCGCAGGCGGTCCTTGACTCCCGGCTCCAAATGGACTCGTTTGTGCAGGCTGCCCAGCGGACTATTGATGCAATCCACTAAGCGAAGGGGACGAAGGAGGGATATGACCTCCAGCGTAAGGAAAAGCATTGAAAGGTACAGGAATGCCCCCAAGTTGACCTTGCAGAGGAGCGTTAGAGCTCCCTGCCCCCAGACCCAAAGTCTGTAAAGTGGAAGAGGTGAGTACAGGACTTGTTCCTGAACTAGGCATACCGTATGAAAACGGAGAGCCTATCGCACTAGATATGTAAGGGGGTGTGGCCGTCGCGATAGATGGGGTCGGTCCACTTTGCAACATAGTTGCGGCCGAGACTGTGGTGGCCTGGACCGTCGACAAAGGCAAGTTAGCAGAAGCTTCTCCTGTGGTAGTAACAGTGATAGGGATGGAAGAATTCCCAGATGAAGTGATTTGTTCCATAACTGGGTTAGGCGCTGACAGGCGTTCGTAAAATTGAATTGGCACAATAATGTTCGGCCAAGTATCAGCGTTTGAGGTTTCAACCGATCCAAGATTGGTGGTCGATTCCTCCGGGAGTTGTCCGGGCTCAATGGTTTGAAACCCGGTTGCTTCGAAAGACCCTCGTTGGTCTAACTTCCGCCTCAAAGGTGGCGGGGGTGGCTCCAGTATAACTGGCGGTAGGCCCAGAAGCCTTCATGACCGACGGAGCTCGAAATCCTCCACTGTATGAGAGGATTCATGACACGCTAAGGTATTCTACATGAACAAACAATAACACTCACTAAAAGAAAGCCCCTAACAGATAAATCAAGCAAGCACTATACTAGTTGGAAGAACAGTTACCACAACCAACACTAGAGCAACTTACCGGTGCAAGTGCAACTCGAATA
>ML797339.1:361110-388082 GCA_009831015.1 Picea engelmannii | reverse complement strand
TTATGATGGTGTTGTGGTTGGCTCCCCAGTGTTAACTACAAGACCGACACTAGAGGTTTGGTGTTAGTATCATTAATCAAACTCCTCTCCATAACCATGGTTCTCTTCGATGCTTTGCAATGTTCATTTGAATGAGTGGATGTTTGATGATGTTCATACCATATTGTTTAGGTAGGTTTCTTGGAGTCACCAATTGTTCAAGAACTTTGTCATTGTTGCTTCTACTTCTAATGGAACTTGCATTTACCTTTTTCTTTGTCTACCACATGGTTGGACTCAAATGGTGTTTTGTCAACACGATTGAACCCCTTTTGATATTGCCTTTTGTTGTGGCTTTTGAACTTCTCCATCAAATTCATTGTAAAATTGAGCTTGCTTCTAGTGTAATCCCTGCCATTGGATGTGTTCATCATCAAAGTGTTCCACATGATAGACATTCTCTTTCAAAACTATCTTAAATTCTTCCCTTGTGGTTATGGGTGGTTGTGCTCTCTATTGGGTAAGATTCCCCAACGAAAGTGCATTTGGGGCAAATTTAAGAGTAGCTAATGCATTTTTCCTTCATTTAAGAATAAACTTACAACAAAGTACGATTCTAATCGTTGCAACCATTCATATGGATCTTTTACATCAAGTATCTCTTTTGAACAATAGCATTACAATGTTTACCTTGAATCTCAATGGATTCCTTTTTTCGAATGGTGCGTCTGTTCATGATTGGCATTGCGATGGTGATGTTATGCAAGTGCAAAGCGTCTTATCAATTCTATGCCGCTGCCATATATTTCTTCTCTTTCTCTGCACAAAGCTTTTTCTATAACGTTGCATACCTCTGTTGCAAAGACATGTGGTATTGCTGAGTTGAAGTGCAGAGATATACTCTAAGGAAGATGGTGGCATCACCTCAAAATTTCGATATGTTAAATGCATCTACACTAGCATGTGATTCTCAAGTTGTTGCAACATAATGGTGAAGAGAGTTGGTGCTAATATATGAACGGGAAATATAAAATTGTGCAACTACTTCGAATCTCTATACTATCATTTTTATATTGGGATCAATTACATTGTGAAAATTGAAATGATTCAGTTTAATAGAACACAGTTCAAGTTCTCGACAATTGTTAGATGTCCTGTTGTGGTTGCGCTTCTGGGCACGTTGGCACACCTCTGGGCTCCACGCACGGATTATGAGCTCGTTCGCGGTTTCGCCTGCGGAACTCTGGGATGAAGCAAGTCTCCTGGGTCGATTGTGCTACTATAGCGCGTTAATCATATCATAACCGCAACCAAGGAAGAAATGGAAATACCCAATTTACAGTGGAGTAGAGCTTTCTAATTCAACAGATTCATAAAACTGAGAATGATCCAGGGGAGCCCCCAAAATCCAATCCGAGACCCCACTCTCATACACAAAACTAATGTCATCTGCATGTTTTTTCTCATCTGTGTGATCATCATTTTGCTTCCAAATTCTGAAGCAAGAAGAAACACCCCGAGCAATATTGTCATCCTGCAACAGGGTCGTGCAATCATGGCCCATGGAATCCAGAGAAAAGAGAGCTTCTACATTTCGCAAAGGACTCTAAGGCCTCTAGAGTTGATCATCAGTGGCTTTAAACAAAGATTCTCTCAAACAATCCTCCTCCTCCACTTACGGCTTCTCCTGCTTTGCAACTTTTTTTTCACTACTATTATCTATCACGAAGTCTTGGAGATAGTCCAATATAAAAAATTGCTCCCTGATAGTTGTTATGCTTCGGATTCTGAAGCCCACACTATCCTCCCAACTCCATGGATCCTTCAATACTCATTCGAAAGCGGGCAAAACTCTAGCAAATTCTCATTATATGCTTCGGATTCTGAAGCCCACACTATCCTCCCAACTCCATGGATCCTTCAATACTCATTCGAAAGCGGGCAAAACTTTAGCAAATTCTCATTACCTGCACCAGCATTTTCAGTGTTTTCAAAGGCCATCCATGTGTGCCATCGATCCTTGGCGACTTTGCTAAATTCAAAATTTGAATGAGCTTGGACGAACCGGGCGCTACGGAGGGACGGAACGGGGCAGTAGCGGACGGAGAGATCTATTTCCGACGTAGGCCATTAATTCTACGGGATGGGATCCCAGTGTCGGAGACGTCCCATCGAACTTTATTTCGTAGAAACTATAGGCCTACACACATGATGTTCGGTTGGGTGACGCGTAATATTCCGTACGTCTACTCAAAGAAATCGCTGGGCATAGACGTAGTCCTATCCAGCTGTTTTGCATAAAGAATTGGGTACCCACCAAAGGAATCCTATCTTGTGAATGTGGTAAAGAGATTTCCTTTCCGTGGGGAATCAAACCAGCTTTATAGGTGTACTCCAGCGGTAAATTCTGGACGCTGGTAATATTTTGCTTCCCCGTTCAAATTAAGGTATTAGTTGCGTATATCATCTTAAAAAGAAAGGTACTCAGAAATCAAACAGATCTCAGTCCGGTTTTGTTTTCAAACGATTGGCTAAGTAATGAGATATAGAGACACAGATAGTTGCAAAGGCGCAGCTGGTGGGCACCCTGCACTCGTGAGAATGTCTGGAGACAGAGTAGTAAAGGTCCGTTTGCACTTGTGAGGACGAAAATTTTGAGGGTGAGCGCAAATTCCCAATCTCTCTCATATATCTTGATCTTACGTTTCTTTTATTACTCTGTATACTATGGCATCGACATCCACTTCATATGGAATTGGGAACAACTACTCTCAATTCGATGTTTTCATTAACCACCGAGGCCCTGATGTCAAGAAAGGCCTCGCCAGCCATTTCTATCATCGTCTTCTTGCACACGGATTAAAAGTCTTTCTGGATATTGAGGAATTGCAAGGAGGAGACAACTTGACTCCCCAAATCGAAGGGGCTATTAAGACTGCCTCCGTTCATATAGCAATTTTCTCTCCTAGATACGCTGAATCAAGCTGGTGTCTCAATGAACTCGTCCAGATGTTGGAGTCCGGGAAAACAATTCTTCCGGTCTTTTATAATGTCAATCCTTCAGAACTTCGGTGGACGCGGGGTGGAGACGGAGTGTATGCTCAAGCCCTGCGCGTTCTCGAAAAGAAGAGAACATTTGAATCTAAACCGCGATATGATCCCCATACTCTTGAAAAATGGAGGAAGGCTCTTTCTGTAGTTGCGGAAATAAGCGGATTTGAGCTGAACGCGTGTAACGGGTTAGGGCCTCTGCCTCTTCCTGTTATTGTTATTCTTAGTATATAATTTGCTCGATTGATAGGTATATATGATATTTTATCTCTGTAAGCGTTCTTTATTCGTCATTTTATTGTGTATATTATTCAGTGACGAAGGGCAGCTGATCGAGAAAGTCGTCCAACAAGTGTTGAAAAAGGTTAGCAAAACACCTCTGAATGTCGCCAAATACCCAACTGCCCTCGATGAAAAAGTAAAAGATGTGGAAAGGATAGTGTTCTTGCAGCGTCAAAGCGAGAAGGCTAGAGTTGTGGGAATTGTGGGTCTTGGCGGGGTTGGAAAAACGACCTTAGCAAAAGAGATTTTCAACCGTCACACATCAAATTATGCACGATCTTGTTTCCTGTCTGATGTGAGAGAAAACGCTGCTAAGAGCTCTCTAAGTTCCTTGCAGAATATACTTCTTAGAGACTTGGGTCAATCAGATGTACACATAAACAGCGCTGATGAAGGTAATGAGAAGCTCAAACGACATCTCTTATCTGCTGAGGAGGTTCTCATAGTTTTAGATGACGTGGATCATATTGATCATCTAGATGCATTATTTTCACCGGTTAAATGTACCATTCATTCAAGTAGCTTAATTGTTGTTACATCCCGGAACAAGGATCTTCTTACAAGCTCGGGGATTGCAGAGTCATTTATTTATAGACAGACAGGCCTAAATCGACAACACTCCCGAGAATTATTCTGCTTGCATGCCTTCGACCAGTCTTATCCTCTTATAGGGTTTGAAGAGCTGGTTGAAAAGTATTTGGGTGCCTGCGATGGTTTGCCATTATCTCTTAAAGTGATTGGAGCTCTTTTTTGTGGAAAAGATTTGAAGTACTGGGAAGCCCAACTGCACAAAATCTCCAAAATACTTCCCAGCGATATACTGAACAGACTCAGAATTAGCTACGACAGTCTGGATGACGAGGAGAAGCAGATATTTTTAGATATTGCCTGCTTCTTTATAGGAGAAGACAGGGATACCGCCATAAGAATATGGGATGGATCCCGTTGGGAAGGATGGCTGGGTCTTAGGAACCTAGAAAACAGATGCCTTGTGGAGGTCGACAGTGAAAACTGTATTAGAATGCACGACCACCTGAGAGACCTGGGCAGAGATATCGCAAAGAAAGGATCTCCTCATCGACTTTGGCACTCAGATGACATTCTTCTTCATAATCTGTCGGACCAATCAATTGTACGTATTTTGAAGCTTTCGACCTACTTTCAAAATAGGGTTGTGTCCTTAGAATTGTGTCTCTATTGTTTTCAATTCTTAAAACTTCCCAAAAGTGTCAATCTTGTTTCTGACAGCTCCAGGTGAACAATTCAGGTCCGTGGAATTAGCATGGTTCACGGAAATGGTTCTGAACAATCTTTGGAAAACCTTGCGGAGCTTGCGAGCAGTCCTTTGTCGATTAATATGAGGAGGTTGCAGCTACTTAGGGCTGAAAATCATTTTGTTGAACACATATACAGTGTTGGACAGTTACCACAACTAATATATCTCCGCTGGGAGAACTATCCGTACTCCTCTTTACCCTCCTCCATAACCGTAAAGAATTTAAGAGTTTTATATATACAAGGGGAAAATTTGGAAACACTGTGGAAACACGAATCTCAGGTAGGCATGTTACTTCGTGACAGAAATGTTCTGTTGTTTTGTTTTCAAATTATAAAAATTGCTCGCCAAAAAGTTGACATTGAAAGAGTCCAAACCACTTTGAAAATGTGAACATTGCAGGCAACTCTGCAGTTGAGGGAATTGAATATCAATGCTAACCTTTCAAAGGTTCCAAAGTCCATTGGGTCGCTGAAGCAACTTGAAAAATTTGTCCTGTGCTGGAAGACACATATCTATGGGGCTCGGCTCTATGGGGCTCCGGTTGATCTTAAAACTTTGCCAGACGAATTCTGTGATATGCATTCCTTGAAACACTTGGAGTTAAAGAGCTGTGTAAAAATGACGTTGCTCCCAGATTCAGTTGGGAAATGGACGAACCTCCAAAGTATTGACTTGAGCGGGTGCTCAAATTTGCAGATGCTCCCATATTCAGTTGGGAAATGGACGAACCTCCAATGGATTGTCTTGGGCGACTGCTCCGCTTTGCGAATGTTCCCAGATTCAGTTGGGAACTGGACGAACCTCCAAAGTATTGACTGCTCCCGTTTGGAGAAGCTCCCAGATTCAGTCGGGAACTGGACGAACCTTCAATATATTGACTGCTCCGAGCTGAAGAAGCTCCCAGATTCAGTTGGGAACTGGACGAACCTCCGAAGTATTGACTTCGGCAGATTGGAGATGCTCCCAGATTCAGTTGGGAACTGGACGAACCTCCGACGTATTGACGTGAATTGGTTCTCCACTTTGAAGATGCTCCCAGATTCAGTTGGGAATTGGACGAACCTCCAAAGTATTGAGTTGATAGGGTGCTCCGATTTGCAAATGCTCCCAGATTCAGTGGGGAAGTGGACGAACCTACAAAATATTGACTTGTCTGGTTGCTCCAAGTTGCAGATGCTGCCAGATTCAGTTGGGAACTGGACGACCCTCAAAAGTATGATCTTGTGCTCCAATTTGCAGATGCTCCCAGATTCAGTTGGGAACTGGACGAGTCTCCAACGTATTAACTTGGACTTGTTCTCCAATTTGAAGATGCTCCCAGATTCAGTTGGGAACTGGACGAACCTCCAACATATTCACATGAGCGGGTGCTCAAAAATGCAGATGCTTCCGGATCCAGTTGGGAACTGGACGAACCTCCAACATATTTACATGAACGGGTGCTCCAAAATGCAGATGCTCCCGGATTCAGTTGGGAATTGGACGAACCTCGAAAGTATTGACTTGCGCGAGTGCTCCAATTTGCAGATACTCCCAGATTCAGTTGGGAACTGGACAAACCTCGAACGTATTGACTTGCGCGGGTGTTCCAATTTGCAGTGGGCTGGGGAAGTGCTGGAGCTGCTGCGCCAACGGCTGAAGAGTGGGTTGTTGATATGAAAAGCAATTAGTGCAATGATATAACTCACAATTACAGTCGCGTCCAGCGCTCTCGCCACAGACTGAGCTTTGTCATTATCCTTCAATGGTATGTGTTTATTATAACCAAAATATATTCTACCATCTATCGAATCCTCAACATTTTGTTTCATTTCTGGTTTTAAAATATGTCCGCGCAAGCACAAGTAGTTATTGGTTTCTTTCTTCTTTTCATATTTGATTTTATGGTTCATATTTTTCTTATCAAAATGGCCTGTGTGTACTTTAACATCAAAGTTAATGTACTGTACCCAGAGCAGAGAGCTTTCCCTTTCACATTACCCAGAGAGCACCTTAGCTGAGAGAATCATTATCGCATGTTGGCACAGTGAACCCTCATCTATTATATCATTATTGAGAATATATAAATATTATTTTATTTTCCATCCACAAATACTTGCAACAATAGGGTTTTTATGTATTGTATTGTACAATTTCAATTTATGTGGTCCCTTTAAGGTTTTTTAAATAATGTTTGTGTTTCTTGCGTGTTTGTTTCTTTTATTATGAATCTTTTTTAGTTGAATTTAAATATACATCGAGAAATCTTGTAAGTGTTTATAGTGTGTTTTTATAAATATTTTTTTTTTTTCAATATTTGTTTAAAGTCATCTCAACCAAGGTTTATGAAGCTTTCAAAGAGATACAAATTCTTAAGGTTTATGAAGCTTTCAAAGAGATAAGAATTAAGTGTAAATTTTTTAAATGATATAAAAAGTTAAGATCAGATATGTTTGTAGTGGGTGTCACGTATCTGGTTAACTTGAAACATTTTTCATTAATTTTTAAGTTTTTTGAAAATATAAAACATCAAATATTTTTTATTATTTTTATTTATTTTTTTGAAAATATAAAAACTTAAAACTAAGTTTGTATTTTTAATGATTTGATCATTTTGTCAATAAATCTAATCTTAATAAATATACATTGTCATGATTATCATTATTATTTTTTATATTAAATTATAAAGTAAATTTTTAATATGCTATTTTAAATTTTTTAAAATTATTAAATTTTAATAAAAATTACTATATTAGTTGAAAGAAGCTCTCCAAAATCTGTCTGACAATAATCGGGAGAGAGAGAAACCGCTAGTTAGGGTTTGGACAGTCGCGACTATAGCAGAGGACAACATGAGCACCAAGGGGGGGCAAGGGTACCCCCTCATACAAACAGGTAGTGGTAGACAGAGGGAAAGGGCCAAGGGGCGTATTTTTCAAGGCACCAGTGACAAGCACCTCGGGTTCAGACCCAAAAAAAGGTCAGGAAAGGAACCAGGGCAAAAGTGAGTGCATGGAAGAGGAAGCCAAAGAAACCCAGAGGGAGACGCAAGACACAACGAAGACCAACCGGGCACAAGGGCACAACCCGTGCAAACCCAAAACAATAATGATACCCAAAGTGATAATGGAGGATCCACAAACACAACTCTACAGGGATCAGATGAAGGCGCATGCGCTAATTTGCAAGTTTATGGGCTTATGGCCCACCGAAAGAACGTTGCGCAACTGGATCAAATATCACTGGAAGCCGAATGGGGAAGTGGAGCTCCATCTGGGTTCGAAAGGCTGCTTCACAGCAGTCTTCATAAACCTGGAGGACAGGGATAGAGTCTTTGAAGGAGGGCCATACTTCCATGCATCAGCAGGACTGTACATGCAGCCATGGAAGGAAAATTTCTCCCCAGAAAAAGAGACCTTCAAAAAGGTGTTGGTCTGGCTGAGATTCTATTCCCTACCTTTAGACTACTGGTTACCCTCTACCTTCGAAGCAATAGGAAACAAACTGTGGAAATATATAAAGACCACAGAAGCCACCCTAAAAGGGAGATATACATCTTACGCGAGAATATGTATAGAGATGGATGTGTCGGGAGCACTCCCAGAAGCCATAAGCCTCGAATTCAGGGATGAGGAATGAATCCAAAACATTGATTACGAACAGATCCCTTTCAGATGTAGAAGATGCCATGAACATGGTCACCTGATCAAGGAATGCCCCCTTAATAAAAAACAGGAAGCAGACAACCCCAAACCACAGCAGGATGAGGATGGGTTTGTAAAACCAAACCCCAAAAGCAGAGCAAACAAAAAGCAGAGTAAAGCCTCAGTAGGAAATAACCTAGAGGTCCGGAATAAAACAGAAGGAAGGGATAGAACCAATAAAGGGGCAGAAGATGATAAGGATACAACAAAAGCTCAAGAAGTCAGAGAACAAACAACAAACGAGCCCACTGACTGGCCAAGTAACCAGAAGGAACAGGGAAGTTGCGCAACCCCGATGGATGGAGGAATCAGAGACGACAACACCCCCATGCATGAAGCAGAGGGAGATGCGGAAATCACCCCAAGCGAAGTAGGTACAAAAGATCCTGAACTCAGAGACCTTATAGAAAGGGAAGGGATAGATCTCACGAACATACTGGAGCAATGGAAAAAATAGGGAGTAGACAGTGTACCAACAGAGCAACTTGACCGCATCTAGTACTTGTTCCTCCTAAGGGAGGAAGCCAAAGCTAGAGGCCTAAAGCATACACACGGGGAGATTGGACACCTAGGAGTCAAAGCCGACGAGGGACAACCACAACTCTCACCCAGGCAGACGCGAAGGAACAAAGGTAGGAAATCAAATAGTGTAGCCCTACAGGAGCTTGGAGCACTACTAATAAACTCGGGTAAGATCAAGAAACTCTTCCCCAACTCCCCCCCACATGTTTAAATGAAGGTTATAACTTGGAATATAAGAGGCCTAAACAGCCCAAGAAAGCAACGAATCCTTAGAAATAGACTAAAACAGGAACAACCGTATCTATGTTTTATTCAAGAGACAAAATGTAATACAAACAGAATGGAAACAATCAGTCAACAACAATGGCGCAAGTACAAGATGGTGGCTATAGGAGGCCACCAAATGGCAGGAGGTATCCTCACCCTGTGGAACCCACAAGTACTAAGCCTAATAACAGCTGAAGCGACCAGGCATACCCTTACGGTCTGCATGCAAATGGGAACACAGAGGTGATTTTGTGCACTAATGTGTATGGGCCCCAGGTGTCAGAGGAAATGAGAGGAATGATAAGAAACCTAGAAGATCTTAAAAACCGATCCAACAACCTCCAATGGATCCTAGCAGGAGACTTCAACATCATCATGTCACTTGCGGAGAAAAAAGGAGGTACAAGAAGATTGGATAGAGATGCGGAAGAATTCTCAAAGTTCATAGACACAACGGAGATGGTAGATCTGAAAACTAATAATGGCCAATTCACCTGGAACAATAAACGGATGAACCAACATCATGTAGCAACAAGACTCGACAGATTCCTAGTATCAGAGTCAATCATTATGCAGGGGCTAACCTTAGATTGCAACATCCTTCCTTGGGGGGGATCTCATCACTGGCCAGTGCAACTGGAAGCAGGTTTCCAGACCACACCAAAAAACAGACCTTTCAGATTTGAGAAATTCTGGATTGAACTCCCGACATTTAAGGAAAGAATCAAACAGTGGTAGTG
This sequence comes from Picea engelmannii, assembly GCA_009831015.1. Taxonomy (NCBI): domain Eukaryota; kingdom Viridiplantae; phylum Streptophyta; class Pinopsida; order Pinales; family Pinaceae; genus Picea; species Picea engelmannii. The sequence continues at coordinate 378,279 of ML797339.1, read as the reverse complement.
GGAGGAGCAACCAGAGCAAGGGACAAGGATGTTCAAACTCTATAAGAAACTGAAACACATCAAATATAGGCTTAAGGAGTGGAATAAGGAAACTTTTGGGAATATAAACCAAGAGAAGAACAACATTGAAGAAAAAATGAAAAAACTCTAGGAAACCTGCATTTTGGAAGGCTACACGGAGGAGCGGAAAAATGAAGAGATCCAGATGACCCAGGAATGGGAAGTGCGATGCTAGCAAGAAGAAACTCTTTGGTGACAAAAGTCCCGGATCAGATGGCTAAAGGAAGGAGAACGGAACACCAAGTTTTTTCATAGAACAACCATGGCCAGAAGAGCCCATAACAAAATCCTGAAGATTAGGGACCAGGATGGAATAGAGAGAGAGTCAAATAAGGACATCGAAACAACTCTGGTAAACCACTTCCACGAGATAGCCCAGGAACCCAACCAGGACAGAACGGAGGCCATACAAAGGATAATCTAGCATGTCCCTCACCTGGTCACAAAGAACAAAATAACAACCTGAACAAGCCCATTGCGGAGGAGGAAATTGACCAAGCACTCCAGGAAATGCCCAATGGAAAATCCCCATGCCCAGATGGTTTCACAGTGGAGTTCTTTAAAGCTTGCTGGGAAATTGTCAAACAGGACGTATACAGGGTAGTGGAAGACTCAAGAAGGTCAACCTCCATTCTAAAAGCGCTAAATGCTACAATGATTACACTTATCCCCAAAGAGAATAAATCCAAAACCCCTGATCGTTACAGACCTGTAGCGCTGTGCAATGTGGTGTATAAGATAATCTCCAAGGTTATAGCAAATAGATTGAAACCACTCCTACCCACACTGGTCTCACGAGAACAGGCAGGTTTCGTGGAAGGAAGACAAATAATGGACAATATCATCCATGCCCACGAACTTATCCACACCTTGAAGCTTCAGAAGAGAGGGGGAATGATAATACAACTGGACCTAGCAAAAGCTTATGACAAAATTAGCTGGCACTATATGATCAAGACCCTGGAAGCCTTCGGCTTCACCCAGCACTGGATCAGTTGGATAGTCAGCCTAGTATCCACAACAAGCTACTCACTACTAGTAAATGGAGCCCTTGCCAAACCTTTTTGGCCCACGAGAGGCATCAGACAAGGAGACCTGATGTCCCCTTTCCTATTCATTCTAATGATGGAAGGTCTCAGTCGAAGCATAAAAAGCGTAACAACAATAGGGGAAATAAGAGGTATCAAACCCTTCGAGAATTGCCATACCTCCACACACCAAGAGTTCGTGGATGACACCTTACTTCATGGCATACCCACGGTCAAGGAAGCGAAACCCTATAAACAAATCTTAGACGAGTTTGGGGAAGCCTCAGGGGCAGAGATCAACCAGTCCAAATCTATGATCTTCTTCTTTAATACCAACCCCGCAATCCAAAGAAATTTGGCCAACATCTTGGGCTTTGAACGCAAATCACTCCCAACCAAGTACTTGGGCATCCCCCTGACAGACAAAGCTTACAAACTGTCAACTTGGGAAGGAATAATCAACAAGCTACAAGACCGGGTAAAAAACTGGACGTACAGATCCCTCAACCTAGCTGGAAGACTTATCCTGACCAAGTCGGTTTTGCAAGCAATTCCAACCTTTACGATGTATGTTTTCCAAACCCCCAAGGGGATACTACAAAAAATAAGAACCATACAAAGGGAATTCCTGTGGCGAGGGGCGGAAACAAGGAAAAAATGGGCACTGGTGGCATGGGAGAAGGTCTGTAAACCAAAAATCAAAGGAGGCCTGGGGTTACACGACCCGCAAGTGACCAATGACGCCTATGGGGCGAAACTCTGGTGGCGTTGGGTCAAAGAAACTAATACGCCATGGGTCAACCTGTGGAAGGCAAAGTATGCCCCGGACATATGCGACCAGGACAAAATCTGCTTCAGAGGCACCAGGGAAGGTTCCGCCATCTGGAACCTAGCCTGGCGCAACAAGGCTTGGATCCAGACACACAGCTTTTGGGAAGTAAGAAATGGCAGAACAACCAGATTCTGGGAGGACGCCTGGCAATAGGAACCTAGAATGGAAAAACCGGGCCAGGAGGAACTACAACAGGAGCTGATTGCGCAAGGCAAAACCAGAATCTACCATTACTGGAAACAAGAAACAGATCCCAACAAATGGAGAATATGGAACACTCTCACCCCACAGAATAGAGACCAAACTGCAACAACAGTAAAAGAGGTGGAGGAGGAATTGGGAAGACGAAAAATTGCAGTCATGGATGGAAATGACCAGCTAAGATGGGGGAACAAAGACAACGGGGAATTCAATCTTAAATAAGTCCAACACTATATAGCGGACCAAGACCAAGAGGACCCAACACATCAATGGGATAAGCTCTGGAACAGCCCCAATTGGCCAAAAATAAAAATCTTTCAGTGGCTAATACTCCACAACCGAATTCTAACTTGGGAAAACCTAAGGAAGAGAGGATTCATAGGTCCTTCCAGATGTCACCTATGTGAAGCAAAGGAGGAAACAACGAACCATCTCTTGGACGAATGTACCTACACAACAGAAGTCTGGGACTGGGCGGCAGGCATCTTCCGTCAATCCAACAGGATTAGAGGTAATATATTCACAACTATCAACATCTGGAAAGAGAACTGCAGCGAGAACGAAGAGGTGAATCTCTGTTGGACCCTCATCCCCGGAATGATCATATGGGCAATATGGAAGGAAAGGAACCGACGCATCTTCAGGAACCAAAGCTGGACGGAAGGAAAGATCAAGGAAACAATAATCTCCATAACAAGAGAAACGGTACAGAGTTGCAACTACCAAACAGGAAGAGCGCAACTCACAGACCAGGACCTCCGAGTTCTAGAGTCTTTTCAACTGAAAAATGGACGCAACCCCAATCAAGTAAGACGACCACCGCAACTACAAGTAGGTGAGCTCAACTGGAAACCGCCACCAGAGGGCTCCCTCAAGATGAATTTTGACGGGGCGTCGAAAGGTAACCCAGGACGGACAGGAATGGGAGGAGTAATCAAGGACAGTTAAGGAAAAATCATACGGTTGTACACCGAGAGTCTGGGAAACTCAACCAACAACGCCGCTAAATTTGGATCCCTGGAGACCGACCTCGAGATTCTCCACTGGGAAGGGATGACCAACGCCATAGTGGAAGGAGATTCCACACTGGTCATCAACACAATAAGGCGACTCCAAATTTGTACCAGAGTGGGCAAGATTCAGAGGCACTGGCGCTTGGCTCATTCCCTGCAAACAATTTAGGAGCACTTGCAGACGGGGATCACAGTGGAGTTACGCTGGGTACGGAGGTCAACAAATGGACTAGCGGACAAAATCGCTAATGAAGGGGTCGACAAGGAAGGACCAGAATTGGATTCCATATGGAGTAACATCCCGAATGGTCAGTTCCGAACATACTGCATCCAACTATCGACAAAGGACTATGACAGCAGCCGAAGTATGGACGAACACATCGAGGCTGGAGGTGCAAAAATAATTGAAGGGCACGTAGGATCTAGGCAGAATCCGATAGGCCCACCACTTAACCACGAGTTACAATGCAGATCCCGGTCACACCACAAGAGGAGGTACGACACTACGGTCTTGTCAATAGAAAGAAGTACAGGGGTTGTTCATGGGAGAGTAGAATGGATAATCAGCAGGCGAAAAAGGACGAAGATCAAAAGGGTTGGTCGTGGGCAGGTATGGTTACACCTCACCCATGCGTAGATATGGGGGGGGGGAATGATTGGAGTACAGTGTGCAAGGCCAAGGATTGGCGCTGGGACGACGACAGGATTCCCAAGAGCACACACCCCGAAACAGTGAAAAAGGACCAGAAGGTACACCTTTATGGGAGACCCGTGATTACCAGGATAAGCCCGCAGCCGGGGAAATCTCATAAAAGAAGAAACATCAGGGATAGCCACAGACCGGAGAGAAACAATTACAGAGGCCATCCTACATACCAGGAAGGGGTGAATAGAAACGAAGGACGAATTCAAGACAAGAACCACCAAAATCAAACCGAGATGGTGAGAATGAAGAATACCCAGAGTAAGAGGGGCCCCCAGGGGGAGGAACTTCCAACAAGCGCCAGGAAGATCACAAGGATGGAGCAGGCGGCCAGAGAAGCCAAGGGTACCTTTCTCACGCAGTTCGACCCAAAGGGCAAAGCGGTCATCGACAGGTGGGAGAGAGAATTCAACACCATGTGCCAGGGCAAAGCCTGGGCGGAACTCATTCGAGAAGCGGATGGGATAAGGGACCCAGGGGCCACCCAGCCCAGAACAACCCTCTATCACAAAACGGTGGAGGAAGCCTGGCGCACAAAAGTGTTGATAGGCAAGTTGAGCGTTGACAAGAAAGCGACTAGCAAGGAGGCTCTCCAGGACCACAAGAAGGTGTACACAGAAATTTTGAGCCGCCTCAGCAACCTGGAGGCTAGTGCAAGAAGAATAAAAGAGGACCAGAGGAGCCAAAACGAAAAAATGGAACGAATGGCAGGACAATTCAACCTCTACCTACGCTATGTCCACCACGTGGACATCACCCCAACAGACCGATGTGGAACACCAGTCTGCTTCAGAAAGACGCACACGGTGGAGCAGAGGAAGGAGAACGAGGCAAGAAAGGAAGGAGACGAAAGCCATCCCATCCTCTTGGACTAGCGCAGTACCAACCCCTGGGCAAGTTGTTTATTAGTGTAGGAGCCACCCCTGTTCTACGTTTTTGTCTTTTATATATACGTTATGGTAAAGTTTTTCAAACTAGTTTTCGGAGACTGGGTCGGTTTCCTAGGGTGGCGGCCCAGCCCTCCACCCCCGTTTTTGTAGACAACGTAACTTCGGGATCCTTGATCTGGTTTCCTTTTTGGCAGATCAGGGGATCCCCTTTTTTCTTTTATACCATATTTTCCAGTAATATAGAATCTCACACTCACTTACAAAAAAAAAAAAAAGAAGCTTTCCACCATCATTTAAACAGATATAATTTCTATAGTATACACATTTTTCTAAGATGTGTAAATGAAAGCTTTAAATATATTTTTCATGTGTACACATCTCTAAAATGCATCATTTAAACAAATATAATTTTTTATAGTATACACATTTTTCTAAGATGTGTAAATGAAAGCTTTAAATATATTTTTCATGTCTACACATCTCTAAAATGTGTAAATGAAAGCTTTTTTAATATATGATCATATGTTTATTTATTTTTTCTTTTTATTAATAATTTATTATAGTTTGTTTATTATTTCTTCTAATTGATTTATTATAGTTTGTTTATTATTTTTGATGTATTGTAGTTGTATGTGTATTTTTATTCTTTACCTTTTTTTTTAAGAGAGATGCAAATGAAGTTTTAACAAAATAAATGGTTGTTACAAGTATAATTTGATAATTAATGAAGGTTAGATAAAAGAACATGACAATGCAAGTTCCAAAAAAATGAAGAAAAATGAAAAGATTTCAATGTAAAAGAAAAAGGAAATAAGAGAGAAAAGAGAGAAGAATGGAAGATAAAAGGTCCCTCACTTAGCCTTCCCATTATCCCCCATTGCTTCTATATTCTCTTGTGACTAGACTCTCAAATGGTCTTTTGGGGCCAGGGAGATAGAAGGGAAATAAGGAGGAGCTTAGAAGAAAATGTTGAATGGCCATAGAGCCATGGGTTGCATTGTAACCATAGACTATTGAAATGATTGAGCAACTATTCAAAGCTGATTTTCTCTTTTGGGTTTCCAAGGTAAATATGGTGTCCACTTGTCTTAAATTGCTTTAAGATTTCTATGTGATTGTGGTGTTTAACTTTGCGTGTGAGATTATTATTGCTTATCTATGATTAATCACTGTTGTTAATTTCATCCATGGTTTTAATGAAAAATCCTGCACTGTGTAATTCTATTAATTTCACTTAGAAGTCAATTTCTTTATTAGCAATTGAAAAATGACAACAACTATGAGCTAATTGCCATCTAATCCATTTCAAATGTGAGATTAATGGTTGTTAGCCTGTACATAGCTATTAATGGAAAAATTGAGGCCCTACACCTCTTCTACAGGTCGTATGTAGTATGAACCTCTAACAATCCGTACGTAGTGGTTTCATGGGGTTTCGAGGCCGTACGCACCTGCTAGCGTGATCTTTGCTTTGTAATTCATGGCTAGCATGATATTTGCTTTGTAATTCATGGTTTACTTGTGATTTGAAATCTTTTGCTGGTATTATCATGTAGTTTCTATCGATTAAGGTAAAAAAAACATTGTGGGAAAATGTTGATGTTCTCATTAATTATTGGACCATATATGTATTGCTCAAGTATTTAAGAGAGTTGATGGTTTGTATTCCTAACACAAGCAACTTGATGTTCAAGGCAACTCATTCCCTCAATAAACAATTGTTTAAATAGTTGTTTGTCTAATGTGTGTGAAATGAGAAGGAGAAGTGTGAATTGCTTGTGTATGATACCTACAACATTTATTGGCATCCATTGAGTACTATCCTATCCCCACATTGTGCATCATTTAGAGTGGTATTAGAACATTCTTCTTAAGTATAATTGAAGAGAAATTCAAGTGTTGGATTGTTGGTCTGAATTTGCACATGTCGATTGTATCAAAGCTAAGTAACGTTGGCTTTGAAGGAGACATTCTTGTTATTATTCATTACTGGAGTGAGTTGTTTTGTATTGAATGTTGGTAGAAACAAGTGGCAATGAAGTGTTCTATCTATTGGCAATAGTAAAGCTTCCTTCCATTTACAAGATTGAAGGGGTGTACTCCATTTGTTGTTGGAGTATTGTCATAAAAGTGTTGAGTTAAAACTTTTGGTGTAAGTAGCCTTGGAGTTGAGAAACCAATTCATACCATGCTCATATTTAAATTCCCATTGCTTTGTTTCCAATCAAGAAAACTATAGAGCTACATTGTGGGGAGCAGCCCCCCAACACTTTGCTCCTGAAGTGTGCTCCCAGAGGGAGCGCTTAGGAGGTGCCTTTGGGAGCGCACTTCCTGAACGCTCCCTTCAAAAAAATAACGCTTCCTGCTCGTTTTGGAAGTGTCGCTCCCTGAGTGCTCTCGGGACACTTCCAGGAGCAAAAAAAATGCTCCCTTAGTGCTCTTGTGGGATGAGGCAAAATCAGATTTTTTTGGGGAGTTTGGGAACCAAGTCAAGGTTCCAAATGGTTGCAAAAGGCATGGCTAGGGTTTGTGAGGATTAAAACACTCACTCGCTCCATTTTTATCTCATTCTATTTCTCATTTCACTCATCTTGGCTAGGAGTGTTTTGAGTGGGCTTCTTGCTAGTTCTTGAGGAGATTGAAGGGAGATTGAAGGCTGCTATAAGGAGATTGAAAGGATATTGGATAGCTTGGAAGGAAGATTGAAGGCTTCCATAGGAAGATTGGAGAGCTTGTAAGGGAGATTGAAGGCCACCATTTGTGAAATCTTGGAAGGGAGATTGAAAGTAGCCATAGTCATATTCAACCACCATTGGAGAGCTAAAGAGGTAGGCTTTAAAGTTCATTCTTGTTTTTTCCTAAAAAAAATTCCATGTGTTGTAAACCAGTATATTATGCTATGTTGAATATTTGAATGTTTTATTCTTCTACTCTTTCCCATTTCTCCTCCAACACTCTATTGAAGGCATCAAGTTATAATCAAGATTCAACAAGCATGATGGGTATGTCAACGTGTTATATCATTTTGGTTACATTTTTTATTATGATGTTGGTGTTGGGATCCGAAAGACGTCAAAATACCCTTGACAATGAGAAAGAAATAGAAGTGGACAACACATACCATGGAGAGGAGGAAGAAGTGGAAGGGGATGATGAAAATGATAGTGATGATGCATAAAAACCCAAAGAGAGCTTAACACCCTTGTGGAAGTATGTGACAAGGATTGGGGGAGGGAAGGGGGTCGAACCACAAAATTCACATGCCACCATTGTCATAAAACTTACATAGGTTCCTATACCCGTCTGAGAAAGCATCTATGTGGGATTATGCCATGGGATGAAGGTAAGACTATAGGATTCAAAACCTATGTGGAAGTGCCATTCAAAGACAAAATCAAATACCAAAAGGGAGAGGAGGCAACACAAAACAAATCCAAAAAACCAAGGGTTGAACATGAGAGTTCATAAAAAATGTTCAGTGGTCGATCCCCATGCCCCCATGCTAGTGGATTCTTGCCTTCACATTCAAGGTGTAGAACAATATCAGATTTCCTTGATCAAGGTTGTAGGGATTGTTATCCCCCATTTCTAGGGATAACTAAGGAGATGATGTCTTGAGGTCCTCATGTTGCAGACATGGAGTGCCCAGGGATGGATTGACTTGTGATGTGTACTTACACAGATGAAGACCCGCTTCACAACTATACTTCTCCGATTCATCATGATGGCATCCACCACATCAACTTGTTTCTGGAAGACAATGGGTCTTGCTCCGTGAGGTACAAGTCAGGTATTGTGGTAAGTGTCACTTTAATACTTAAGGCATTTGAATATGTTGCATTAAAAGCTGGTCTTGATTATAAAACATCTGCTTGGAAATTATGCTCTTTGCCTTGTTTCACCTTGGTGGTTGACATTGTGCCCTAGTAAGTGGTCACCCTTGGGGAAAGATTTGCTACTGGGAGGTCTCCTTGATGAGTCATCGTATCATTTCCGATCATACTTATCATTTTCCACACTTCATCCTTTTCGTCTCCTCATATTTTGGGATTTTCGGGTGTACTGGCCCAAGAAGGGATTGTACCTTGTTTCATGGGAAGAAGGGGTTAAAGGCCCAGAGGCGTGTAGCTGGAAAAAGATAAATGCCAATCATAAACCTTCTAGATGCTCGCCAAGGATCCCGAGGACAATGAAATGTTTCTCACAAAAAACTAATGGAACCTGTGAAAAATAACAATTTAAAAAATGCCAACCAAGATAGAGCATGTGTGGGCATTGTTTTTCATGCTTAGGTAGAAGTCCCACACATTGTCTTCAACTTGGGGAAGCATAGTGTGACCACGGTAGAGTCAAGGTGGGAAATGTTTTTCATGCTTAGGTAGAAGTCCCACTTTGGCTTCAATTTGGAAACACTTTAATTAATTAATGGCAATAAATGGGCTTGGAAAATGTTGCATGGAAAACGAAGGTGCAACACACCCTCTACAAAGGCACCCATAAACGAGACAATACGAACCCTTCTATGTCATGAACCCCATGCCCAAAAGTCTTACCCACATCCACAACATATTCTTTGCATGACTTAGAAATGGTCCACCTAGGAAACACTCCTTGACTTGAGGAATGACTCACCCAATAGGTCACCTTGAAAACCCTCCCATACCTAAACTTGGCAAGTTGCATAGGGTCTTTGAGCACTTGTTTAATTTGAAAAGGTAGTTTTGATGCACATGTTTAGGTGGCTCTTGTATTAAAAGTGATTTTAATTGGCATGATACATTTGACTTAAGACCCTTGGAGGGCACATTCGTTTGTCTTTGTAGGATCTTGCTTGGTGGACAATTTGGAGGAACAAGCCTAGCTTGGGCTTTCATTGGGGCAGGAATCCCATAGCTTGGATGCCATGACCCACACCCTGGGAGCAGATAGACGATGAATGTTTCCTTTGGAGGCATGGGGAGACACCTTGAAGGATGGAACCTAGCCCCCCTTTGCCCAATGTTTGACCTTGGAAGGTCAAAACGTCTCTCTCTAGGGCTCGACGTCATGATTTGGAACTAGGGTTTGTCATGGTGGTGATTACTTGATGGAGAATCAGCATGCCTTGATGGAGAGAAGACCCTAGTGCATGAAGCAATGGCCTTTGGAGGCCCAACAACTTCCTCTCCAAGCTCAACGACTTGCCAAAAGTGCCAAAACGTCACCCTAGAAGGGCATGCCGTCATCTTTTTAGGGTTTCTTTCTGTAAAAATTAAATTGAATTTGTAAAGGGGAAAAATAAAGGAGGTCATCCTCCTTATTTTGTGTTTTACCGTAATTAAGTGGACAAACTTATTTTACATGACCTAGTATAAATAAAGGTCACTTCACATTTCATTTTCATGGCTCTCTCACTTGAGAGAAGAGATACTTGGCTGAAATTTTCTCCCTCTTTGGGCATTTGAACTGTATCTCTCTCTTGTGCAAGGTTTTGGATGCTTGTTTGGTGTGTTGTGGAGCTAAAGTGGAGCGCACCCTCTTGGAGGCTTATTTCTTGCTTGTGGATGGAATTTAATTGGTAAAGCTAGGGTTTTATCTTGCTATCTTGTGGAATTGGTAAGGAAATTTCTGCATGTGTTGGTATTTTCTTCTTTTTTCATGCTATTCATGTCTAAAACCCTTGGAGGAGTGTAAGGACATACACCCTCCACCAAGTTTTATCTTAATTGATAAGTCATTTTTCACAAGGTTGCTAGGAGGAGTAAAAGGGCTTACACCCTCCTAGACTTACCTTTGTTGGATTCTCTTGCTCTATAGAGTAAAAGGGCTTACACCCATAGAGAAGTAATGGGTCCAACTCATACAACCAAGACTCCATTACCCAATAGATTAAAAGCATTAATCTGAAAATTGCATTGGAGAAATAAAATCGTTGCATTGGTATACATGTTTTATTGAGATATTTCATCTGTCTAAAGTGGATTCAATTCTACATGCTATTGGTTTGCTTGATCCCCTAGGGTGTCTACTTTGACCAAGTATTTATTGCTTCTGTAATAAATTTATGCTATAGCCATTGGTGCTACAACAAAACTCACTCAAACTTTATCTTTTACTCACTATTCAACCATTGGAATTTGCTTGGAAGCTACGAAATTAATCTACTTGAAATTAGCTATCTTTTGGGTGGTTTACTTGCTCATTTTGGTGGTTGGATTTTGCTGTTGTAGCAAAAGTTTTCTACAAACACTTGGCTATTACAATAGCTTGTTGATAACATCATCTAACAACCTTCTATTGTCACTAAAGTCTTGTTCTATTTCCTAGAGTTAAACTAGTAATTGCTAGCTTAGTCTTTTACATCATTTACTTGACTTTTGGTGATAGATTTTGTAGCCATTGTTATCATTTACTTGTTGATATATATTCTTGTTTACTTCTGCAATATAGGACAACAAGTTTCACTTGCTTGTCCTTTTGATTATTTTCCTTGTATATCTACATTTTGTCTTGTCTCGGGCGGGTATAATACTCTTTTGCAGGTACACTCCACTTTGGCAACCTACCCTTACTAAAAAGACTCTTACCCAAGCCATTTTCCACTTCTTACTTCAACCTACAGGTGTTTCACCTTCCATTATATCATTTTCGGTCTCAATCCCCCTAGGGTCACCGGGATCCCCCCCTTTGTAATGATTTATCATCACTAAAGTGAGGGGAGTATCTATATAAGGTGACAGAGGGTAGTTACTCCTAGAGTTGTCTCACGTTTGTCGATTGGGTCGGGCTTTTCCCAACCTACAATCTATGCAATAATAGGGATAATGTGGATGCAAAAACTTTCATATTTCTCTATGCATGTGGTGTACCATTCGATGTTCTTCAGTTACCCTATTGGAATGAAATGGTACAAGCCATCAATGGTTACCCTAACGGAACGAGAGCCTCAGGTATGACAAAGCTAGAACCTTGGGACTTGACAGGGAAAGAGCCAAATCCATAGTGCTCTAGGAAAATTTACAAATGCTTGGAACCATTATGGGGTATCAATTGTATCTGATGGTTGGACAAATGTTAAAGGCATGCCACTGATAAATATTCTTGGTGTGTTTGCTAGTGGTGTGTTCTTCCTTTTATCCCATGACTACTCAAATCACTATAAAACTAGTATTAATATTGTAGAAGCCTTTATTAAAACCATTCAAGAGATTGGGCCCTATAATTTCATTCAAGTCATCAGTGATAATGCTGCTAATTGTAAGCCAATATGAGCAATCATTGAGGATAGGTACACCAATATATTTTGGTTAGGGTGTTTGGTTCACACAATGAACCATTTGATGCATGCTATTATTAAAATGAAGGACCATGATTATACATGGATCGATGCTTTGTACAAGAGAGGAGAAAATATGATAAGATTTATTACCAATCATTCCATGGACCACTTTATTTTCCACAATCAATTTAAGTTGGAGTTACTAAATATTGTAAATACCAGATTTGCTAGCTATTATCTCACCTTCAGGCACCTTTTGAAGTTAAGAGATGCATTGGCTAGTATGGTCTCGAGTAATTCATGGTAGGATCTAAAAGACAGGGCTACATCCGCTTTTGACAGACATGAATTGTAGGTGGTGGAGGAATGATTCTTGATGGTCAGTTTTGGCAACATGTTAGGTATATTCTGTAGTTCACCAAACCCATTTACAATATGATTCGGTTCACAGATACAGATCAGTTGGTGATTGGTGAGGTGTATGAGCATGTGGATAGCATGCTAGGCCAAATCAAAGACATTGTTGAGCCGAGGGATGCTATGATCATATCCATAAACATGTGGTCAAAAGGTGGGACAATCTGAATGTTCAACTCCATGCCCTAGCATATGTCCTTACACTAAAATATTATTCTCCATCTTGGTTGACCCAACTAGCACCTAGGGGTGAGGTTACGAGAAAACCACACACAAATCTAGAGGTGCAAAACGAATATATGCTTGCATTAGACAAGTTGGTACCCGAGGAAGGGGAGTGTGCTCAAGTACGAAGTTAATTGAGCTAGTACATCAGTGGGCATGGAGTCTTTGGTAACTTGCATGCAACCAAAGATTGAGATAGGTTGAGTTCTATTAAATGGTGGAACATGTATGGCTGTGAGGGTGTTTTCTTAGGTGGTTAACACTTATTCTGTAGATAGGTGTTGGAGCACCTATAACTTCATTCACATTGTAAAGAGAAACAACTTGAATGTAGATTGGGCAGAAAGCTTGGTTTATGTGCACTACAACTTGAGGTTGTTGTCCCATTACTTTGATGCAATGACGAATGATAATTATAAAAGAGATGTCACTAGGGACAACAATCTAGAGGAGATTAATTTGGAGGAGGGACAACAATCTAGAGGAGATTAATTTGGAGGATGGGGTCATGGTTCTAGAGCGCTTGGAAACTGAACTTTTGGGTGATCATGATGGTGTTCATATTCATGGTGTAAACATGCCACCCCCATCCTCTAGTAGGTTTCCAGAGGCAATGGTTTTGCCTTTATCTTCACAGCATCCAGTGTTACGTGGGGGACATGCAGTTGTTGGTCGTATTGCATAGACACTTCCATCTTTTGTTCCTCTTCTTCATAGATCACGGGAAAAGAAACTAAAAGCCTTCATAGTCTTTAGAACTTAGTACTTCGTCTTTATTATGGTTTATTTTGTAAACAATGAACATTATATAATAGTTTACCTTTGAAGTTTGAAGTTTGAACTATTGACTAAATCTTACAAGTCTTTGGTAATGAATATGATGCTCTAGAGTCTATTTCATTTTATGGTTGATGTTGTCTGTGATTCTATTACAATTTGTTAATGACAAATTTTATATGATTGATGTTATATGTGTACTAAATGGTTGATGCTTCAATGATCATCACTAATCTAGTAGTTAAATGATCTTAAATCTATGTTTTCATGTTTTTTGCAGTTGATTTGACATTCTACATGTATTTTTTATATATATGCATCAAAATATATTAAAATATGTATTATACTATGTTACCTGAAACATGGGGGTCATGTTCAGGATCTGCGGATCCCTGATTCCGATCCGGATCCGCGTGGGATCTGACAGACATCCGTTTCTAAAAAAAAATTGAAACGTATCTCGTGTGGTGGAGGCGGATCCGGCAAGTGGTTAGGCTTTGCAGAAGGGTTGGGGCTAAGTCGGGTTGGTTCGGAGTTCGGGTAAGCTTGGAATGTATAGCAGAATGTCCATACGCGGAAATTCGGGTAAAGTTTATAGCGGAATGTCCAAATAGCGGAAGTTTGGGTAAAGTTTATAAAGTTTATTGTTTATTTAATAAGCTATTATTTTATTGTTTGTTGTTGAATAGGCCATGACATACTTTTAAGTTTTCTCCAACCATAAAGTTTATTGTTTGCACTCTGCAGCAATGCGATGACATACTTTTCTCGGAATGTCCAACCATAAAGTTTATAAAGCTTATTGTTTTTTTAATAAGCTATTATTTTATTGTTTATAAAGTTTTATAAGTTTATAAAGTTATTTTAACTTTATATAATTAATATTAACTAATGTATATAAGCGTTGTGGATATAAGTTTATTAAATAATTTTAACTTTATATAATCAAAAAAAAATAAAAAATAAAATATATATATATATATATATATATATATATATATATATATATATATATATATATAAAAACTGAAATTATATATATATATATATATATTAAATAGGTAATTGAAGTATTAATGTATTAGATTAGTTATTATTTATAAGCATTATACATCAATTGTAATTATATAAGTATTGTATATGTAAATTATATAATTAAAATTTTCTATATTTAATTTTTTATAYAAGTTTTATTTTTAAAAATTATAAAATTATTTTTTATATTGTTTGTACYTGTCGTTTCCYTGCTGTATYCGGATCCTGGTTTTTCAAAAATCTAACGAATCTGTATCYGTATCTGAATCYTGGTAACTTAGGTATTATATAAAAAACACTCCTGAAACGCTTTGYTCYCAGAATATTTTTGAAAATTGTGCTTTTCTTTGAYGCTCCCATTTCCCTCTCCCTGYTCCCTATAGCCTTTCCATAGAGTCAACAYTGTCTAGAAGGAAGAATGWTGGTGTGAAGGCTATCTTTTAATGGGACATTAAACACAGTSCACGCATTTTGTTGATTGCTAAGAATCTTGAGTATTAGGCAGAGTGCAACCCATATAATTAGAAGTCCATCTGAAGGAGTCAATTAGTATGTTTTTTAATTGAGCAACAAGGTGCTTGTTGATACGAAAATTGAAGAGTAGAGGTGGTTTTATTGTATAGCATTAACAGATTGTAATTTGTTTCCACCATTGGCACTTTCCTTGGCCTTACAAAGTCAATAAGAAAACCCATCCTTACATGTTGTTGGAGAACAAGGAGCAAGGAAGTTTGCATTCAAAATTGTGACGAGAATAGAGGCCTTGTAATAAATTCTAGGTAGGGGTTAAGAGAACAAAATTCATCTATGTAGAGGATCCTTGTTGGTAAAGTGTGGGGGCTATAAGTCCCTCATTTACAAATCATATTGGTATTAGAGTAGTTGAATCCTTAATCGTGACACAACTGTTAGAACCTTGAAGAGAAAACAAACTCAACATGGGTAAAGAAAAAGAGAAAGGTTGGAAGAGTTGTAGGCCATCAATGTGCAACTTCAAGAAGAGAGCAGACACTTGAAGGAGAAGGTCCAGATGTTTGACCAAAGGATAGAAAAGATGCAGAAGAACCTTGAGCAATTGATAAGACTGTTTCCATTGCTAAAGAATTGATTCATTGAATGTCAAGATTCCCTCACCATTGTTATTGCATAATGGGACAAGAGTAGAGTTCATTTGTGCAATTGGGAGAGAAGGTCATTTAGATGTATAGTTGATGGGAGGAGATGCTTGCTTAGATGATGACTCAGTTGCACCAAGAATCGGTAGAGAAGGAAGAAGCATTGGCAAAGCGATAGGTAGTTGTCCAGGAGCACAAGGAAGTAAAGAAATCGTTCAATTCTATCGCAGAAGCTAGCACCATGACCGAGACAAGCGGGGTAAGTTCACCTTCTTCAAATATTGCCCAAGAACATTTTTGTGATTTTGAAAAGTATACAAGAGGCATTGGTTTGAAATTGTTAAGGTACATGGGCTATGATGGATAAAGGCTAGGCAAGAGAAGACAAGGCATCCTAAGCCCCATTGTAGTTGAATTGAGGGTCAAGCATGAAGGCCTAGGTTTTGATGGCAAAGAGGAAAATGCCATGAACACCATGAAGATCTCATTTGTGAAGGAAAAAGACATGGCAGAATTGGCCTACTCGTTAGAAGAAAGAGTAGCAACAAATGAGGATGGTAGTACACCACTGCTCCATCCTTCTTGTGGCGAATTGCAGAAGGGAAACGATAAGGGGAGCTCAAAGACTTAGTATGCACCAACACTTGGAAGAAATGCCGAGCCAATCAACCAAAACAAGAAGAACAAGAATAAGAGGATGCATTAGGTAGGACACCCCTTATTTGTCATTGCTGCAAGATGAAAGGCCATAGAGTTGCCAATGGTTGGTATTCCAAAGCATGTTTCTTTTGTAGGAAGAAAGGCCATTTTGTTAAAATTAATGCAGCTGCAAGAGCCATTCTCTGGGAGGATGGAAAAGACCCTAGTTGTGATCTAGGGTCCCTAGTACACTCCCAAGGTTCTTGGTTTGGGACCAAGCAGTTTGATGGTATAAGTCCCTAGATGTGTTTTAGGGCCCCCTGGATGTGTTCCAAGGAATCCTTGCTCATCGCTTGGATTGATCCTTGGTTGTGTCCTTGGTGGTTAAGACCCTAGTTGTGATCTAGGGCCCCCAGATGTGTTCTGGGGTATCCTGGTCTGGGACCAGGTAGTTTCTTGGTTAAGTACCAAGCCGAGATGATGTGTAACCTTCTTCTCTCCTGGGATGGTCCATGTGACTTAGGAGTAGTTAAGAAGAAGGGCATGATCACATCATTGACCCTCCTTGTATGTTGGGATGATAAAAGCTTATAAGTTATATCATGAAGACTCATGTGGACAATTTTGCCATTAAAGGACTTAACCCTTGACTTTTGTCTTTTTGAAACCCCCTTGCTTGAGTTATGTCCCCCCTTTTTGTTGATGATGTGTTGGTTCAATTCTTTACTTCTTCCTAAAGAAAATTTGGTTGCTTTTATTTTGAAACCCCTCTCATTGACTTGTCTTATTTCCTTGTTGACTTTTTGATTTGCCATTTAATATTTTAAATTGTAAAATATTATTTGTTTATTTGTTAGGTATTAAACCTAACCCTAAAGTTATGGCAATTAGACTAACATGTCAGCCCTAACCCTACCTACCTAAAAATATATAAGGAGAGGTCTATTCCCCATTTGACACTCACTCACTCACTCTC
>ML797339.1:333579-344939 GCA_009831015.1 Picea engelmannii | reverse complement strand
GGGACCCTTGTCTCATCTGGGGTTAGATGTGTGCCAGTTGGGCAGGTGGGGGCCGAGGCCCGTAAAATATTAATATCTTAGTAATGCTTAAGGCCAACGTAGGAGAAAGAAGAGAGAGAAGGTTGACGAGGCAAACCAAACATGCCAGAAGGGTGACATGGCATCACCTCAGGGTTCCACGTGGACCCAGAATGCCACATCAACAGCGATGCCAACAAAGATGCCACATAGGCAAAATTGTCTTTCAGTTTCCAAAAAAAAATCTTTGGAGCCAAAATATTATTTTGGCCATAACGAGAGCATATTAAATCAGATTTAGATGAAACTTATGGGTTTTGTCTGCAGTGAGGAGATCTACAAACGTGCCAGAGAGGGGCATTGCACATTTATGCTTGGATTAGTCAGAAATTGAAAAATAGTGGTTTTTAAAGCTCTGGGTCTAGATCATTGGTAGAGATCCAGATTAAGTTGAAATTCTTGGAGAGAGTCTAGAAAGAAGGCATGGAAATAACCCAAATAATCCATGAAGGAATTGAATAAATTCTAAGGGCTTTGGAATGGGGATGCTGAGATAGGCCAAAATTCACTATTTTAGGCCTTTTTTGGGGGATTTTTGGGATTTTCAGGGAAAGATAAGGGTCCCCAAATGGAAAATATGGAAAACATTATTTAATCGACATTTTGTATACTCGTCAATCCAGACATTTTTTAATCGACATTTTGTATACATTATGGAAAACTTTGGTATAGTGAAATTTTCCAGAAGTGCATACTTTGGGAGATAGTCAGTTTGGCTAAAAATTCTAAGTCTGGGAAAAAGGGGTGAAAAAGGACAAAGTCGTCATTTCCAGATTGTTGCAATTTTTAGCTAGTGTATCAGATTGACAATCTGAGAGTTGTTATGAATTCCCTGTCATCATTATTATCTATGTCTCATACAAATGTTTCTCTGTTTCCTGACATATTTACTTCTACAAGTGGCAGAAGTTGGTGTCTGGGATTAATTGCACTATATTGAAAAGTACAAAAAGAGTAAATTAACAATATTTAGATGACTATAACTTTCTGCTCAAAGATTAGGTTTGGGCAAGAAAGTAGTCATTGGAAATCTATTGGACAGAAGAATCCAAATATGCACCAAGAACTATGAATTGAAGAACTAAACTTGTAGGAAAACATAAGGAAGATGATTGTTGGCCTTAAAGGACAAAATTGTGCATATGTTTCCAGAATTGTAAATTATAGTTTTTAGCTAAAAAAAAATGTTGTTATATACACATTGCTTAGAAGATTATGGTTACTTATGGAACATAAAAGGTTTAGAATGATGTTTATATATATGTGGATGATGAGTAAGAAATACCATCTAGAATTCGTGATATTGCATGTGCAGTAGGTACACATGGAGGTGCAAAGCATGGGAATATGAAAAGTGGTATAATACCAGGTGAAATGGTTTGAACCTTGGTATCAAGGATGAGAAGAGACACTCAAAGAAAGAGTGTTATGTCAAGGCTTCTTCACATGATGATCAAATGCTAGGAAGGAAGAATGTTCAGATATGATTCATGATCAACTAGGTAAATTGAGAATCCAAGAAAGTAGTGTTCTATTAAAGAGGGCCATTAATGCATATATGAAGGTAAGGTGCATTGTATCCAGAAATTATTCTATGAATAATTAGAGTAGTACATCCCCTATGTTAGAGTGCTTAATGGAAACAAGGTGCAAGAGTAAATCACTCTGTGGATGAGAGAGTGAAAAGTCCATTATATGCAATTTTGTTCTAGATGGATGCAATTAGACTCCAATGAGAGGTAATCCATAAAAATGATTTGGATTCTAGAATTGGATAAAACCCATGAATAGTTGAAATAAATGGAAAAAGGTATCATAGGTAGATGCCAAGCCAAATGGAGTATATTGCAGCACTCAAAGAACTATGATAGCAATGTAAGGGAATTGATGATGCATATTGAGAATGCTAAGGACATTTGAAGGGTACTAAGTGTATTTCAAATGTAGAATAGGATGGCATGTCAAGAAGAATACAAATAGGGAAGTGGTCTTCAGAAAGGAAATTCCTAAGAAGACACATGAGGAAGAAAATGGTTCTATTCTTGGCATGGTATGAAAAAGAAATGGAACCTAAAAGCAACTATTTCAATTGTACAAGGAAGTAGGTCAAACTTGTACAATTGTCTAAGGAATCAAAGAGCTGCAGAGGGAAGTGTAGGGTTGCAGAACAAGTATCGAAAGGTTGACAAAGGACTCAGAATAGTAGAACCAAGATTAGTATTCAACTGCTATAGAGTCTAAATGGATTGTAAGGGAGAATCAATAGAAACTCTCACATGAACATGAAGCCAACAAGTGAAGGATGTCATTGCATGCACCAGGGGTTAAGGGATGACTCTATAGCCTTGAAGGTAGAATTGTAGTGAAGGATACAAAGCTTACTACAAGAGAAGGAAAAAGAATATCATGAGATGAGGTGTGACTGATGGAGTGGATGGGTCATCTCTATGTGAAAGCATAGGAATGCAAGATAAAGGAATTGTTAAGATATGACTTAACTACTTGTGTCTAAAAGTATTTAGAGTAAGACAATTGCCTCTGTTATTAGAGTGCATAGTGGAAGCAAGGTACTGCAAATGGAGGAGTGTAGCATTCCATTTGGAGCAGAGTGGTCTTGAGTGACCAAGCAATGAATCGTTCAATGAAGTGAAGAGAGGTATTTAAGTTGAACAAAGACATGGATAGAAGAGGGTATTGGAAAAGAGAACATAAAAGAAACATTTCAGAATGTTGAAATGCTAATAAATGAGAATGGTATTTCAAGACTGATTGGGTCAAGGAAATGGGGAGTGGTTAATTAGATTGCAGTGTTAATATTCAACTGGAGTAGTTCATGTTACAACACTATGAATATTGAGAATTTTAGCCAAAGATGTTGGGACGAGATTCTTTGCAAAAAGGAAGCATTTGTGAGATGGAAACACTAGTGGATCTAGTGGTTGGAAATGCAGAATGGCCAAGTGGGGCTTGGCTAGAAGGTTTAGAATAGGGATCAATGATGTACAAATGAGCAAAATGGTAGAACACAAAGAAATAAGGATCTACAGGAATTCAACCGTCTATAACAACAACAAAATAAATAAATAAAGTTGAAATAAATATGCATTGGAGTGCTTAATAGAAGGGATGCATGATGCATATAATAAATCTAGAATGCATGTGCATGGAGTAGGCATGATGAGATTGAATGATTAATGCATATTGATGTGCATTTGTGCATATGGACATGCCTAGACATGTATATGGCATGAGCGTAGACTAAGAGTAGTCTGCTAATATATATACATGAATTAATGGTGTTGTGATATTTAGATAAGACTGATGGATTGTGTATCCAGAAAATTGTGTATAGCATGGATGAAGATGTTGATGCTACTGCTGCATATTACAATCATCCATGTCAAGATAATGAGGATGGTAAAATGTTGATCAAGGGTTGTTGAAGGGAGCTTGGGAGCTTCTACAAAGTGCCAGTTGATCAGGTAGCATCAAGTAAATTGATAACAACCATGAAGGTATGCATTTGGGGTTGTTACAATGCATAAATGATTAAGAGAGTTGAGGTAAGAATTCCCTTAGTCAAATTTTAGTATTTGAAATTGATGTAAAGGAAGAAGGCCTTGAGTACACACATGCTATGTAATGCTCGAATGTATTTATTAAATTTAATTTCATATTGTGTTATGTTGGTTATGAGAACATATCCAAGATTAAGTTGGGAGACATTACACCTATTGTAACAATGAATGCCATTAGAAATGGTCATGTGTGAGGGCATGATGTGGTTGGAAATGGAAGGGCTATAGCGCCATACATGTGCATGATGGTTTTCCTCCTATATAACTGATGTTTGGGCAACAACCTCTTTGCCGACATGAGAGAGCACTAAGAGAATTATATTCCTAGTGTTGTGTATGGGTTGAAGAGGAATGTATCCAAATGATCGGACAGGTAAATGGGGATGTTGGCACAAAGGCGGACCCAGGGTTCAACGCTTAACAATGCACCAACAAAACCCCGACTACCGGCCCTTTCGGCAACACCTGCGAAGCAGGCGAAGTCTCACTCAAGGTAGAAGTAGGGGGGGTTACAGGACATAGATGTCTGTAACCAGGCTGAGACACGAATCTGTGATAAAAGTACTTCACAGACTATTCTGTTAACACTTAGGAAGTGTCATGCATAAGTTTATTAAGCCTATTAACATCGCATAGCATAATCAAAGATAGATCTAGCGCAGTAATAACAAATGATTATGCACCCTGAACACTTAGCACTTAGCACTGTGACGTAAATCTAGTATTCATTTACCATTTAACCTAAGTAAAATACTTAAGCAACAAAATATATATCTATTGCACATCATAATCAAAGCACTAAGCAGATTCATAACAGAAATAACACAGCACAAAGCAAACCATGAGACACCAGATATACGTGGTTCACCCCAGGGTGGGGCTACGTCCACAACCGCTTCGCCTCTTTATTATCTGCCAAGATCTACATTCAGTCACTCCTATGCACTAAGCCACATAATCGAACTTCGCACAAGACAAGATATTTGGGCACTAAGCACTAGATCCTCCTTCTTTCCTTCCAAAACCAGGTCAAATGCACAGAGCCAAATCTATATCACATCACTTAGCACCTGTTACAAAATCACAGTCGAGCACAAAGCCTCAACCACATACATTCCTTCGCACAAAGCACTTCTATTTCACACAGAACTACATGAACTACTTCTACAATACATTCCTCTTTATTTATACTTTACAAACTTTTACAATAAGGCCTAAACATGGGGAAAATCCCATGGGCCGACATCCCAAAAACCGGTTACAAACCCTAGAGGACCCCTTACTGGGTCCACATAACCCTCAAAGTAGGTGAGATCCGCGATCTCAGCGTCGCCTGGGCGCTCCTTCTTTGACCAACGTGTCAAAGTCCAAAAGTGGGCCAAAACTGACCAAAGTTTCCTCAAAACTTGGTCGAGGGCCAATAGGGGAAGAGTTTGGATAATGTGTTAAAAGTGTGGGCTATACCTTCCAACTCACATGGTGGAATGCATGACATGGATATATGGTATTCTGGAGTCAATGCAAGGATGCATTGTGTAGATGTGGCCACGAGTATGGGCACATTGGTTTTATTTGTGAGTATTGTTTGATTGCATTATGAAAATCTTGGTGTGTTGATAATGCTTGTACATTGAATGATAGTTTCATTACAGACGATATGATTAATAGTTGATTTTTTTTTTTAAATGAGCAAGGGCTGGAAATGATTGAATTGCTAGTGAAATGCAATTCTGATATCATTTCATAAACCGTTGAAAATGTGCATGAGTACTAACAATTTGTTTGGCCAAGTGAGAATTGAGAAAATTGCAGGAAGAATGGTCTTGGATATGGCAATGGCGTAAGCCCATAAATAATACCGATGCCTACAACTGCAAGAGCCAAACATAATGAACATAAAACTCATGCTTGGGAAATTTTATTTTTTCTGTATATAACAGATTTGCGAAATTAATAATTGCAAATTGTTATGATATGCTAACAATTTGTTTGACTGCATGGAAATTAAGAAAATTGTAGGGAGAATGGTCTTGGATATGGGAGGGTTGTAAGCCCATAAGGAAGACTGATATGTACTGTGGCAAGAGCCAAACATAATGAGTAGAAAAATCGTGCTTGGGAAACTATGTTTTCTTGTGTAAAATAGATTTGAAAAGTTATAGATGAAAATTGTATGATGATGTCTCATATTTACTGCATGCATATGATGCAGATGGGATGATTGCAACAGGGTACAGACTGCTAGTGGAAGTCTAACAGCAAGTTGGCATTCGTTTGTGTAAGAATACCTTGGCAAATGATGGATTGCTCGAGGAACTGTATAACAATGAAAGAGATGCTTGATCCCAGAGAGTAAGTACAACAAGAAGAAGCAAGTTGTCAGACTTGCAAAAGAACTAGGTTGTCAGGCCTGAAGAGTAAACTCTAGTATGAGTTGCACTGTCGAAGAACTAGGTTGTCAGGCTGAAGAGTGAACTCCTGTGTGGGAGTTGCACTGTTGAAGAACTAGGTTGTCAGGCTTGAAGAGTGAACTCTTGTGTGGGATTTGTACTGCAACAACAAGGTTGTTGCCGGTTACTTTTTACTGGTAGTTCTTCCTAGCAGCGAGTCCCTTGAGTTCCCAATAGTGAGATTCCTAATTACTTGTGCTAGAGAGACCCCGATAAATGAATGTTGCAACTCGATGGACTAAGGACAGTGAAGGGGGCACATTCCTTGGGTCAACCTTGATAAAAGAATGGTACAACCCAACGAACTGAGAGCAGTGAAGGGGGTACATTACTTGGATTGGGCAGGTCAAGATGAAGAGAGCTAGTGGAAATCGAGATAGCGTAGGAGAATGCCAGTGGGTTATGTATTGTAGTTTTTGAAGCCGGAGTGCCTATGTATTGTAGTTTTGAGGCCGGAGGGCCTATGTATTTATATTTAGGCTGGAATGCATGTCTGATATTAGGCCAAAGAGCGTATATGCTAATTAAAGGCCAAAGAGCCTAGCATTGTAATTGTATGAACACTGTATGGTGTTGTGCACTGAGAACGATGCAAAAATAAGGGGGCGGGGAATGTAACATCTCCAATTTTAATTCCTGCAAATTATAATGTAAATGTATAAATGTCATTTAGGTTGGTGAGCTGATATTTTTGGGGAAAAGAGCCCATAGGGATTAATATGGCTAAGGGCCAAACTATGTATTATGTGCATTGAAATGATTAATAAAAGTAGTAATTGTTGGCTGCAATACGAGAGGGATGAAAACGAAGGGGGGCTATGATTCCACAAGAGAGAGGGGTCCAAGGGTGATTTTATTTATTGGTATTAATCCAACCTGTTATCTCCATTTTGTGGGATAACAAAGGAGATTATGTCTCGAGGCCCTCAGGTTGCAGATATGGAGTGTCAAGAGATTACATGATCAACAATATCCACTTGCATAGATGGAGACCCTTCTCACCACCACAGAGGTCAAGGTTTTTAGATGGCATCCACCACATTAGCTGGCTTCTGAGAGGCATTGGGCCTTGCTCCATGAGGTACAAGTCAGGTATTATGGTGAGTGTCATTTCAATATTTGAGGCATTTTGAGTATGTTGTATCTTAGACTGCTTTAGATTTCGTGACATATGCTTGGACATTATGCCTTTTACCCTGTTTCACCTTGGTGGTTGAAATTGTGCCCTAGTAAGTGGTCTTCCTCGGGAATGGGTTTGCTACTAGGAACTCCCTTGAAGAGCCATCGTACCATTCCTAGTCATACTTACCACTTTCCATCACTTAGAAAACCCCTTGTTTCCTTGTCTCTTGGGATTTTAGGGTGTATTGACCCAAGAAGGGGTCATGCCTCATTCTAGGGGAAGAAGGGGCTGAAGGCCCAGAGGGATTGTTGTTGGCTAAAAAGATAAAAGCCTATATATAAACCTTCCAGATGCTTTTCCCAGAGATTCCCTGAGAAAACAATGTAACACTTCTCTGTAAGAAAAGGGGGACCCACAAGAATAAATGATAACGAATGCTTAGGGGGTTAGTTGGAGGATAGAAGGTCTCATCATGAGCCGACCTCTCATGATCATGAGTATCTAGCGGTATGACATTACCATCATCTGGCCACTAAGCTAGGTTAGTGGCTCTCAGTTGCACAACTGAGAGAAAGGGGGTCTCATCACGAGCCAACCTTCTCATTTTCCGCAAGGTATTTGTGAGTGACACTGTCATTATCTGGACACCATGCCAGGACAGTGGCCTTGAACTCGTTCCTTAGAACATGAAAGAAACAAAGAGTGGCAAGAGGATGGACTTGGAAAAATGCATTGAAAACGAAGGTGCCACACACCTTCTACAAAGGCACCCATGAATGAGACACTACAACCCCTTGTATGTCATGAACCCCATGCGTAGTGAGTCTTGATCCTTAACCACTTCATTTATTTCACATGGCTTAGAGAGGGATCACTTGGGAAACATTCCTTGACCTAGGGAACGATCTACCCAATAAGACACCTCGTCAACCCTCCCACATCCAAGCTTGACAAGTTGCATAATGTCTTTGAGCACTTACTTGTTTGACCGGGTAATATTTGATGCACATGCTTAGGTGGCTCATTTATTGATTTGATTTACTCACCATGATATTATGACTTGAGATCCTTGGAGGGCATGCTTATTTGTCTTTGCATGACCTAGTTGGTCAACATTTTTGGAGGAACAGGCCTAGCTTGGGCTTCCATGGGGCTTGAAGTCCACAGGTTGGATGCCAAGGGCCCGCATGCCATATGAGAGAGACATACCTTCGAAGGCCTAGAAGACATCATGGATGATGTGACCTAGCCCTTACATGCCAAACGTTTTTCCCAAGAGAGACAAAACGTCACTTTTGGAAGCTTGACCTCACCTAGAAGGGATACGGTTTGGTGGTGAAGATGTTGTTCATTGACACATGGATGTTTTGAGGAGAAGACCTTGACCATGAGGAGATGGCCTAGATGGGTGACATGTGGCCTTTGGAGGCCTAGCTATGCATCTCCAATTCCAACGACTTGCTCCTAGTGTCAAAACGTCCCCTAAAGGGAGGACGTCATCTTACTTTAGGGTTTTCTTTTGTGTAAAAGTGAATTTTAAGTGAATTTTTTAATATTATTTTGTTACAAGGGGTAAGATAAGGGTTGTGGACCCCTTATCTTATGTTTTACCCTTGCTAATTTGGACAAACTATGTGAATGACATTTTGTATAAATAGAGATCATAAGATCTCATTTTAAATCATAATTCTCCCATTGTGAGAAGTAGAGGACTGAAATTTTCACTACACTTGAGGGTTTTTGCTATCTTGTGCTATGATATGGTGTCTCTCTGGTTGTGGAGTTGATGATGATGATGCACTAGCTCTTGGAGGCCATTCTTTTGCTATTGTGGTGGTTTATCTTGGCATCTTATGGTTTATCTTGTTGCTATTGGATTGGTAAGGCTTTTTTTACTTGTTACTATCATTTGTAATTCAAGCTCAAGGTTGGTTTTTCTAAGGCTAGGTAGGAAGTACAAGTTCATACACCCCTACTTTAGCTCCATCATAATTTTAAGCATATAATTATTGTTTGCAAGTGTTTGCTAAGGAAGTATAAGGGCATACACCCCTTAGTTTTAAACCCTAGCTAAGGCTACTTGCCTTGGGGAATAAGAGGATTTATACCCCCAAGGAGGTAGTAGCCCTAGCTCTTTCTTTTGACCCCATTAACCCATAATTAAAGGCACTAATCGTTGCATTGGTAAACGTGAAAGTTTCAAGTTTTAAAGTTCTCTCACTTGGAGGTTGTTCCTTGAGCCTTAGGCTTTCTTGCCTCATTGAGGCGTCCTCTTTCATCCACTAAAACTTGTTGCTGTTACAAAACTAATCTACAGCCATTAGGGATTCAGAAAACTAATTCTCTAACCCTAGATAAATCCTAAACTAACCCTAGGAATTGGCTACAACTTTTCCCTAGCAAATTACTAACCCTAGCGCACTTTTTGAGCTAGTTAGAAGTGATTTTCATTGGCTGATTTTTCTGTTATAAAGCTTGTTTTACTACAGCCATAAGGCTGATAAATATCACTGCAGCAAGCTTTTTGTTTCAGCCTTGCTTTTGTGTGTATTGCTTCATCATTGTTGAGTTAAGGTAGCTTTCACTAGCTTGTCTCTTGCTTATTCAATTATACTTTTAGCACTGAGTTTGCAGCCTTTATTATCTCCTATACGCTGATATATATCATTGAATTTTGCTGCAATTAGGGACAGCAAGCTTAACTTGCTTGTTCAACTAACATATTATATCATATACTTGGTTTTCTTTGTGTCTCAGGCAGGTATTCACACTCGGCAGGTTACTCAGATCATTGGCAACCTTAAACAACCCTCTAGACTCGTCTCCAAGTTCCCTTTTCCAACTAGAAACTTGACCTTTAGGGGCTTCCATCCATACATATCATATTCCATCTCATTCCCCCCTAATGTCACTGGGATTCCCCCCTTGAGGTGGCTATCTCACCTCTAAAGTCATTAGAACACCTGCTTAAGGTGACAATGGGTAGGTGCTCTCTAAGTTGTTGCCAATTGGTGGTTGGGTTGGGCTTTGCCCATGTAATGTCTCCCACCTCTTGATAAAGAGGTATTGAAGAGACTCAGTGGCTTAGGCATCCCCACTAGGCCATAGTCTCACACTAAGGGGAAAGGTCAACTAGACTAAGGTTATATTCTTAAGTTGACTTGAGGAAAAAGGTAAGAAAGGAGTAAAAGATAACTCAATGAAAGAATAGAAGAGATGAAAGAGTTAACCCTGGGAGTTAATCTAACTCAACAGAGAAATAAAAGAAAAAGTATAAATAGAAGGTTGGGGCGCACCTATGAGGCATTCTGGATTTTGGTATTTGCTTGTTATTGCTCTTGAGCATACAGTTTGGGGGTTTTGCTGTTACAAACCCTTGTGAGCAACTTAGTGGTGAAAGATTCACTCACCTTTTTCCAAAACTTGGTCTCGGGGATGAAAGACTCCCACCCACACCATTCTACACTCATCACATATCCATCAATAGCTTCAGAAAAGTAACAGGGTCGTATTGTTCAGGAGTTTCCAGCAAGGGCGCATCATCATCTAAAGGAGAGTTCGATCCAGCTGATCAGGAGAGACGTTGGGCATTCCAACACTTGGGTTTTACTTGCAGGTGCTCAACCATCACTTTGAGGGTTTCTTTGGAGAGTTATCATCATCAGATCTTCAGCTACAGTTTGGGACGACTTGGAAGCTAGGAGGATGTCCTGTGATTCAATATTTTTCAGATCTAGGGAGATCTGCCTAGAATCTGGGTTTGAAACTTCTCCCACGGGGTTTCCATAGCCCGATCTATATTCCTGGAGAGTTTCAGAGCATTTGGAGGCCTCCTTCATCAGGGCCGAGTTATCTAGGGTTCCAGGCATCCAGGAGGGCACAACTTCATTAGAGGATTCAGTGTTTGGAGGGGTTGGCCTTAGCATTTCGGCTTGAGACTTCAGGAGGGAGATCCTATCACCCTGATCTATCAGTTGGCCGAGTTTGGGCTCATTTGGAGTCTTCCTTCATCAGGGCCGATTTATTGAGGGTTTCAGCCTTCTACTGGAGCGTGGCATCTTCAGCTGGAAGAGTTGGCATCCATACGGCTCAGATCTGTTTGTATTGACCTTCATTTTTGATCCAGCCTTT
>ML797339.1:302963-313842 GCA_009831015.1 Picea engelmannii | reverse complement strand
AGGTATAATTTCATATTCTTTTCCAATTTAATTAAGTGGGCATCCTATGCTCTTTTACTATATAATTCTAAGTTGCCAGGGTATGTGGTGTTATGGATGACGCCAGAGATGCCACTTATTGAAATCCTGGAGGAGGGGGATGTCAGGGTAATTATATATCTGAAGGAAAAAATTATCACTTCTATTATCAAGAAGATGTGAAAAGCTACCGTCTGTAGATGTCTCCTCATCACACCAGGGAGCAAAAAGAGCCCTTAAGGACAAGGCCCCTATATAAACAATCCATAACAGTTCTAATACATTCAAGAAAGGACTTCATGGTTTCTAGGAATTAATGCCATATATGTATCAAAAAGAAAAACAAGTAGAGATATTAGCAGAAAAAAACAGAGGAGGACCATTTGAGCTCTATATCACCATCAGATTCCAGCAAAAAGGCCATGAGAAGGATTCCTGCATAGGTCTGTGAACCAGAGGTAACCTATCAACACTGCACAGAGAAGAAACTCCTTCTTCAGAAGGTACAAGGAAGAAACAACAGTTTGTTTACGGCACATTTGTGGGATCCTCCCCCATATTGTGCTCTTCAATCTGCAGCATTCATAGTGCCCCCACAACAGCTCGTTTAGAGAGTGTATCAGCAAGTGAGTTAAATTATAATATGAGCCATTCACTAGTATCGTGGAAATTGGAATGAAGAAGTCTGAAAGTGAAAAGATGGAAATCTGTAAATCTAAAACTGAAATTAGACACTAAGAAAGCTGAAATCTGACTCCTGAAGCTGAAAACTTAGGTGGTCTGCTCTTTAATATTTATTACTGGTCATCGCTAACAAATCCTTCCAAAAATCAGCCCAATTTTGTTTCTCTGTCTCTGCTGTTCACAAGAGGTAAACGACAAAGTAAAAAACAAGAGGGATTTAGGGTTTTTGTGCAGATACAATGGTCCCATAAGTCATCCCCTGGGGTTTCCTTTTGGGCCCACATTGTATTTCATTTTCCGCTATATTCTTAAACATTGTTTTATTTTACAAGGAATGCCCTCAATTTATGGAAAATTCTGTTGGGGTCGACGTCCCCAGTAGTAGGGGATGTTTCTGTCCCTGTCCCAGGGGCCCATTCCCTGGGGCAGGGGACGCATCCCTATGAAACACAGATTTGATTTCTGTATTATCCTTTTCCCAGTATTGATAGAGAGTACAAGTTGTATCTATGTGTTCAGATGCATCATGGACAAGATGTCCTATAGGGTAAGCATCATAAGTTCTTAAGATGAGTCTTCTGAGATGAGTTTCACTATGTTAGCTTAATGGGGAATGCTTAGGTACCATATTCCTGGGATGATTAATGTTTGTGTGCATCCTGCATTTTATTTGATGTGTAATATAGGTTTGATTTTCCAATTTCATGGATCGATTGACTAAATCCTAGAAGATGATTCTGCAAAATTACAACTCTGCAATGAAAAATCCATGAACAAATTCCTTGAAGTGGTCTTTTTCTGCTAGAAAGTTGGGCAAGAACAGGGTCATTAGAGATAATTCCCCTACAACTAGGGCAAATTCAAGGTCATCATCTCCAATACCCTCCAAGTGTGTTGTGTTGTGTTGTGTTGAGCCTCTTGAAGGCTCAAGAAGAGAATGGGGCTCCTATGAAGGAAGGCGCATCTGTTGTTCTGTCTAGGTATAGGCAGCCTTTGTGGAACACTGGGAGGAGAACGCCTCAGCAGTCTCCAGGGAGGAGAGCTCTTCAGCCCTTGCCTGTTGGCAGGAGGACCTTCATATCTCCTGGAAGAAGGGTTTCTGCTAGTAAATTGTCTCCAGTTGTCAGGGATTTGGTAAGAAGAAAACAGTGGTCAACGGATAAAGGGTGATGACAGACCATCCTAAGAATGTTAGGGCATTATGAAAGAGTTGGGAAGAGCCCACCATGGCATTGAAGGAGAAGTGTTCCACCAAGAACAAAGTAGACCTTAAGTCAGTCTTGCGTGCTCAGGTTAGTTCGTTTATGCATGTGTTTTTTTAAATCCTTTTGTCTGTTTAAAGAAACATGCCTCCCTAGGGGCTGTGTTGCAAAGAGTGGACTTCCTTGGGATTAGGTGTTCCAGGTCCGAGGAGTATCTATCACACCAAAGTCACACAAGATTTGCACCTGGCCTCATCCCCTTTGAAATTCATGTCGATATGTATGTGGAAGACCACAGCGAGAATGGAACCTGGTGGATGTGCCAATAATCTGCCAATTGCACTAGTGAACCAAGGCTCTGTTGGCATCCACGAGTGATTTAGAACCCATTGTCATTATTAACTCTCTGCAATTTGTGGTTTTTAATGTATGTCAAACTCTAAACTAATAGACCTATCACGGAAGTTTGATTTTAATTTTTAGTATTATTTTGGCTGGAAGAAAATGTTTATATTTCTCGGAGCCTTTCAGGCCAGAAAATTTTACAGTGATACAACATCTGAGCTGCTAGAGGATAGCCTCATTCACCAGTTCTGGTCTTCCAAAGATAAGAGATTGAACTTTAAAGGTCTTATTAGTCCCTCCTTGGACTATTGTTTGCATTTTTTTCATTAGTTTGTGTTTTAATGGATTGCAAAACTATATTTTTTTTGAAATTCTACTGAAAAAAATCTAAATTTAGCTATTTTTATGAATTTCTGATTGGATGAAAAATGATGATTTAACCTTTTTCTTCATTGCCAATCCAAAAAAAATAAAAAAATATAGAAATCTAAATCTAAATTGAATTTTTATATATACCATTAATTTCAAGGTATAGGTAGAATATTTGTACACACTGCTTCTGTTGTGCAGATTCCAGAGAGCATGCTGATCTGTTCTCCCGTGAGTGCTTTAGCTATTGTATTAAATTAGAAATAGAGTCATATAGCTTACAAGTGCAGATTGTACTTGCGTCGTTGTTTCTGTAGGATTCTCTATTCCATTCATCATGTTTACTTGATAGGGCAGTAGCCTATCTTATAAGAATAAAATTGAAAGCGTGGCATTAGACTTTAATTTTTTTTCTTTTATAGAGATTATTTTTCCATTTGGAAATTGGGTTTATGCTTTCAATTCTTGCGGTGGACAATGACCCATCGAGTTGAGTAACGATGTATTTGCTCCATAGATCTCTGAAGCTGGCCTACGTTAAAAGTTTTGTTTGGATTAATTCGATCTCAAAAATAGTGGGCAATGGTCATGCTTTGGTGTCCTGTCCCATATTGGACAACCTGCTCTCAAACATTGGACTAGCAGTGGATGTCCAGTGCCCATTTTCTCTTTTCCTCTAGATCAAAAGTTACGTCTTTCTGGACCTGAGAATGAGATGGTTTATGCATTAAAAACTTGATCAATTTGGAGGATGGTCTTGTGGTTATTATAAATCTGATGTTGCAAGCTATCTGATTCCTCTGCTAAGGTTTCCATCTCTTCTTAGACTCTTCTTCTGACTTTCATGGCCATCTCAATGCTTGGAAAGATATAACCCTAAGTATTAAGGCTTAATTAAGCAGCTTTAACCTTATCAATAAAAAATTAGGGAACCCACTTAAAATTTGTGCAGATACACTGGTTTCATATCTGGGTCAGCAGCAACCCCCGTACATACAGGTCATGATCATTGTTCACTTTCTTTAGTTGAGGGGGTTTGAAGTTGAACCCACATGGCCTACCTATTCCCTTCTCTGTTTCTATCCTGAACCTTCAAAACCCACATTGGGCCTACCCTGATTAGTCCTATCTACAACACATTAGGCCTTTGGTAGTGGGCTTGTCTGGTCTGCTCATGGGCCTCATCTACTTTGCTTTTGGAGCCTTTGTTTCTCCTTTCTCAGATCTACTTGATTTTCAGCCAAAACTATTCATTTTGATTCATATTCGACTCAATAAGTTCAAGATCCACTGCATCCAAAACCATCTTCTGGGTTGTTTATTGAGTTATGGTAATCCCTATAAGGATCCAAAGTGCTTGATTGCTGACCTGTTTTTAGATTTAATATATTGCGGTGTATAGATTTAAGGCTATCATGATGTCAATTGCCGTTGATACTCATACCAAACACTATCTGTATAATAAGTCACCGTTTGATTGCAACAATTATTTATCCAACAGTTGTCTAAATGTTTTGAGAAGGAGCAATCGTGGTAGCCAAAGTGATTTAAATAGCATTGGGAGGCTTGTTCCCAGATATATGAGAACCTTCTATTCTCGATTTAATGAGGGAGGAGGTAAAGGCAGAGCAGTGGAAAACAGTGTTTTTAATGGCCCAATAGACAAGAATCTGCAAGCAGAAGGTTGGTTTGGTGGAGAAGGGGAAACAGACAAGAAAAACAATAGTGGTTTTTTTGCCTTAGAGAGCTCAAGTTCTATTCCAATGAGGCTATCAAATGTTTCCTCTGCCACTAGTAGTGGTGATGTTAGCTTGGGCCTGTCTTCTTCTTATCTTGCAGATGAGGTTAATTCTCTAGACTTTTCACTTTCTTTCAGTGATTTGTCTTCCTACAGCAGTGATATTGCTCGAGAATTACAGAGCTTGACAGCAATTTCATCCCCACTTCCAGTTTTCTCTGCAAAGGAGACTGCATCTCAGGCAAAGTGGATAGGTAGATTTGTGAAGTCAAGAAATTTAGAGGAACGAGAGCAAAGTAGGAGTGTGTGGTATGTATCACCACTATCAAGGACAACTACAAATCAGGTCTATTGAAACTGAAAATTTGGAGGTTATTTTTTAAATTTTTGTAGAAGATTTGGGATCAACATCAATGGAGTTGTAGAGGAAGTCAGTAGCACAGCTGGGGTTATGAAAAAAAAACATGGAAAATAGGATTATGATAGCTAATTTAGGGGCTGTAAAGCCTTTAGTTTCACATTCTGTGGATCCCTTAACACAGGAAAAGGAAATTTGAATTAGTCACTGTATGAAAACAACAAGTTTGAAATTACAAAAGATGGAGCTATTAACCCCCTTATACATGTACAAAATTCAGGAACATCAATGGCTAAAGAGAATGTAGCTTGTACCCTTTTGAGTCTGTCATGCGTAGAGGACAATAATGTTAGAATAGGAGCTTTAAGTGTGATTCCTCTGTTAGTAGTTCTGCTTATTAATGATTCCTTAAAAAGGAAAAAAGATGCAGCTACAACCCTTTACACTCTTTCCTGTCTTTGGGAGAATAAGGATAGAGCCATTGGCGTCAGTGTAATCAGACCACTTGCGGATCTCATGGAAGATCCTTCTACTTATATGGTGGATAAAGCGGCAGTTCTATCGTTGTTGATGAAGGAGGCATACCTATCTGGGTGGAAGTAGTGGAGGTGGGTTCTCCAAGAGGAAAGGAACATGCAACAACAACTTTTCTACAACTCTGCGAATATAGTTACCTCCATTGTACTTAAGTATTATGCGAAGGGGTGATACTTCTGGTTTCCCTATCACAGTTGGGCACTACATGAGCTAAACAATGGGTGCGATGAGTTGCTTTCAAGGGCTGTTAACCATGGAAGATAAAAATATTGTTTACTTGCCTCAAATGATTAAATTGGTCTCCACCAGTGTACCAATGTTTGCAACCTGTTTGTAAGCTGCTTTCATTTTTTATTTGCACTGGTCTTGTGAGTATATTGTAGAACCTTATGATATTTGTGGGGTAGTAACTTTCCTGGAAACTTAAACTTGAATGACATTCGCAGCATAACCATACATAGGTGAAATTCGGGAAACAGTGTTAAAAGCACACAAGATAATTCGATTCCATCTTAATTTTATATTCCAATTTGAGCTGGGATTGCACACTACACAAATGAGCTCTTTTCAGGATTCAATCTCAAAACTAACCAAACTATTCTGCCTCAAAACAACAGGAAACACTTCCTAGCAAGTTGTAAGGATGTATGGATTAAAACATCATATGCCTATTAGTTTTCCAGCATCAGTGTGATGATATTCAGCCTAAATAATCCCCCCTTCCTCCCCACAAACACACATGCACAACGAAAAAAAGAAAGAAAGAAAAACATAGAATTTAGAAATGATAAACTCCAATAATCTCTATCACTCTAATATGTAATAGACAACATACAACAGTTAAGAAGGTTTATTTGGTAAATTTATGCTTGCTTTGTTAAGATCTTATTAATGGGATTGAAAGGTGAAAACCATGCCTTGGGCAATTTTGTCTTGTAAAAACTGCCTACCACCTTGTTAGCACACTCTTCCACCCTCCAATTGAGCTGATAAATCTGATAAAACAACGATGAAAAAGGTACTAATTAAAGGAGTAAAGCCCCAAATTATCATAGGCTAGACCCCTCTCCGTTTGGGCTGGTGCTTGCCAGCCTCAAGGGGAGTCCCTAGGGTGATTTGCTGCTGTTTGGAAGTCTGATTTTCCGTGTTTAATGACAAAAAACAATGGCTGTAATGTATTGGACAGCGTGTTAATTCCGCCCAAGACGTGGGGAAAAAATATAGTTTTAGCTTGGAGGGCTCCTGCAGGGTTAGCACAGGAGAAATAGAAGAGAAATAAAGAAGGAAACTACTCAAGAGATCGATTAAAACCACCATGAATAGTAAGAACTACTTAATGAATTTGCAAGAATAAACCAAAACTCCAACAAGAAGAAAGGTTCAACACAAACACAAAACCTCTTTATTATTGACTTGTCAAAGGGTTGATTGCGCCACAATCAACAAGCCCAGAACTGGTACAATGATCACCCTTGCTTAAGAGAAAGTAGCTAGCCTATAGAATGAGAGAGAAGAGAGAGAGGAAAGAAAGAAATTATGTGTTGCTGTCACAAAAATCCGATCATAATAATGAATAAACCTCTCCATTATATAGAGAGTAAGGCACACTTCCCAAGAGAAGAAGATGAGGATGTGTGAATGGGTAATTTATGAATTAATGCGCATGAGGGAATAAGTGTGAGTGAGTAATTTATGAATTAATGTACATGAGGGAATAAGTGTGAGTGAGTAATGTGCATGGGTGAGTTATGAGTGAGTGTATGGGATAGTTAAGTGAAGGAGTGGCGCATATGTGAGGATAAATTTAGAAACCCAACGCATGTCTAGACACGTAATTTGGTCAAGTAGATCATGAGTTAGCCACAAAAGCATTTTCTCCCTATTTTTAGGGATTTTCCTAAATTGTAGGAAATTAGCGTTTAAAAGCAAAGTAAGAGGAATTTGAGGAAATCAATGCACGGAAAGTGAAGATATATCAAGTGAGGGAATTAGTGAGAAAAATTAGCCTTGATTGGCTAAATTATCTACCTGGAAGTGCCACCTCATCCTATACACCTCATTTTCACTTTATCTAATTCTTCATTGACTTTACTTCCTTTGCCTTGAAAAATGCACCCCTCTTCTTGATGCCATGTAGATGCCACATAACATTGAAACTCTGCCACATGTCGGACTCTAAGCCTGCCAATTGTCACTTCTAGAGATCGTTACCCTTGCTAAAAATAGAAATTACCAAAAACAGTTGTTTGGTCCCGAAAATTTAAAACTCGCCAAAACTCATCCAAACTCTCCACAATTGTCCGGGATGACGAGGAGACCACTGCCATGTGTCCAACGTCTAAAAATAGACATTGCTAAAAATAGAAAATTCTTTTCATGTCAATGAGATTATGCTCATCGGATTCGATTTTCTGCAAGGATTCTGAATCCATAATTAGAATCAACATGCGAGCCCTGGTGCTCAACTTGCTAAAAATAGAAATCTGTGACAAATCATCCCAGAAAGGTCCAGAAGACTCAAAATGTCTGAAGGATCCATACTGTGTGCTCAGAATATGATTTTGGGGCCTGGAGCTCAACTTGCTAAAAATAGAAAGTTCTTGCATGTCACTCGGAAAAGTGTCATTGGGCCTAGAATTATGCA
Source organism: Picea engelmannii (assembly GCA_009831015.1). Classification (NCBI taxonomy): domain Eukaryota; kingdom Viridiplantae; phylum Streptophyta; class Pinopsida; order Pinales; family Pinaceae; genus Picea; species Picea engelmannii. The sequence goes on along the minus strand of ML797339.1, from coordinate 305,947 downwards.
AGGACCAACCCTGTATGCTCAAAACTGCTCCAAACTGTCAAGTGACCCTCTCAAACCGTGTCTCCTAAAAAGTAGGGACACCTGCTATATGTAGAGTCTAGACATCTCTCTCAAATGCCAAAGGAAAACAAGCTAGCTCTAACTCTGAAGCAAAAACAACCACGTACCGATCATATACCTATCTTTGATGGGAACCAACCTCTGACTCAACACAAGTGCTAAACGCTAGGAGAATCACAGAATGTCAGCCAAAATAATGCATGCTGGCTCTTAACCCTCAAGATTTGTAAGGGTGAAAATCTAGAGGTTAACACCTTTAACTAGTACTAAGGTTCCTGCAAGATTAGAAGTGGACTGACTATTGCTTTATCTCCAAATTGAGAGAAGAAGTAATTCTGAACTTCACATAAATAATGGCATAATTTCACAATGACTGCAGGAACCAGAAAAAAAATAGTAGAATCTGCAACCATTTCATTCATGATTACTAAATGCCTCAGAAGTAGATGAGCAGAATATGGTGACTAACAAGTACAATAAATGTACCACAAAATTTTGGTGAAGGCAGTCCGTTTAGTTTTTCTAGTATTCAGACTTGACTATTGTCATTGCTGTTTCTCTCTTCGCAAGGGTACCAGTAATTGGCTCGTGCCTGATTCCAGTGACCATCAGTTGATGATTGTTGTGACTATAGCCTATGTGGGTCATCTTTTTATTTTTGACTCTCAGCTATTGGCTTTAGTTGATGTAGTTGCTTTTAATGTCTGTCAAGGTTCCCAAGAATTGCTATTTTTCTTATTATGGCAACAACACTGGATTGGTGTTGTCATTATCATCATTCTTGTACAGCTTTCTATTAACTTGCATTTGACTGAATTTGGGATACTGAGTTCCTCTTAATTGCTAGCATCACTGTACCATATTTACCTGCTTTTCTTATTGCTATTTTATTATATTTCTGAAAAGCATCTCCTAAAAACAATTCCCCACTTTAATATTTCCCTTGTGAAAAAATAAATTTCAGGAAAACAGTGATACGTTCTCATGAATGATCTTCTACTGCTGCCTGCTATATCTCTTCAATAAGAAATAATTTATGTAGGCAAAGAATAAATAAACTTATCACAGGAAAATAGTAGAAGTGGGCTTCCATGTGTTCATAAATTGATCTTCATTATATATTATACATGGTGGAAGAGTATTAAGATTAGATAGACTAGGATTAAGGATAGTGGTGGAAGATTATCAAGAAGGGCATCAGACATGCGAATTGCCTTGCTTCTAGCATGCATTACTGCAAATCTTATCCATTGTATAGTTCTTATAATTTTTGTTGTTGTTTTGCCATGGTAAATTTGTGTGATCAAACATATTGAAGCTGCAATGATTTGTTTCTGTTGTGAACATCCACCAACTAGGTAAATGCTTTCATTTCTTTATTGCATGAAAGGTTGCAAACACAGATTGCTTATACATAATCCAATTACTGCCTTCTCTTTTGATTTTTTTTTCTATCAATGTAGATACTTCTATCTTTTGCATGACTGTTGCTCCTGTTGTAGTTTTACTAATTTATTGACAACAACAAATGGCTGATTTAAATAGGGAATCATAAAAATAGATATGTATTTGAATGCTAATTTTAATTTGTTGAAGCTTTCTTGGGAGTTCTTGTTCCATGTGAATTTGCGCATGCTCTCTCCCTCTCTCTGTTAGAGAAATTCAAGAGGAGCTTATTTTTTACAGAAATTCTCAACAAATTGCTAGTCAGAAACCAATCATAAAATGTTTACTTTCTAGTGATGGTGGTCACATTCAACCGTTCTTCACTAGATTTAAGTTTGAAATTTGTCTATCCACTTCAGTGTCCCCAGTTGACATGTGAGGACAATTCTTCAAAGTCTTTATGAAAAATGATATAACCTTAGCTCAATTGTGAAGGCTTTGTTGTGTTCATGGCTTCTTGAATTATGTGGGTGAAACAACCTTGGTTCACTGACATGCCTCCGTCTTTACTGCTGAATCACTACCCCATTTACTTGAATTATAATATTGAAAACATTATAACTCAAGATTCCAGAAATATCCTCAATTCATCGTGTTGTCCATCCCTGGTATTTGAAAGTTATCTGTCGCTTGCACCAGTCAAACCTTTTAACATTTGTACGGTAACATGTTTCTGTGAGTTTTCATAAAATTACTGGTTCTTAATATGGGTATGTTCTTGGCAGAGTGAATTCTTATCTTAGCTGTCTTGTGCCCTGCCGGTAAGTTTCTACCTTGTCAGGTTTCAACAGCCAATAAGAAATAATGAAGACAAGTGGGTTGGGTAAGAAATTTGGTGGATGGTCCTCACCTCTATTGGGTATGTGTTATATTCTTTGCACGAGTGGGTTTGAGGGGGTTCAGGGGCAGCGCCCCAGAGAATTTTTTTTTGCCTCGGGAAACGTGTCACATATTTAGGTGGTTTTCGGCACATGGTTTTTTGCTGATAGTTTTCTACTTTTGGTTAAGGAATTAGGGTTGATGACTAATCCAGGTCATTGGGTTAGGGTTTTGGATGTTGTTGGCTCCTATATGTATATTGTATTGTAAACAATGTAATACTATGAATGAATATAGAATATGCTGGTTTTTCCGGTTTGGGTTTCCAGGGGAAAAATCTCTGTGTAATGTTTGTATTTTCTATTGTATCTTTTATGTTCTTTTACTGAAAATCTATTTGCAGTAAATATTGTACAAGGTTAAAATCTACATTTGGTATCAGAGCTTTGTTGGCTTCAGGGGGGTGCCTTTGTGGTCAAGGGTTTGGCTTGGGACTGTGATAAGCCTTGTTACAGTGGGAGATTTGTGGTATTGATTTTTCAGGTGAAAAGAAATGGCAAGCAATTTGAAGATGGAGATCGAGAAGTTTAATGGGCAAAGTTTTGAGTTGTGGAAGCTTAAAATTTCAGATGAAAATAAATGTATCAGTTTACTGTGTT
>ML797339.1:251410-300320 GCA_009831015.1 Picea engelmannii | reverse complement strand
ATGTATGCCACAAGCCTTTTACATCTCAAATGCTTCATTTATTTTCCGGAAGTCTTCTATTATCTACAAATCACGCCTCCCTATATGCATAAGTATATGTAATAACTTTTGATGTCTTCTAGTGTTTGCATTTATTCATGGAACCAGATTGCATAGTAAATACATCCTTTACAAGTGCATGAAATTCAATCACACATGATTAATTTTCTCCAACCCTTAGTTTCCCTTCCCAACTTCAGCACAAATCCAAAATTAGTACTTATGAAAGTGCTTGCCAACCATTATTTGAGATTTTTCTGTTGGAAAAAGAGAGGATGTCTAAAAGCATTATGATATAAGACATGCAAGGAGGGTTGAGCTTTTATTGCTAAAAAAATGGGTCAAATAAGTTTCATTTTATGTGAAATTTGTACTTGTTTGATCTGCACAATTGCAATTATATGATGCAATTGTTTTCTTTCTCCAAATATGATTGTATGTTCATAAAGTAAAAATGAGTATTCTGATGCATGCACTCATATAAACTTTTCTTTTGGTCATTAAACTTCTCTTCTGGTCATTAAACTTCTCTTGACTGGGAGAGGGTACCTGGCTCCTTACAAGATATCATCATTACAAACATATGATTGGCAACAAAGTTATGATTGAGGGGTATCTATTCCATCAAATGACCCAAAGACTTGCACCTGGCCTCATCTGCAAAAAGAGACAGGGACCCACCTTAACAGTGCATCCTTATTACCATGGGAACCAGTATTGCTGCATTAACATGACCCACACCCTGAAAGACTTGGTCAAGCAATTATCACAGTGAGCATGCTTGGCAGTTTTAAACCTGTCATAATCGTTGTAAGTGATCCAAGATGCACCTCAACCAGTGCCTGATGGTTTTTTTTTTGCCAAGGAAAACCTCGCAGGGAAACCCAAGGGAAAACTGCCGGGGTAGATTACTGCACCTCACCCAACCAGGGGGATTTGAGTCAGGCACCTACTGGCACTGAACTAGCCAAATGTCCAGCAACATTAGTGACAATTGGTTGGTCTATACCCTTGGGTACAATCCGATGGATGTATATGCACCATGTTTAAGTTAGGTTTTAATTCTTTGGTTACTTTTCCAATTTGTCTTTTTTCCGATGGCAAGTTATAGCAGTTATGTCTGAGCCATGGTCAAGCATACTTTCAAATCAGGCATATCCTTTCCAAGGGAGTGCGTCTCTGTTGCTATGCCACCTTGAAAACACACATTTCAGGCTTTTGAAACATGTTCCAGCAAAATGCAGGTCCTCAGCTTAGCTGCTGCAGGACTAAAACCTTTGCCGAAAAATATTTATTGCCCTATTCATCTGATTGACAAATTTTACCAAGCATATTGGACCTCCAATTTTGTAGTGTGATACCTTAGTGATTCCTTCACTACAAGCAATTACATGACTACAGTTTTGTAACTGCAACATATGATTGTGGATCAACATATATGTTCTCACTTTATGTAACAATATCATCATGTCTCACCAATTTGACAAATGTAACCCTGGAAACTCAAGCTTTTAAACAATTTTGTTATCATCAACTTGTGTTTTGGGAAGCATATTAAGGAGTCAAAACGTGGAGCTGTTCCTATTCTTAACTGATTGCCGTCTGCATTGAATATTGGTAGGTCTTCTTTTCTAAATGGCTCTGAAACTTTAGATGAATACCTCCTGGTCTTCCATTTAGATTTATCTGAGATCTTTTTAGTGTGCTACCTTTTTTCTTTGCATTTGTTTACTAAGATACTACCATTTCAAAAGTTCTGTTTGTTCCTAAATGTTTTTGTTTTCGCTTGTGTAGGAAGAATCGATGATAAATTTATTATAACGAAAGAATGACAGGGTCCACTAGACAAAGTTCTCTTGTATGTTTACCCATTACTGATCTTTTGAATATATCGTCTTGTGTAAGGCTTGCTTTATTGTTCTTTAGGATATGCATTTAAAAATTTGAATTAGAGATTTGAGGTTGTCACCTGAATTTTAGCATGATATATAGAATTTTAGCATGATATATATATATCTGAACATCTGTAATTATGGCATCATCACTAAATATCTGATTTTATCCCACTCAAGCCGTGACTCTTCTTCATTACTTGCGGGAACCAAGGGAGCCTTCGAGGGCAGCGCTGAGATTTTTATCTAACGGAACTCCGAGGGGCATACTTTTCACTATGGCATGAAGATTTTAAAGTTCCAAAGAAACAGGTTGTAAATATGAGTAACATTGTAATTGGTGTGAGTTCTATAACAACACCTAAAAAGCTTTTGTGTGTCCTAGGGTTTTTCCCTGAAAAATTATTCAATCATTTTACAAGTTGTTTCGGAGTGGGAGTTTTATAGGTAGCAAGTTGGCTTGCAGATCTTAGTGTTATTCAAGATTAGCTATGAGCAGATCTGTGAATTTCTGGTCGAAGTTTAGTGATTTCAGCGGCATTCTGGTATAGGCATGCCTATTATTTTTATGTACAGGAAATTGGAAGTAAGGTTGCTTTTTATGTAATCAGAATTTATATTCGTTGCTTCTGTGGAAGATCTCTTGTATTCCAACGTTTTCTCGACTGGAAAATGTTACAGAGAATGACGAGGATGGTTGACCATTGGTGCAATGCTTGTATCTGTTTTGGTAAATTCTGCAGGAATGTATGTTTTCTTGATCTTTTTTATACTTTGGTGCGTCGAAACTTGTAATGTATGAAATGTTAAGTAGAAGTTCCTTCATCTCTCTGCAGTGCAGGGAGATTATTGTCCAACATCAAAGTAAAAGAATAAACAACTTTGCCCTCGTGGCAGAAAATTTTCGCTGGATGCATCGAAAGCCAAGTTAGAAATTGAGGTCGATTTGGGTTTGCAGTTTTGGATTGAACTAATCCAAAAAGCCTTTACTAAATTACAAATATATTAATTCTTTAAATTTGTAATTTTGAAAATAATTTGTAATTTTCAAAGTAATTTTTTAAGTTTGCAATTTTGAAAATACATTACAATTATATGTAATTTTTTTTTAAAATGCAAGAGGTTAAAGTGAGGGTAGAGGGTATTATTTGGTCTAATGTAAGTAATTAATAGCTCATCTTCGTGATATGTATTATTAAAAAATGTATGATTTTCATAGAGGTACCCTCAACAATAAAGGACTAAAGGAGATATATATTGTTTTTAACTAATTTTATTTTTTTTGGACCATCAATTAGTTAGTTCAAATGGTGTGATTTACTTTGTATAACAATGATGAGTGAACATTCTTTCAATTGGTGTGGTTTTCCTTGTATAACAATGATGAGTTGGGGCACATTTATGGATAGCAGAGGATGATGGATGTCTTCAATGCTGGTTGACAACTAAGCTCTAATAAGTCTAATAAATCTTACCACATTTAAAAAAAATACAATTATAAATTAAGACAAAATTCAATTTTTAATTTTTTAAAAATTATTTATTTAAATTAAATATATATATAAATTTAAGAATCTTTTTAATTATTTTATAATTTTCTAACCCATCTTCAACCAATAATATAATAATACAAGTTATATTAACTTATTAAAATAAAATAATAAGATTTTATTGATTTCACTAATATTCTAAAATACTGAATAATCTCAAATAAATCAATAAATAATTTGGAATCAATAATATGTATCTTTCACATTGAAATGTAAAACAATAAAATATCATTTCACTTTTCACTTCAAAATATGACTTCATAAGTTATAGATATCATTTATAAAATTAATTGAAAAAAAAACAATAAAATATCATTTTACTTTTCACTTCAAAATATGACTTCATAAGTTATAGATATCATTTATAAAATTAATTGAAATTTTTATGAGGAAACTTTAATTATGTTATTAAATCCATAAATTAATAAATTATAGTAACATATCTTTTTAATAATTAAATTTAATTATGTTATTACATCCATAAATTAATAAATTATAGTAACATATCTTTTTAATAATTAAATTTAATGAGAACCATTTATGTTATAAGTTAAGTTTAGATGAAACAAATGAGTTTGTTCACAATTGAAGTGAATTCACATTCAAGTTGATTATATATTTGCCTCTATTATATGTGCATGTCAACTTTGGATTTCTAGTGAAAGAAAATTTTAAATTCTACTATGAAATCTTGAGGAAAATGCCTTTTCTAGAGCAATACATGTAATTTCAGGATGAAATAGATGTGGGTTGCTGATTGAAATGTTCATGGAAAATATCCTATCTTTATTCCAAATGCAATAGATTAGAGGATGTAAGTGATATATTTGACAAAATGTAATAGCTATATGGTGATTGGAGGGATTTGATTGCATGATTTTTTTTCCTTGGAAAAAAAGCGTAATTTTATTACTTTAGGAACAAAATTACATTTTGTGTATACACCTAAAAGTGGTGTATTCGGTTACATTGTATACTTATATAGCTTTATGTTGCTTTCTATAGTTTCTGAGTTGCTTCTGTGGAATTTGTTCTGTTTAGTCTTCTTCATTGCATTCTGTATGCCTGAAATATAAACTTGTCACTGATCAAGTGCAAGATCCTGATCTTCAAAATGTTGTTTCAAAATTTAGGGATTTGTTCCAAAAAATGACTATGCCAATATTCAATTGGTTGTTCATTGTGTTGAATTATTTTCCATTGGCCCATAGCCAAGTTGATCCATTCTTTCGACCTCTGGTCCGCTTCTTTATTGTTTTCCTTGTATACATGTTGGCAATCAATGAAGTCAAAATTTGTCTGTAATTGTTTTATATCTTCCATCAGTCTAACAAGTCAAACATCTCTGTGTTCCTTTTATCCAATTTATAACATTTAATGAATCCCCATAAACTTTTAGTCTCCAACACTCCTTTTTCGATGGCAAAAACAATGAGTAGTTTGTGATTGCATGATATAGATGCAACAAATAGACTAATTTTAGAGTGTTTCTAGTGTGAAAGTAAATGTATTGGATGAAACAAAGTTTTCGTTGTCCAACTTTTCTCTATCTTATATATTAACAAATAGGTTGGTGTTATGCTTAAGATTGTTGCACTTGAGCTCAGTCACTTTAGACTTACTCCATCGATGAGATTTGTGTTAAATATTAAGAGTAATCTGCAACTAATGGAGAAGAATCTACAACACAGAGGTTTGACATAAATAGGAAATTGAAAATAATAGAATAGTGATAAGAAAGAAGCACAAACAACAACAAAGAAGTGTTTCTTGTTGGAAACAAATGATTGTCTACCTTGTTCTTTTTAACCTAAAGAATGTACAAACATAGAAACAATATTGCCTTAAAATCAGGGATACAATTGGGAAACAACTTCACTTCTAAAAGACAAAAATGCAATTCAGATATTTATCTATACCTTTGATATACAAATAGAAATTGCTAATTACATATTTGATGTTACTGGCATTATCCTAACAATCTTTCACTTGGAAGTGACATCAACCAAGGTTTGTTCTCCACCTCTTCCCTATAAATAATGTTCTTTCCATCCATAACCTTAGTTAAAAAATCTGTCGCATTATCCTTACTCCTAACGTTGAGTATAATTACTTCATTGGGCTCCACCATCTCTCTAATGTAGAGTAATTTCACTTTGATATGCTTTGTTTGTGGACGGAACTTGGGATTCTTTTCCGAAACAATTGCATTATGACTGTCACAACAAATATGCATGGGCCCATGTTAAAGTCCAATATCTCTTCATAATTGTGCCAACCAAGCGACTTCCTTGAAGTCTTTTGAAATTGGAATGTACTTTGCTACAATATTAGAAGGGGCAACCACTTGTTGCCCTTTACTCTTCCAAATCACAATTCCTTCAAACAATATAAATATATACACATTAGTGGACTTTGCCTTATCCACATCCCTTGCCTAGTGAGCATCAACAAACCCATGCATATGAAGCTTCTTCCTTCCATATGCTTATAGTAAATAGCATAATCAATGGTGTTCCTCAAGTACCTAAATATCCTCTTGACAATTGTCCAATGTTCTCCCCTTCGATTTTCGATGTACCTACTTACAACTCCCATTGTATGTGCAATATCTAGTGTTATGCACACCATTACATACATAAAGCTACTAGTTGCACTAGCACACCACTTTTTCCATCTCTATATTGTTTTCGTTTTTAAGACTCATCTTAGTCAACGAACTCACTCCCACTTGAGGTAGAGTTCAAGTTCGTTTATATTCACCATCCTAAAGAGTTCAAGAATGTTTTCCACAAACTTTCTTTGGTTGATATGCAAATCTTTGTTTTGAAGGTCTTTCTTCACCTCAATTTCCAAGCAATAGTGCAACTCACCAAAGTTATTCATGTCAAACTCATGTGAGAATTGGGATTTAGTGTCTTTGATTAGCTTATTACAATCAATGGTCAAAATAATATTATCAACATATAAGACCAGAATAATGAAGTTATTACCTTCTTATTTGAAGTAAACACGATGGTATGTTTGTTGGGATCCTCCCTATGGGTATAATGGGGGGTTGAAGGGCCCATTAGAGTAATTATAGTGGAGGCCATTCAATGTAAGGTGGACTAGGTTCATTATGTTTGGTATTATTAAATAAGATCCACTATGGTGGTTAGTATGTAATAACTATAATGTGACATCATTAAAGAATGTCCATTAGGTAGTTAAGAGGTTTTTATGATTAGGGTTCTTTTGTTAGTTATAAATAATAATTGAGTCCTCCTTATGATGGGTGTGGAAGACTATTATCTTAGGAGCTTAGCTCATTAAAAGGTTATCAAGCTTAAGAGACAAATGAACATGAGTGGATTTCTTCCATAAAATCATCATTGTAAAATGTTTCTCTCTTTTAAGAATATTTTGATATAATCAAGTAAAGAGGATTTTATATCTTATTCATGGATATATTGTGTGTGATAGCAATTTAAATCCAAGGTACATAACACTTTTTCACTTCTTATGAACCCTTGTCCCACAACAATATTGTCAAATCGTTGGTACCATTGTCTTATGGATTGCTCCAAGCCATACAATCATCTCTTCAACCAACATACCATGTTTTCTCTCCTCTTGACCATAAATCCATCTGGTTGCTTCATGATGATTTCTTCTTTAAACTCACAATGAAAAAATGTTGCCTTCATGCCCATTTATTAAATTTCTACATCATAAACAACTATTAATGCAAACAATGACCTTATAGTCTCATCATAATCAACAACTACTTGAGAGTATAGATTTTCCATGAAATGAGTCTTATATTGCCCCATAAACATTTTCATTATACTTCTTCTTGAACACCCATTTGCATCTAATTGCCTTCCTTCCTTCAAGGAAATTCTACAAATTCCAAGTTTGGTTTTGTTCCAAGGCCTAAATGTTTTCCTCCATTGCTTTCTTCTAGTGAGAGGCTTCTTCACCATTAATAACATCTTTGAAATTTCTTGGCTCATCACCCATGGAAGATAAAGCAAAGTCACTAAAATTAGTTGGCTCATAGCAATACCCACATGGGCTCTTTTTCTTATGAAGGTTCCTCCTCAAGTTCTGACCTTGATTAAGTTGATCATATTTAGGATGCATGTTTTCATTTGGTCCTAATGACATCTTTTTTTCACACTGTTTTTTGTCTCCTTCCTTTGCAATTTCTGGATTTGGTCCCTGTGACCACTATTCAACTTGATCTTCATCTCCAAATTGGAAATCTAGAATCATTACATGTTGTATATTTGTAAGTGTAGAAATTCTTCATGTTGTGCTTGACACGATTTCTCCTCCTTGAAGATCACATTTCCGTTGTGGGTATGTCGATGCTAAGATAGAATCTACAACTTGTGGCCCTCGACTCCTTTTGTATATTGAATAAAGATGCACTTGATTAATTTGTTGTTAAGCTTTTTCTATTCACGTAAGGTACAGGCATGTAAACCTTTCACCCAAAAACCTTGAGATGCGAAATAGAGGGCTTCTCTACTGAAACAGAGGCCCTTTTTAGTATTTTTTCATCCAACACCGAACTAGGGGATATATTGGTCAAATAATTTGTTGAAGCAATTTATTTAGCCCAAAACCTTTTGATCTAACCAACAAATTCTTTCATACTTCATGCTTTCTCCATCAAGATTCAATCGAACCTCTTAACAACACAATTTTTCCTAGGAGTATGTGGGGTAATCTTCGACATTGTTATACCCTAAGATTTGTAAAAAAACTTGAACTTTTTGGATCAATACTCATCACCATTGGCATTCCTCAAAGCCTTCAACTTCTTCCCACTTTTCCTTTCAACAAAGGCAACAAAAGTATTAAAAGATTCAAGCTCGTCACTTTTGTTCCCCATGAAGTAAACCCATGACTTTTATGATAAGTCATCAATGAAAGTGATAAAAGCGTTCAATGGAGATCACATCCATAGGCCCATAAATATTAGAATGCACCAACTCAACAATTTCTTGAGCTTTGTTGTTACTAAAGGAAAATTGAACCCTCTTTTGCATTTTGAGCACACATGCTTCACAAAACTCAAAAGAGCCCTTTGGATCATTAATTCCATGAACAATCTTCTTAGTGCATAACTCATAGGTTCTTTTCACTACGATGTCCCATCAAACGATGCCACAACATGATGCTTGATGTCTTCAATGTGTCATTGGTTTGTCGTTTTTCATTGACTTTGCATTGCCACTATCCCCTCAAACGAATCTACAGCCTCCTTTAGAGAATATTGTATCAAAACCTGCATTAACCATTTGATTCAATGAAAGTAAGTTCCATTCCAATCCCAACACATGCCTCACACTGAGAATCCACTTCAAAGATCCATCTTTGTATTGGAATTTTACACTACCATGTGTGACAATTTCATCACTAAAATTATGTCCAAGATTTTTTTGTTTCCATATGATTATTCATAATCTAAAAACCACTCCCTATGAGGAGTTATATGGAAGGAAGCTCCTGAATCAACCAACCATGCCTCATCATGGGCATTTATTAACAAACATGGCAAAGAGAGATACACGTTTCTCTCACAACTAGAAATCTCAACAATTGAATCATCCTTACTTGCTTCTTTCTCTTTTGAAATATCAACCTTGCATTTTCTTTTCTTGTGCACTCTTATATGTCACCTCCAACAACCAACTCTTCCCTTTTAACCTTCTATTTGCATATCTTCCTTTAGATCTAGGTTTCCTCCTATTAGATCTCTCATCATTTCACTTATCAGAGCGATCCCTAATCACTAAATATTTTGAATCAATTTTTATTCCAAAAGTTCTCCTTGTCTCCTTCTTCAGACATTGACCCATGATCTCATCCAACTTGAGATTCTCTACCTTTGTAGCGTTGTTGACATAAACTATCATATTCTGTTAAGTACCATAGACTAAATACAAAATACACCAGAATAGATCCAAGAATAATATATGAAAACCACACTTTATTATAAAAAAAACCTTGAGGTAGGGCAACACCATACAATGGATCCTATTATGGAAGAGATCCTTTCCTCTTCGAGGGGGAAACCTCCTAATGAGATTATCTCCAAATACAATACTTCTCTTCATATCCCATTACATTGCTTGAACCCCTTTATATAGTGCTACCAACCACCTAAGAACATTCTAGAGGAGGAATCTTCTAGAATTATAACATTCTAGTAAGTCCTCTTATATTTATTATATCTAACTACTATCGTGGGTCTTATTTAATACTATAGTGGACCTAGTCCACCTTACATTGAATGACCTCCACTATTTTCACTATGGGTCCTCTGGGCCCCCACTACCTCTTTAGCTACCTAACATTCCATCCCCTTTATGAAAGTGTTGTCATCAATGCTTGCTATGAGGGTGTACAACCATATACCAGGGTTCCATGGATAAGTGTGGATCATAGTGTTTAAGTAGACTATAGAACTAGGGTCCCAATAGAAATGAAAGACACCATACTGAAGTAGTCCAACCACCATTGTAAACCAGGGTCCTATGTCCAAGTTCTCATGTGAACTCCATGCGGAAGATATATGAACTCAAGAACCAACTGAAAATGATGCTACAAAGAGCTACATTGATCATGGGGATCCAAATATGTAGATCCCTCCATATCCAAAAAGTCATCTAAATAACACACTAGTACTAGAGAATCCTGAAAAGTAGTATTCATAAAAGGCTTTGGACTACTCTTCATAATGTGCTCGACATAAGGTGGAGTAGAGTCATCAAATAAAAAATGAAAGTAGTTATTATCCCAGAGATTACAATTGTCCATATACCAGTCCTCACAATCTTCCTCGTAATCATATCAAACATATCTTTCTTGAGTATATTCTGATGTGATGTCAATGTACATGAGATTCATAATATATCTCTCATGTTCTGCAAGTCTGATCTCTTCAATAACTTCCATATCGTGTTGAAATTTTGTGTTGGAGGCTTCAAGTTTGCATAGTAGGGTCATGAGGGATTGAAAGTGAATATCCATGGGAAACACCACATATAAGATATCAAAATAAATCTCTGAAAATCCTCTATCCAATGGAACTAATCTGGTAGCAATCTGATCACTCTGTGAAAAGTTATGAACTATGTAGTTATGTTGCCGTTACGAAAACTCCAAAAAATGACTAATTTTAAATCAACAATATCTTCACTTCTGGAGCTCCGATTTGGGTGATTTTTGTTTTGAAATCAACTATTTTTGAAATAGGAACTCAGATCTGTAATTTTTTTTTAACAAATTCGGTCTCTAGATGCTACATAAATAAAAAAAATTGTGCCCACGTCTGCGAAAAAAACCCTGAAAAATTGTAGATTTTAAAATGTCGATATCTTGACTTCCCAGACTCCGTTTTGGATGATTTTCTTTTCTTTTCAAATTGAGTGTTTTTCTGAGAGAAACTCAGATATACAACCCATTTCTGCAATTGTTTCACAAAAATATATAGAAATTGTCCGGAATGTCGTGACCCTTCTTTTCTTTTCCGAAAAAATCTGCAAAAAAAAAAACAAAATTCCCACTTATTGCCAAGGAAAGTGCTATGATACCACTTGTTAAGTACCAAAGACTGAATACAAAATACACCAGAATAGATCCAAGAATAATATATGAAAACCACACTTTATTATAAAAAAACCCATACAATGGATCCTATTATGGAAGAGATCATCTCCTGTTTACTTGCTTCTTCGAGGGGGAAACCTCCTAATGAGCTTCATCTCCAAATACAATACTTCTCTTCATTTCCCATTACATTTCTTGAACCCCTTTATATAGTGCTACCAACCACCTAAGAACATTCTATAGGAGGAATCTTCTACAAGTATAACCTTACAACACCATACAATGGATCCTAGGGAAATACCATACAATGAATCCTATTATGGAAGAGATCCTCTCATGTTCACTTGCCTCTTCGAGGGGGCAACCTCCTAATGAGCTTCAACTCCAAATACAATACTTCTCTTCATATCCCATTACATTGCTTGAACCCCTTTATATAGTGCTACCAACCACCTAAGAACATTCTAGATGAGGAATCATCTAGAAGTATAACCTTACAAGACCATACAATGGATCATAGGGCAACACCATACAATGGATCATATTATGGAAGAGATCATCTTCTGTTCACTTGCCTCTTCGAGGGGGTAACCTCCTAATGAGCTTCAACTCCAAATACAATATTTCTCTTCATATCCCATTACATTGCTTGAACCCCTTTATATAGTGCTACCAACCACCTAAGAACATTCTATAGGAAGAATCTTCTAGAAGTATAACCTTCTAGTAAGTCCTCTTACATTTATTATATCTAACTACCATAGTGATCCTTATTTAATACTATAGTGGACCTAGTCCACCTTACATTGAATGGCCTCCACTATTATCACTATGGGTCCTCTACCCCCCACACTACCTCTTTGGCTACCTAACATATTCTCTCAAGAACCTAGAAGACTACAAATCAAGGCTATGCAATGCTCATTATCCTTTACTTTTTCCATGATGGCCTTGAGCTGATTAAGCAAGGCATTGAAGGAATTAAGGTGATATGTAACACTATCACCATCCTTCATCTTTAAAGCATACAATTTCTTCGACAAGAAATATCAAATTCATAAGGGATTACACCTCATACAACAAGCCAAGCTTATCCTAGATCTTCTTTGATGTGGTTTCCATTGAAACATTCATTAACACGATTGAGACCAAACAAAGCAATGGATTTATCATTCATCTTGTCTCAACGCTCCTACTTCACAACGTTGGGTTTAATGTCCTTCATGACAAGTTACTTTTTCTCTCTTTCAATAAGAAGATATTCAATCTTCAACATATAGAAATTGAAGTTATGGCCATTGAGTTTATCAATCTCCAAATTTTAGATGTCATTTCTCCTACCACATATATCTTCCTAACCTCTCACTAAAGTTGGATATCTCAAAAAATCATTGATGCAACAACAAAATGCTATCCAATTTGAGCTCCTTTACCTAGAGAACAAGATTTGTCTAGCTCTCCCTTCGAGACCTCAAAAACCTAAGATTCCATGAATAGAGTTTCCTGAACTTGGTGACAAATGCATGTCCTTGAAGCCAACAATCTCTATGATACCAATTGTTAAACCTAGAGAAAAACTAGCAACAAATGGATGGATAAGAATATACATGACAAAGATGTTCAACACAAATTGGGAATTCAAAATAATATAACAGTTGTTGGAGACAAATGATTGTCCACCTTATTATCTTCTTTTCTTTTATAAAGAATGTATAAGCATAGAAACAAAGTTGTCCCTAAAATAAAAAAATACAATTGAGAAATATCTTTGCTTCTAAAACATAAGAATGCAATTTAAATATTTTTTACACATTCCATATACAAATGGAAACAACTAGATATTCTAATAATTCATTGCTCTCTTTTTGAGAGTTTTAAAATGTTGTGCTTATTTGGATAAAAATTTCTCATAATTTTTGTCCTTGCCTTGGTGTTCAAGGTCATGGTGTTGCTTCAACAAGCCAACCATAGTAGAGCACCAAAATCACTTGAATGGGTGGGAATTCATCTATATCTCATGCTCTTGTCTTATAGGTATGGCTTGCTTTACATGTATCAATGATTATAACATGACTCTTTAGGTTATATTGGCTCAATCACGACATTTTCATTTTGATTGTTTTTCTTTGTAGGTTGTAACATATTACATAGATGAGGGTTCTAGTATTGTTACCCATGTTGGAAAGCTACCTCTCTTAGATTTTAATGGTTCTAAAAGAGATTTAGCAATAAATACTTGAATAGTCAGATCCTTGGAAAGAGGAAACATAATTCATTCCCTCATAGCATATATTAGTTGTATAAATAACTTGGTGTAAGGGAAGAGACATATGTACCCCACAAAAATTCAAATCTTACAATCTTAAGAAATGGATACAATTACACAATTACGCCTTTGGTGACACCTTTGCTTGTTTGAAGTCTATTTCTTTTGATTTCTTTCATTTATCAATGTGATGAGAACATAATATCTCATATAAATGAATATCATCTTGTTGTAGGTGCTCATAGAGTTGAATTTCTTTTCCAAGGAATAAGCAGGAAAGTTTATTTGAGTAGATGGTATAGTTTGCTGAAATATTTGTGTATGTACAAATTCTATCTTATTTTAGTATTAGAGTGGAATGTTTCATTGATTCAAATATCTCCTTGGGAATGTGTCAGTGACTCAAATTTTCCATGGAATACTAAATGAACAACTATCCTATAAAAATAGCTCCTAGTGTGTTTGTTCTCTAGGTTTCTTTTATTAGGACTTCCTATACATTTTCACTGCATAATATGACATTGTTTTCTATTGTTTTCATTTGAGTAGTAGAGTTCTACCTCTATATATCAATATTTAAACATAATCTTCCTCAAAGTGTGCACAATATGGCATTTGTTTCATGTTTCTTGCATTTGAACTATAGAGTTCTACCTCTATATTCCAATATTTAAATATAATCTTCCTCAAAGAGTAAATAAGGATAGCATAATTGAAGTTTCCAATTATGTGAGGCATAATCAGATTTCAAAATCTAGAAGTAGAAAGAAGTGGAGTCATTGACATTAAATGATGAAAATCTAGATCCCATTTTTAGAAGATGAGGACAAGATAGTATGAAGAATAATTTCTTAGTGTGGTGAGTATAGAGTTTTATAAGGAGTAAAGTTGTTGCAAGAAATCTTGGTTGATGCCAATTCTAATAATATAGGTTGGAAGAGGATCCAATATATTAAAATGTGTTAGCAAGAGAAAATCCATTCATATGGATGTTGCTGCATATGAATCTACTTACCTTTAATGATTTCACTAGCAAAGTTAAGTTCGATTTGAAAACATAAGGTATTCATTTAACATGCAAGAAATAAAGCATGTAAAATACTTTATAGTGTTTGCTTCCAAAATTCATGCCAACATTGGTTTGGATCTCATGCAATATGACAATCTTCTATGAAATGTACACAAATTTTGAAGAGTTTTAATTGACACTTTGAAACGAGATTACATATTCACATGTGAAGTCATGATAACATTAATAAATGACGCCAGCAGGGGTGTAGACCGATTGGCAAGTGTCGTGTAAATGGAAGGAAATGTAAAAATGGGGTCTCAAGTTCGACTCTCACCCCGATTTATTTAGAGACGTGCTTGCGAGCGGTGAGATTATCCCTAGGGGTTATAAGGCATCTGACAAGATTCGACCCTGTGTCACGCAAGTACGATATTTCCGCCGTTACCGATTCCCCTAGTTACAATAAATAAATAAATTAATAAATGACACCCAAATATTGTTTCATATTTTTTCAAACAAAGATAAGAAGGTTGATATTGTGTATATGGTCAGAGTGACGTTGGTTATTAGAGAAAACAACCAATGGTAGTTTGATTTGAAATAATTTCTTGTCCTTAATAAACTTGTTTTTTGGCAAAGAAAAAAATGTAACAAGGAGAAAATGTTTTATGATATTTAGCAATAAATGGTTTACAAAAATGTTTGTTATTATAGAAAGGTTTGTTTGTTTATATTTAGATAGCTAATAATGGCATAAGTTGTTGATTGTAAATAGATTGGGTGGGATACATATCAAAACAAACTTTGATTGGTATGCTTATATTTGCAAACTTTTAGAGTATAGTTTGTAGGTTGCACTTTGTGTAGAAGGAATTGTTGGTCATATGAAACATTACAAGAAATATATTAGTAAAGCAAGGGAACAAGTTGCAATTTCCCACTTGAGGTGAAAAATAGTTCCCTAATGATAGAGCCCCCCTCCCCTCCTGGGGGTTCTACGACCTCACGGTCTAGGATCTTTCAATATGTTGAGTCAAATCGACTCTTCAAGCCTCTGTTAGACCCCAACTAACTTTACACATGTCCCCTTTCAGATTTTGCTTCAGGTCCTGTGATACCTGCGACCTCTTTCTGCGCATTTATGAAATATCGAATTTAGGCGCTAGCTCCTTTTTCATTTGCCCCTCCTTGCATATGTCCCTTGGCTATGACCTCACGTAAATATGTGATTGTGGGTGCAGGAAAGAGTGGTTTGAGACCAACTTGATTTTCTCCCCGCAATTCACTACGAGGTGCCACATATCATTTTGGCCATACTGTGGTTTAAATTGTGTTCCGCTCTAAGAAAATTAAAGCCCGATCATGTTCTACCCCCGCAATCCAACACGACCATTGATCCTATGATGTCGAGAGATGCCTCCCTCACAACGACTAAAATATGTCCTCCCTTCCTTCCTTCTCTCCTCCTCTTGCACGCCTCCCTATAGCTCCACGATCTGTCGACACATACCCCCCTTTCAAATCAACAACTACGATTGATTTCGCCTTTCGGACTTCGGGAGTTTCAATTCTCAAATCTCTACTTCCTCCACATGAAAATCTCCCAAAGTGGAAGATCTGCTAACACCTGTCTCTTTCAATCAACGGTTCTGCCTCCGCTTTGAGAATTTGGCCCTTTCAACTAGATCAAAAGTCCTTCGCCCCCCTCCTCGATCAATGATTGAGATCTCCCTCGGGGTTTTGGAATTTTCCTCCTCTGCTTTCCTCTGGAGTTCTATATCTAGCACCGCATACCCACCATCACATTGATGACTCTCATCCACTTCGGGACCTCGACCTTCAAAATTCTCAAATCTCAACTCCTCCACACTTTGTTTTTCCTGAGCTTTTACCCGGAGTACACAATTGGTTGACACGTAACCCCCTGAAAATCAATGGCCAGGGTTTTCCCTTCTCTCTTTGGGCCTTCGGCTCTTCATCTCTTCGGGCTTCGAGAGTTTCAACTTATACTCCTTTCAAATTAGCTGAATCGTGAATCCTCGAATTCGTTAATCTATTGCCACGTCCCTGCCTTCCAACCAACGACTAGGATCTCTTCGTGGCTTCTGAATTCGTAAAGTCAACACTCCATTGTGTTCTTCCTATTTTTCTGGAGTGTATGGATATTTTCTAAGTGCTCATCTGGATTTGACGGTTAAAAATCACTCTACACTTCGTTCTTCGCTCTTCCCGAAGTTTGAGTTGTTCTCCTTGCAAATCTTCCGAAGTCTGAATTCTCAAACTCTCGGATCTGCTTCCACATGTCTCCCTGAATGATAGACGGTTCCGATAGGCTTCGAAACTTCGGGACTTCATGAGTCCACTCTCCTGCGCACTTTCAAAATATTTAAGCCTCATGCACTTACCTCTGGATCCAACGACTGTTGGTTCACGTGCTCAGATCCGACAGATGGGATCTATTCCTCTTCTCTGTGCACTCCTCCTATCTAGACGTGAGGTTCAGCGACCCAAATCTCTTCCTCTACAGCTGATTTAACGACAGTTGTTTCTCCTCCTCCCGAGCTTTTGATTTCTTCCGACTTGGAAGAGTTTGTAAGTGTTCACAGTCTTCGGACCTTGGACTTTCTCCTGCGGATCTTGGGTCTCGTCTCCACTTCTAAAGACACTATCTCTTCTGAGCTTTAGGACTTGGAATAAGTCCGTCTCCTGCGCACTCCTTGTGCTATCTCTTCTGAGCTTCACGATTTACTCAGTCTCCTACGGGTCTCGACCCTTCTTCTCCCTTCAAAGGGTTCTGGTGCTCTCCTGGCAACCTCATGCTCAAAGCACACCTTGCTGAGTGTTTTCTACAGAGTGTTTAGTAACTCTGTGGGTATATTCCTATGATACTCCTCTCTTCGAACTCGATAGAGATTTCTTCTTGTGCACACTTGCACCTACTCGATGCCCTCCTGGCATAGCTCTACAGAGTTCTTAGTGACTCTGTCTCTCTATACTTGCTCAACACAGTTTCTCCTCCAAGGTACTCAATAACCTTGAGGTTCCTCTTCGAGTTCCTATCACTCTGGTGCGCCCTCCTGGCACATTCTTTTATGACTCCACATAGTTCAGATGAACACTCCTTGCGCTGGCTACATAACCTCCAATGTTCTGTTGTGCACTCCTTGCACAGCCTAAAGAATCCAAAGAGGTATTTTGAGATCAATAAAAAGAAAAAGAAACCTATATTTCTATTGCAGATGAAATCTATCATGCATCTACAACATACATAAACACACAGATAACATTCAGAGAATACAGGTAATTCATAAACACACCATGTGCAGGAAAAACTACTTTTCTTCGTATTAAAATGAATGTCTATTTACAAATGTGTACATAGACTGGACTACAACAGATTCTTGGTTCTTTCTCTCCTACTCCTATTCCTGAGCTTCCGAGCTCCTCAGGCTCTTCTCTCAGAATCCTCTCCTAACTCTAAAACAACCTATCTGAAATCTAATACCAAAGATCTCTTTACAAAAGAGGGGCTCTTCGAGCCTATCCTCTCCTTCACCTAACCTCATCTATTACATTGAAGTTTCATAAAGGGCCATCTAGTCTGAATTGAATCTAGAGCCATCAACCTGTCAGCCATTAAAGGTGACCTTATCTCCTGCTTGTACAAAGGCATGGCTTGGTTTTCACTCAACCTTACAACATTAATCCCTATAGGATCAAATTTTGAATTTAAAGATGGGAGGGTCGGTGCCTCTCCCTTTCTCCAATGCGTGCCTATGTGTTGGCTTGTTGGCGTATCTGCTGATGTGGAGGGATACTCCTGCATCACCTAATATGAGCACATAACAACATAAACCACTTGATTTTTTTGCAAAAACATTTCTAGTAGTTTTGAACTACTTAAGAGCAATATTTGACACTAAGGATTCCCAACTATTGTTGCATATTTTTCAATAAAAATGTAAAGGATAATGAGAATGCAAAGGTCTCTCTATATTTGGACCAATTGGGATGAATTTCAGAAACAAAGATGAATTTGTAGATAGCCTAATGTGGAGCATGTTAATGGTTGTACTTGAATTGGGCTAGCTCGGTATAAAAAAATCTTTGACTTGTATGTTTATAGTTGTAGTAATATAACTAATCCCCCATATCTTATCAATGAGAATAATATGGTTGGGAAAACAACTAAATTACATAGAACTAGCTCCTACTTTGCAAGAAAAATACTCTTATATTCATTTTTTTTTCCATGTAGAGGCATGTAAGATATAGTTAGTTCAATTACTACTTTATGCTTACCTATAGACCAAAGCTAAAGCTAATTGCTTCACTTACTATTCTTGAATGTGTGTAGGAGTTATTGACAATAAAAAAGATATTAATGAAGAAGGCTACATAATGAATTTTCCCATTGAAAAACAAAACGGATACCCAAACATGAGAATGTGATAATGAAGCACTCTAAATTTTGGCAAAAAATTCATCTTGTAATAGGCTCTAATGCCTCCTTCCTTCTTCTATTGTGTCACCTTTATAAATGCTTCAATCATATTCCAAGTGTCGTTGCATGAATCTTGGAATAGGATTGAAGAAACACCATCCTCATAACAACAATCAAAACAAAGGTCCTAAACTCTCATAGCTAACTCCTCCTCCCAATGGTGACAAAAGAACAAATAAAAAAGTAAGAAGACGGAGAGATAATGCAATTTTCGTGGCCAATACAATAATCTAAAGTCTAAATTTTTTAAGAGCATGGAGGCCTTAGAAGGAGCAATGAAGAAGCACAACATCAATATTGTTTATTCTTCTTCTTCTCATGGACATACACTTTTTTCTTTTGTTTTTTCCTTCAATGAAACTACTTCTTCTTCTAATGAATGACTTATTGATTTCAAAACATCTTATCATATGGCTAAGGATAAAACCATTTTTTTCTGGTTTTAACAAATGTAACACCAAACAAATATTTATTGGTGATGATAGATCTCTTAGAGTTGTAGGGTCTGGAATAGTTGATTTGAAATAGATCCAAACCAAAGAAATTAGGAGGGAATATACCATTAGTCCCGATGAATAAACAAACATCCTTCTCAAACAAATGAATGGATCTTAATAAAATTTGGGCCTTTTTAAATATTTGTAAGCATGTGAACCATTACTTGGAGAGTAGGCTATATAGACACCAGAAGTCTTGAAACTAGAACTGAAGGTAGAGAAGACTTTCTACCCCCTATAAGCAAGTAACCAACGAGATAATCCATCACACAAATAGAACCATCCTTCCATACCTTGAGATAAAGAACATGACGAGAAGTTTGCGCTCAACATCTCATTATTCTTACCATTGTTCGCTAGTTTTTATCATGTGTAGTATCTAGCTGCACCCAAAGATTTCTATCTCATGAATTATAAATTTGGTTCTCTTTTATGCTTGAACATAGGCTTTGTATCCATTCAAAGGATGGATGTCTCTACATAAGAAAACCAGACATTCAAGACATGGAGCCAACCAATGCTTCATCCTCATGTGCCTAATCAAGGATATATCATAGAGGGGATTGCAATTAGTTGTTTGCATATAGGTTACACCTAAGAGAATGATTTGCAACTAAGATGAGAACAGAGAAGAACAAAGAAGAACATAGTTCCATGTATAGGGTAGAGGACATATACCTAGTGGCCTTTCTAAAGGAAGAACACTCTATACAAGACTAAGATAGGGAATTAAAGTTTTAATCCCATAAAGGATCCATGTTGGTGAAGCGAGTGGGATATAAGTCCCTCATTTGCATATAATAAGGTATCATAGTAGTTTCATCCTTGACCATGACACAAATACCATAACTTTGAAGTGAACATTGCAGACCTCATCATGGGTAAAGAAATAAAATAAAACTTGGAAGACTTAAGGGCTAGTAATGCGCATCTTCAAGAAGAGAGAAAGCACTTGAAAGAGCAAGTCAAAATATTCAACTAAAGGATGGAAACCTTGAGACCTTTGTCACAATACTTCCACTACTAAAGTAGTGGTTTGAAGAACACCAAGACTCCCTCACTTCTGTCATAGAATATTGGGACAAACACGAAATGCAGCTTGTACACTTGGGAGAGAAGGTCATTTAGTTGGATAGCTGACAAGAGGATAAGATCACACAGATGATGGCTCAACTTCAACAAGTGTTGGCAGAGAAGGAGGAGGCCTTAGAAAATCTCCAAGAAATTATCCAAGAGAAACATGAAGCAAGTTCACTTTACATTTCCATTATCGAAGTCAATACCATGATCGAGACCACTATGATAAGTTCACTTTCCATATACATTTCTCAAGAACAACTTGGTGAATTTGAAAATAATACCAGAGGCATTGGCTTGAAATTGTTAAGGAAGATGGGATATGATGGAAAAGGTATAGGAAAGAGAAGACAAGGCATCTTGAGCCCCAATGTAGCTACATTAAGGGTTAAGCATGAAGTCCTAGGTTTCTATAGTAGATCGAAGAATATCGGAACCATGAAGACCACTTTTTTGAAGGATGAAGACACGACAGAGTTGGCCTGCTCATCAAAAGAAAGAGAAACACCAAATGAAGATGGAAACCCGCTACCGCCTCAACCTTCTTATGGAAGGTTGAAGAAGGGAAATGATGAGAATAGATTGAATACTCAACCTACACCATCACTCAGTAGAAGCAACAAGTCAATGAAATAGGGTGAGAGTAAGAAGAGGACCAATAGGTTTTCCTCAAACAAGACATCCAGTGTTTCTTATTGCTGCAAGAGGAAAGGTCACAACATTGTCAACTGTTGGTACTTAGGGTATTTCTCCTTTTACAATAAAAAAGGCCATTTTAAGGCATCTTGCTGGAAGAAATACATATTCCATAGGATCAAATGTTTCTAGAGGAAGAATGAAAATAAATCTTCCCAAATATAATAGAAAAATCAGAGGCACGAGAAGAAAAGGACTATCTCAAGCAGTCCATACAATTGCAGCAAGAAATTTTTCCATCATTGCAAGTTGAGTGATCATTGGGAAGCAAAGTGTTGGTGAATTCATCTAGAGATTCACCCTAGAAAATACATAGCCAAGAGAAGAGTGTGGAGAGTGAAGATTGAAGAAGATTAATAGCTTCTTGCATCTCCAGTCCAAAGAGAAGAAACTATCCAAGGAGATATAACGACATAGGAGGGAAACGACACAGACAAGATGGGAAACATATTGACACCAAGGGAAGCCACATTCCAATGGTTGTTTTCAATCTTGCATCAGAATAATCCATTCTTGAAGATGTGTAAGAGATTGGTGCATAGAGGTCAATGATCTTAGGGGATTTCTTGAGAAATCCATGACGTTCTTGGAAGCATGTGTGGGCACCAAAGAGTTGTTTCCATTTAGGAAAGAAACTAATCCTAGAATACGAACACATACCACACTTCCTTGGAGGATTTTTTATGTGATGGAAGCATTCCAGGGTCACACTAAACATAGTCCAACACTCGACTTGGATTCATTAACTGCCAAGATGGATTTTCTTCAAGATTGAAAGGGAGAGGGGAATGAATGTTGAGTGGAGAGTTCAGGTATATAGATTTCTCAGAGTCGAGAGTCAGTGAGAAGACTTCTACATTGATGGAACAAGTGAACTAGAACTAAATCTATAGCTAGGACTAGACCCACAAGACAGAGTTGGAGCCAGAGTTAGAGATGTGTTGATAGGCGTAAATGACACAACGTCAACTAGAAGAATAGACCTGGACCAGGGTTGTCTAATTAACCCAAGACGTTTGGTGTGATATATTCTGACGGGTTTAATGGCTCTGTTAGCCAACTAGGGTCCTAAAACAAAACAAAATAAATAAACTACTCTAAAGCTAAAAATATAATTCTATATACATGAATCTAATTATTTACAATTGTTTCCAAACATAAATATAAATATGTGATTATAAACAAAATATTTACAAATTGCAAGTTTTTGGTGAAAGTCTTGCAAAATCGGTGTTTGGTGATTGTTTTTGAAAGTAGATAAAGAAAGCACATATTTTTGTATTTTCTGTTTTATAATCTAAAATCTAAGAATTTTAGAAAATATACTAATAAAACACGATTTGAAACAAGGATAGAGTAATGGTCACAACCAATTTAAACTGTCCTGTTTTGATAATAAACAAACTAATAACATAAATTGAATGTGAATAAAGCTAACCTGAGATTAGTTTCATATTGTGTCTATGTCTCTGTACGATTCAAACCTCCAACTATCTTGTCTGTGAGAGAAATCTGCGACAGACTGGTACTAACATCTCTTGAATAAACTCAAGGTGTTTATTGACAGCTTGGATATAAGAACATAGTAGAAAAAATGTACATCCAGTGACCTTATGATTATGAATGATTACAATAAAACAAATTTCAATGTGAAACATTCATTGGATACATCAACTAAACATCAAGCATAAATTATGACATTGAAGTTGAAATGACGATCACATAGATAATATATGAAACAAGTTATAGACAAAGTTTTAAAGAACTGCATAAGATGGAACATCATATCTCATTGAGGCTAAAGCTATGTAACATATTAATAGTCCAAAATATAAGAGACACAACATAAATGAAAACAACTTGTCCATTCAGTTATGAAAATTACATGTCCATAATTTGTTCCAAGCAAAGATGTCTTTTACTAACAAAGTGAACAATATTGAAAGTAACTTGGGATCACATACTCATATCTCACATGATATAGATGGATCTCCTAAAATCAAGCAGTATTACAAAAATAGTGGATTGGGAACCACTTATAACAAAGTTGGTTTATTCAAAAATAGATCAAAGTTTCTATAAAACATGAAAAAAAAGAAACTACTAATCACTTGCGTATAATTGAAAGTTATTTCCTCCAGATAATCAGCAACAAAATGTCCCATTTCCTGAGAGAAGCAAAACAAATTTGATAAATTAGAACAAAAAATCATTAATAACCAATTTTTATTAAAAGAGACTTGGCTAAATAATCGAAGATTCCGTAGCCAGTCTTAATTTTAGTAAATGAAATCAAAAATTAAAATCTACTTATTTCGAATTAGACAACATAAATAAAATGAAAAGAAAATCAAATTGTTTACCATTAGAAGTTAACTAAAGAGGGGTCAGAGAGTTCATAATTTATTATTGCCTTGACACTAGTCACATTCTTGATTATTATGTTTTCGGATGTCTTGATACATTTAGTCTTCCTCTCTGCATTCTTCTTGAGACTGTAGTTTTCTTGACTCAACAAATCGTTCTGAGCAATAAGAGTTTTAATCCGGGCCTGTAAGATAGGGACGTCGTTGTAATACCGCTCGACCCACTGGAAACAATCATCACAGTGAACAAGAGAGGTGGCAGGTCAATGAATGACACAGTTAACCATGGGTACATCGGTCTTTCCTGGTGCTTGTTTCAGATCTTGCCTAATACCGGAGAATCCTTCTATTCCTTTAAGGCATGGTGGAAAATTTGTCACGAAATCATAAGGTTTAGTAGGAAAAATAGCCTCCCTCTTGGAACCTTGAAATTCTGGATCTTCTTGAACTAGAAAATCTTCTATCTCTGGATCCGAACCCTCATCGATCTCGATCAGATCGATCAAGCTCAGATGAGTATCGCTTCGGTTCCTTAGTTTCCTGGAGATTAGGCGACCTGCTTTCTTGTTTTTGAAACCTAGATTTGTGCACTGTGGTTTTGTTCCTTTACGAAGTTTTTTGGCCTTCAATTTAACAATAATATTCAGGCTAGCATCACCCATAGGCACAAGATAATCATTTACATTCAATTCATCAGTCTCTTGCTCTAGAAATATGGAAGATGAAAGCTTACATGGCGATCCTTTGACTAGAGGGTTTTTGTCAGCGAGTTCTGTTTCAGTAATTGAAAAATCGAACTGATCTTTAACCCCTGCGTTATCTAAGATAGGGTTTTATGTTAAACAAGGGTTTGTTGTAGGAACATTCTGAGCAAAACCACTCCTCATAATTTTTTTTTCCCAACAATCACCTACGATCGACAGGTGATACATCAACAATATCTTAACCAATCCGTGATGGAATAGACTTGAATCAACACCCTGTCTTTTATATCATTTGGACATCTTATAGAGACTTCTCAACAAGTAAAATGGCATATCCAAATAGAAACCATGAAATGCATGAGTAAACGGATATGGTAGAGGAAGACCAACCCGTATCGACCTTCGCATGTCACAAGTTGCTTGAGAATTAACAACAAACTATGCCATCTAGGTTTTACCAGGGAGATAGAAATACCTTTTACACAACAATTGATCTTTCGAGATGTCATAAACAGACTCCATGATACTCCTTCAATTTAGGTGTTTTTGAACCATTTTTCACCCTTTGATGGAAGCTCTATTTCTTTAGTCACAAACTCCTCGGTCAATTCTAACTGCCTGCCCCCAATTTTAGCTCTGCAACCATCTAAGGTTTGAGCGAAATATTTATCCACTTGAATATTATAACCCTCAAATTTCTTAAGGAAAACATCCAAGCCATGGATTTTTAGGTCCTCAATTGCATCGTCCTGAGAAAGTAAATCCTGGCAGCCATTCGGCCCCAAGCGTACGACATGGGCCATGAAAAATGTAACCATAATGCAACAGGGGTTACTCTGGATAGTTTTAGGTTTGAATCGTGTGAGCAACAGAAACAATTCTGAATGGAGAGTGGAGACATAAAAATAACATAGCCTGTGTGTTATCATAACTCAAATAGTGGGAGTGAAAACCAGGGGTTTGATTGTAATCCTTACCATCCCTTATGGTGAGAGCCAAACATACAGAGTACCGAAACCCTATGCATGTAATGAATGGCTCATTAATATGTTAAGCCAACAATGTGAGGTGAGGATGCGAGTACAACATGTGTGTATTCATTTGTATGACTGTTGGTACGACCATTGAATTCGTGATAGGACTATAAAAAAATAAATATCAAAGGATCTTCACAAATTGAAAACTATCAAACCATTGAAACAGTAATCGTATTAACACAAAAAAATGGGTCTAACAACCATTTTATAAAATTTATATTTCAATTTCATATGAATGGTTTGTTGAACGATATACCTAAGGAAGAAAATTACTAAAACAACAAGCCAAGTTTTATGTTTAATTCATGCTTGCAGTCATGAATTAAAAATAAAACAATTGAAAATTGAAATAGTAAAAATTAATGACGTAGGCTCTAACTCAATCAGTCATAATAAACTCAGAAAAATGTTTATAGACGGGTTGATGGCAGCTACAGAAAAATGCAAATTCTTTCAATCGTGTACAATATAAAAAATCATGTGTTTCTGCCAACAATGGCGACATATTGGGTGAAGCAGTTATCTCTGCATTTCATGTTAGGATGAATCAGAAAAAATGAATATTTGAGAAACAATTGACAACAAATCAAGCATTCAGATCAAAACTCAGGAAATAACATAGTCCAACATCAGATGTGTTCCTGTCAAAATCTAGATTACGAGCGAAATGATGTTTTAGGCAATCGCCTCCGATACTGTTGACAGGGCCACTGCTGCCAGTAGGCATCCATAGCCTCAACAAATATGTCATTTAACCCAATCTAACACCTCTATCCCGTCCAAAAGTCATCCATTCAAGATAAAGAACATCTTTACTTTCGATCAATTCCAAAAAGACATATTTGATAATTTTCTTAAACCCGACATTGCTTCATTGGCAGCAGGCCTGTTTAGTACCCTGACGAAGTTGCCTTGGCATCATGCATGCATTTACCCGCTGCCGACAGACCTGTTCAATGTCTTGACAGGTTTACAAACACTTCCCACACCTTGTAGTGCTTTCAACTCTCTAGAATTAATTTATAAATTTGCAGAAACTTTATGATATTCAAGAGAGCGGGGTGATATTGAAAATTTCAGATTTCAAAAACAAAACTTGATCTTTTACAAATTATTTTCTCTTTTGACGATCTTCATCATGATACGAACACGTAGATTTCTATTAAGAAACCATCTTGAGGATAGTAAGGTATAATTGAGTTGTTTTCCTTAAAAACAGGGACAACATTATGAGTTTCATTAATGATAATTGTGTCTTCTCGTAATTTTAAAGAAACCAGGAACATTGTTTTGAACACAAATTTTCTTTTGTTGATCTGAGTTTTAGCATTTATAGCACTGGTGCTTTGAAAATTCATTGACTGTTGCTTTTGGATAAGATTTCTGATTTTCCTTCCACAAATGAAATGGTGACATAGATATAATTATTTAGAAACAAATAAAAAACAAGCAAAATGAAAAGAACCAAAATAAAAAAGAGAAAAGCAAATTAAAAAAACAAAACAAAAATATGTACAAAGAGGTGGATCTGGAATCATTAGGTGAAATACCTTTTGAGAGCCTGGCCATTCATTGGGAAAGCGTCTGGCTGTCCCTCCAAATTTTGCAGACGGAAAGAGCCGGGACCTAATTTTCCATAAATTACAAATGGTTCCAACCACAGATTCTGGAACTTAGTGTGTTCCACCTTTCCCTCGTGAGCTTTGTCCCACTTGAAAACCAAATCTTTGACATCGAAATTTCTATCTGAAGAAGAATTTGAATCAAACCAGCTTTTTACAATTTGCTGGTGCTGATCCAATTTCTTCTTTTCTTGCGCTCTTACTTCCTCTAGTTTTAACAATGCACTAATTCGACTTTCTAGGAGAGGTCACTCCTCCTCTTGAACTTTCTGTGATAGTTGCAGAGAAGGAAGCATAACATGTGGAGGGTGAATTGCTTCTCTTCTGTAGACGAGAAAGAAAGGGGAATTACCAACAGAGCCTTTTGGTGTCACCCTGTCAGCCCAAAGTGCATTATACAATGCATTGTGCCAGTTCTTATGATTCCCTGAAACTGTCCTCTTAATGATCTTGATTAAATTTTTGTTTGTTGATTCTGCTAAACCATTCCCTTGAGGGTAGTAGCTGGCATAATATTTCAGTTTAATCTCTTTTTCCAAGGCAAAGACGTTCATATCAGAGGTGTTATCAAATACCAAACATTCGGGAATGTGGAATTAGTGATAATATGAGAGTTGAGGAAATACACTACCTGATTTGTGTTCACCACTTTCAAAGGTCCAGCTTTAGACCATCTGGTAAAATAATCCGTTGATGTAATGATATACTTGTGCTGCTGTGAAGAAGAAGGGTTAATTGGTCCTATGATGTCAAGACCCCATTGCTGAAAAGGGGAATCTACAGTGACAGGCTGCAAAGAAAATGATGCCTTTTTCACCTGTCTTGCAGCCTTCTGGCAGATTATACATTTACGACACAATGTATGGGCATCCTTAAACAAAGTGGGCCAATAGTATCTAGCTCTGAGTACTTTATGAGCAATGGTATCTCCACCGAAGTGACCACCGACTTCACTTGCATGAAGTTCAGATAATACTTTCTCTGATTCTTCCTTTTCTAAACAACGCATAATAACACCATCAAAATTATTTCAAAATAATACATCATTTATTAACTAGAAAGATGCAGATTTTAGCCTTAGTGCTCTTCTATTTTAAGGATCAAGATAGCAAGGAGCAGATCCATGTGTCAAATAAAATTTAATGTTCTCATACCAATAATTTGTAGCAACTTGTGCACAACTGATTTGTTTTTCGTTATGTTGATTTATAGTTAAGGTGTTAATTTGACTTTCCTGTTCTTTAACTGAATCAACCACTAGTTTACACAGGCCTTGACCTCTAAAAATCTGAGAAGGAATTATTTCGAGGTCATATTCCTATAATGACGTCATCCAATTTTCCCTTTTCTCACCTAATTCGTTTTATACTAACATGTTTCTTACAGCTGGGTAAGGAACAATAACCTTGGTTCTAGATTTCAACAGGTATGACCATAAGTGTTTTACTGCTTTAAAAACAACATATGCCTGTTGATCCACTACTGGGTAGTTAAGCTCTGCTCCTTTGAAAGCTGAGATCATGAAGGCAATGGGTATCTCATTGCTTTCAATGTTTTTATGTGTTAACACAACAACATAGGATCGGTCAGAAGCAAAGGTGTAAAACGTGAAATCTTGAGAAAAATCAGGGCTCATCAAGGAAGGAGCTTCTACTATTGCTTTTCTTATGGAGTCAAAATCTTGACTTTCTTGTGGTCCCAAACAGTACAAAACATCCTTTTTAATTAAATTATGTAATGGTCTTACCATTTTCGAGAAACTTGGGACAAATCTTATGACGAAATTAATCTTGCCCAAAAAGGATTGCATGGCTTTTTTAGAAGAGGGAGGGGAGAGTTTAGAAATATCTTGGGTTCTTTTAGAGTCAATAATCATTTTGTTCTTAGACACTATATACTCAAATGGTTTACCTTTCTCTACTGTAAAGATTGATTTCTTAGGGTTGAGAGATATATCGAACTTGCGGCATCGTTGCATGGCAACCCTGAGGTGAGACAAGTGATCTTTCTTGTTTTTAGAGAAGACGGTAACATCATCAAGATAAACTACAACCAATTGGTTTATGAGGCCATGGAAAGCAATATCCATTGCTCTATGAAAAGTGGCACTGACATTTATCAGTCCAAAAATCATTTTCCTGTAGGCATAAGTGCCCCATGGGGTGCGAAAGGTGGTTTTAAGATGATCTGAGGGAGACATGAGGACCTGGTTGTATCCCGAAAAGCCATCTAACAAAGATAGTCTCTCGGAACCAAACACCTGTTGTAAAATTTGTTCCATTGGAGGAACAAGGTAGTTATCTTTATCAGATGCTTGATTTAAGTTTCAAAAATTGACACAGAGTCGAATTTCACCACTTTTCTTCCTTACAGGAACTAGATTAGACACCCACTGTGTGTGCCTTACCGGGAAAATTATCTTTGCAGTTAGTAATTTATTCAGTTCTTTTTGAACGGTGGGTTCTAATTTAGGGTGCATCTTCCTCAATTTCTGTTGAAAAGGCTGAGTCTGGGGTTTCATGGGGATGACATGTTGTATGATGTTAGGGTTGAATGTTGTCAAGTCATCATAGGTCTAAGCAAAAATGTCTTTAAATTATTTAAACAATTTTATGAAAGTAGATCGTTCTTGTTCGGAGCATCCCCTTCCTAGATTAATATTTTGAGGATTGTCCTTTGTTCCTAAATTAACTGACTCATAAATCAAAGAAGAACTGTTCGTTTTACAATTAACTGTCCCTCTAAATTTATCTTGCAAGTCATAAAACTTTTCTAGTCTTACAATAGATCTGGGAATAGAGTTTACCAGATCAGATGTCGATTCAGGAGATCTAGGATATGATATTACCATGAAGTTTCAGAGGTTCTCATCGTGAGTGCCTTCATTAATGACTGCACCTTGGAAGGTGTCTTCCATATGCAAGAAGTTGATGATTTGCTGGTCATTGTCGAACACTCTCCAATTGGTGATGTTATCCGGGATCGACGACCTAAACAACAATTCAATTGAAAACTCATTAGGAGAAAGACCTTCTGCAGGAAATAGTTTAGAAGCGAAATTTTCTAATAAATCAGACTCTGAATTACTTAGTCTAAGAATGGAATTTATGTTAAATGCTGGAAATTTTTGCATTAAAATCCATACCTTAGTTTGGTAGCTTTTTAGATGTGGTGATAAGCAATGTATGGTGTTTCTTACCTGCCTAACCACGATTTTTGAATCACCAAATATCGTTAAATTCTGCGCGTTCATATCCAAAGCTTTCCTAAGCCCTTGTAGAAGTGCTTCATACTCGACAGTGTTATTAGTGAATTCAAACTCTAACCTAGAAGCAATAAAAGTCTTATTACCTGTCGGATCGACGAGTACACAACCTGCACCTGCTCCTTCTTTGGATTTGGATCCATCAAAGTATAATGACCAGATTTGGGTTTCATCAGCAGTGTTTGGCATCCTTGGAAAACTTGATGTCTGACAATAGTACATAACTTATGATTGTTGCCTAGGATCAATAATAGAGGAAATTTCAGTCATGAAATTACCAAAGAAGGTTTTCATTCCCTGCGTTTCGAATGAGTTTGCAGATGTAATGAAAGGTACATTTGGATCATTTAGATCTGTTACAGTATGCTTCAGATAGAGTTCTCTATTTATCCTGATTCTGTTTGGCTGTCCATTTTCAGGCAGCCACAAATGAGACCAATCTGTGGCAAAGTAACCATGTAGTTGTTCAAACCAATCCCTGCTTAAAACAAACCATAGACTTCAGGGATATCAACAACAATAATGTCAATTATCTAATGAACCTTAGGATTAGATGATAATCTAACCATAACATCCTTAAGTTCACCGATTACCTTAACATTTGTTCGATCTAGATGAATGATTTTGAGATCAGAAGGTTTAACTTCTGCGTTGATTTTTTGACAAATAGATAGCGGCATGACATTTGACGATGCACCAGAATCGACCATACAATTATGTACATTCCTATTAAAAATTTCAAAGGTTAACAAAAATGGTGGGAAATTTTTTCGAGTGTTAACAACAGAATTCTGCTAATTTTTAACTGTTGTCCCTAAAACAGTTTTATCTACATTTGCTACAATTTTTTTTCAGCAAAATCAATTTTATTTGGAAGTTCAGACGTCATTTTAGTTGGGATTTTTGTGGCTGTATTTGAACCATTTTCTGTTGATCTCTTGCTGTGAGGATCACTATTTTTATTGTTTTCAGCGATACTTAGAAGCATTTTCTGCAAAATAAGGGGAAATTTTAGCACCTCAAAAACACAAATATTAGCCCTCAGTTTTTTCAGGCCTTCAATTAAATCGTATTCTAAAACAAGGGCTGCTAAAATTTGTTTAATTTTAGCTTGCTTTGACTGTTTTTGAAACACATTATTGCTCACTTCATAAGAAGGTTTGTTTTGTGTTTTGCTTCTTGTGTTGTAGGGGTGAACAATTTCAAAACTTGCTTGGAAGATACTATCCGAAAAATGAACGAAAATGTTGGAAGATGATTCCTCCTCTTCTGATACGTCTTCCTCAATTACGTCTTTAGAACTTTCAGGAGGGACAGAAGTAGAATTATCATGTGCTTCTAAGATGGTTTGCAAAGTGTACTGCAAGCTTTCGAAATTTAGACCTTCAGTGGTCAGGTTTGGCCAGTTGGGAGGAAAAGGTTTTCTGAAAGGAGGTTTAAAACTTCCTTTGCTTATGGATGCCTCCTCGGCTGATCTCTTCAAGTCAATGCCCTAGTTGGACAGTTTTTGGAAAGTTTTCTGCAAGCTTTCTAAGTCTAAAATTTCTGGTTTATTTTTAGCTTGAG
Source organism: Picea engelmannii (assembly GCA_009831015.1). Taxonomy (NCBI): domain Eukaryota; kingdom Viridiplantae; phylum Streptophyta; class Pinopsida; order Pinales; family Pinaceae; genus Picea; species Picea engelmannii. Next base: position 268,619 of record ML797339.1, on the reverse strand, counting down.
GAGGCCTAGTAAGGATTTCTATTTTCTTTTTAGAGGATTAAGCTGTTTTAGCTTCACTATTGAGCTTGTCTTTTAAGCTTAATATATGCTTTTCAATTTGGCTTGCCTCCTCAAGGGCTTCTAATAGTGTGTTCTTCTTAGACCTTTTCACCCAAATTGCTATGTTATTATGCAGGGCCTTAGTGTAATATGCGACAATTAGGCTTTTATAGGGCATTGAATCTGCAGGGATTTTATTTTTTAACGTAAGAAATCTTTGGTTAAAATCTTTCACTTTTTCCTTAGCATTCATTTTTAAGCTGGAAAGTTCCATAACCAAGACTTCTGGAGATTTATCATCCCCGATTTTTTCCAAGAAACAAGTTTCAAACTTGTCCCAAGAAACAATGGTTTGGGGTTGTTGAGCGAAATACCATGTGGAGGCATTTCCTTCAAAAGTATAAGGAAATAATCTGCATACTACATCCTCGTGTTCAACACTCCAGAGTCTAATGGCCAACATAAATTTTTTGATGTGATCTTCAGTGGATTGTTTGGAATCCGGATCAAATTTGGGTAACCATTTCTCCAGATGTTTTGGTAATGGGTGTTGAGGTCCGGGTACAACCACAACATCTTGATCGAGCCAAGGTTTGGAAGGATTGTTTTGGTTTTCCATGGGCATTGGAGGTGTTGAAGGCTGTGATGGTCCTGATGAGGAACTTCCTTCGTCTGAAGAATCTCCCCCTAAAGATGATGGAGATGACTCAGGTGGGGAAGGTGGAATACCAGATCCCCCAGCTCCAAGGATAGGCATTTCGGTAGGATTGGTAATATTTTCACCTAATGGGTTTTGGAGCAGACCAGTGCCTTCAAGTTGTTCTTGGATGTATGAGAATTCAAGGGGATGATTAAGTGGCCTAATAGGTTGTCTGATACGGGCTAAGGCACCGTGTGCTTTTATAAGTGAATGACAAACAATTTCTTGGACGTCGACCCCTTGAGGAACGAGTGTCACTGGTTCAATGGGAATATCAGGGTTATCATTTGAGGTAGTTATTGTTTCAAATGCAACGTTGTTGTCTGAGTGACTACACGTTATGACAGGGGAGAGAGTGTGTGGGGGAGGAGTCTTGCGACCTCCATGTTCCATCAATTGAATTTAGACCCTCCTTCTAGCGCCATTTGTTGATGGGCGTAAATGACACAACATCAACTAGAAGAATAGATCCAAACTAGGGTTGTATAATTAACCCAAGCCGTTTGGTGTGATCTATTCTGACGGGTTTAATGGCTTCGTTATCCAACTAGGGTCCTAAAACAAAAAAAGAAAAAGAAATAAACTACTCTAAAGATAAAACTATAATTCTATATACGTGAATCTAATTATTTACAATTGTTTCCAAACATAAATATAAATATGTGATTATAAACAAAGTATTTACAAATTGCAAGTTTTTGGTGAAAGTCTTACAAAATCAGTGTTTGGTGATTGTTTTCGAAAGTAGATAAAGAAAGCACATATTTTTGTATTCTCTGTTTTATAATCTAAAATCTAAGAATTTAAGAAAATATACTAATAAAACATGATTTGAAACAAGGATAGAGTAATGGTCACAACCAATTTAAACTGTCATGTTTTTCTTATAAACAAACTAATAAAAGAAATTGAATGCAAATAAAGCTAACCAGAGATTAGTTTCATACTATGTCTATGTCTCTGTACGATCCAAACCTCCAATGATCTCGTCTGTGAGAGAAATTTGCGACAGACTGGTACTAACATCTCTTGAATAAACTCAAGGTGTTTATTGATAGCTTGGATATAAGAATAGAGTAGAAAAAATGTAGATCCAGTGACCTTATGATTATGAATGATTATAGTAAAAGAAATTTCAATGTGAAACATTCATTGGATACATCAACTAAACATCAAGCATAAATTATGACATTGAAGTTGAAATGACGATCACATAGATAATATATGAAACAACAAGTTATAGACAAAATTTTAAAGCATTGAATAAGATGGAACATTACATGTCCTTGAGTCTAAAGCTATGTAACATATTAATATTCCAAAATATAAGAGACAAAACATAAATGAAACATCATCACATTGGTCTAAAGCCGAAATGCAAACAACTTGTCCATTCAGTTCTGAAAATTACATGTCCATAATCTGTTCCAAGCAAAGATGTCTTTTACTAACAAAGTGAATAGTATTTAAAGTAACCTGGGATCACATACTCATATCTCATAGGATAGAGATGGATCTCCTAAAATCAAGCACTATTACAAAAATAGTGGATTGGGAACCACTTATAACAAAGTTGGTTTATTAAAAAACATATCAAAGTTTCTATAAAACATGAAAAAAAAGAAACTATTAATCACTTGCGTATAATTGAAAGTTATTTCCTCCAGATAATCAACAACAAAATGTCCCATTTCTTGAGAGAATAATTTTTTTTTGATAAATTAGAACAAACAATCATTAATAACCAATTTTTATTAAAAGAGACTTGGCTACAGAATCGAAGATTCTGTAGCTAGTCTTAATTTTAGTAAATGAAATCAAAACTTCAAATCTACTTATTTCAAATTAGACAATAGAAATAAAATGAAAAGAAAATCAAATTGTTTACCATTAAAATTTAACTAAAGAGGGTTCAGAGAGTTCATAATTTATTATTGCCTTGACAATAGTCACATTCTTGATGACTATGTTTCTGGATGTCTTGATATGTTTAGTATTCCTCTCTGCGTTTTCCTCGAGACTATAGTTTTCTTGCCTCAAAAAATTGTTCTAAGCAGTAGGAGTTTTAATCTAGGCCTGTAAGATAGGGATGTCAGTGTAATACTGCTTGACCCACTGGAAACAGTCATCACCGTGAACATGAGAGGTGGCAGGTCGATGAATGACACAATCGACCACAGGTACATTAGTCTTGCCTGGTGCTTGTTTCAGATCTTGCCTAATACCAAGGAATCCTTCTGTTCCTTTAAGGCATGGTGGAAAATTTGTCATGAAATCATAAGGTTCAGTAGGAACAATAGCCTCCCTCTTGGAACCTTGAAATTCCGGATCTTCCCAAACTAGAAAATCTTCTATCTCTAGATCCAAACCCTCATCGATCTCGATCAGATCGATCAAGATCAGATGAGTATCGTTTCAGTTCCTTAGCTTCCTGGAGATTAGGCAACCTGCTTTCTTGTTTTTGAAACCCAGATTTGTGCATTGTGGGTTTGTTCCTTTACGAAGTTTTTTGGCCTTCGATTTAACAATAATATTTAGGCTAGCATGACCCACAGGTGCAAGAGAATCATTTTCATTCAATTCATAAGTCTCTTTCTCTATAAATATAGAAGATGAAAGATTACATGATGATCCTTTGACTAGAGGGTTTTTGTCAGTGAGTTCTATTTCAGTAATTGAAAAATCGAACTGATCTTTAACCACTGCCTTATCTAAGCTAGAGTTTCTGTTAAACGAGGGTTTTCTGTAGGAACATTCTAGGAAAAACCATTCCTCATCAAAAAAAAATTCCCAACAGTCACCTACAATCGATAGGTGATACCTAAACAATATCTTAACCAATCCGTGATGGAACAGACTTGAATCAACACCCTGTCTTTTATATCGTTTGGACATCTTATAGACACTTCTTAACAAGTAAAATGGCATATCCAAATCGAAACCAATGAAATCCATGAATAAACGGATATGGTAGAGGAAGACTAATCCGTATCGACCTTCGCATGTCACGAATTGCTTGAGAATTAACAACAAACTATGCCATCTAGGTTTTACCAGGGAGACAGAAATACCTTTTACACAACATTTGATCTTTCGGGATGTCATAAACAGACTCCATGGTACTCCTTCAATTCGAGAATTTTTGAACCATTTTCACCCTTTGATGGAAGCCCTATTGCTTTGCTCAAAAACTCCTTGGTCAATTCTAACTGCGTGTCCCCAATTTTAGCTCTGCAACCATCGAAGGTTTGCGCAAAAAGCTTTAGCCACTTGAAGATTATAACCGTCAAATTTCTTAAGGAAAACATCCCAACCATGGCTTTTTAGGTCCTCAATCGCATCGTCATGAGAAAGTAAATCCTGGCAACCATTCGGCTCCAAGCGAATGACAGGCGCCATGAAAAATGTAACTAGAATGCAACAGGGGTTACTTTGGATAGTTTTAGGTTCGAATCATGTGAACAACAAAAACAATTCCGAATGTAGAGTGGAGGCATAAAAATAACATAGCCTGTGTGTTATCATAACTCGAATAGTGGGAGTGAAAACCAGGGGTTTGATTGTAATCCTTACCATCCCTTGTGATGAGAGCCAAACATACAGAGTACTGAAACCCTATGCATGTAATGAATGGCTCATTAATATGTTAAGTCGGGAAGGTGAGGTGAGGATGCGAGTACAACAGGTGTGTATTCATTTGTATGACTGTTGGTATGACCATTGAATTCATGACAGGACTATCAAAAAAATATCAAAGGCTCTTCACAAATAAAAAACTATCAAACCATTGAAACAATAATCGTATTAACACAAAAAAATGAGTCTAACAACCATTTTATAAGATTTATATTTCAATTTCATATGAATGGTTTGTTGAACGATATACCTAAGGAAAAAAATTACTAAAACAACAAGCCAAGTTTTATGTTTAATTCATGCTTGCAGTCATGAATTAAAAATAAAACAATCGAAACAGTAAAAATTAATGACGTAGGCTTTAACCCAATTAGTCATAATAAACTCAAAAAAGTGTTTATAGACGGGTTGATGGTAGCTACAGAAAAATGAAAATTCTTTCAATCATATACAATATCAAAAATCATGTGTTTTTGCCAACAAGATGTATCCAAGAGCGAGACTTAGAGCCACATTCCAGAGAAGTAGACATAAGGCACATTGATCTAGATTGGTTTCCTTGATATTTTGGAGACTAAAAAGCCTCTCAATGGGGAGGTGTGATTTGAGATGGTTTCGAACCAACGAATGGGAACAAGAATTAATACCTGCAAGCCAATTTGACAGTTAATGAGGGTTAGCAAACTACGTAAAGCAATGTAAATGTAAAAGTTGGATAAGACAAAATGAGAGTGAGAAAGAAAAAATGGATTAATCAAAAGATAAATAAACAAAATAGGAGAGAAGGTTGAGGAATGGGAAATGAAGGGTCATGGATGCTGACCTTCCCTTGCCCCCCATCTATCCCTATTTCTTCTTTCACCTTCAGTCATTGGGTATATTGGCCGAGAGAGGAAGATACATAGAGAGTGCTTTGGGAAAAATCCCCCTGATTAGGGTCTAGTGACTGGGCAGAGCAATGACACCTTAAAAGACAAAATTACTCCTGTTCCACCCAAATATAACAAGACCTAATGACAATTAAGGAAAGGAAGAATTAATCAAGATATGCACCTTAAGTTCTTTCGTTTGTAGTAGATCATTTCCTCTCATTGTTCGCTCCTAGATCACAAGCCTCCTCCCAATGCTGGCCTGAAACCACCTCAAAGAAAAATAAACAACAACATATGCATAATCACCAAGATCATTTAAAGACCTAAATATTAATGAAAGAAATTTAAAAATATAAACCTGAAGACACATAGATTTGGGACAAGAAAATTCTCTTTTATTGATAACAAGATGATAAGATATAAGATTAATATTGTTGACACTACTCCACGAACCTCGCCTGGGTTCCTCTAACTTAGACTCCAAGTGCACCAATCCCAAAGTGAGATCCTCACAACCAACATGCCAATATAAGGGAATGGATGGATTGCATAAGGAGGATGGCTGATTGGGAATGTTGAGGATGAAAACTCAGAGTAGGATGCAAAGGCTTGGAATGATAAAGGGAGAAATTTTGGTAGAGTTCACATGCCTCTTATTTAATATGTCCAAATGACCCCCCTAGAGCCCTTTTTATATGGAGAAAATATGGTTATTCGGTTTTCAGAAGGGCTACAGGAGGTAAAATGGTTGTGCAACCCAAAATAGGCCATAAACTCCTCCAGAAAATGCGAAATTTAATATTTTTTGCAACTTTTGAGAGTATACGCAGGATTTTAGGTATTTAGGTCACGTGTGTACGCGTGTTGCATGTATATCAGGGCACACACACCATACAAAAAGATGTTTTTTAAGAAGAACCTCAAAAAAAGTGGTTGGAAAATGTGTAAATGAGTAGGCCAATAACATAAACGCATAGTGGTGGCATTTTTAGCTATAACTGAGAGCCATGAAATTTTGTACCAAAGATTGCCAAAAATAAGAAACTTAGCCCCATTTGAAGCTAGTTTTCCCATTTGGGTTTCTATGGTAAATAATGTCTTCACATGCTTTGTGTGTTGTGTATGTTTCTATTTTAACTTGCATTACAATCTATTGAAGCTACTATTATCATTTTAATGGATTGTTTGAGGATTTTAATATATCTTGTGTTAGCTATTAAGCTTAAAACTCAGTTATCTCTGCAGTGCAGAAGTTTGCCTTCATATTGTAGTGTTTTCTCTTTTTCATCCACCGTTGGGTGATTTTGGAGATGGGAAATGAATGGCTCCCATTTTGGAGCTATTGCAAACAAAGTGGGAGTTGCTAAATTGGTTTTAAGAGATGTTTGTGTATTTCTCTCACCCGTTAGTGTATTTATCTCACTTGGAGGACACCCTCTCTCCATTAGCTAATTATTTTTTGTTGTTCGAGTGTGTTCCTCTTCCATAGAGCCATATGTTCAGCTCTTGTTCCCCCTAGTCATCTGCTCATAAGCTTGGGTCAATTTACCAATTGTTGGGTCAAATTTTTATGTGTTGGGTGACTGTTGTTTTTCCAAAGGATGTGTGAGAACATATGTATCTCTTTTGGGAACCTCAGGTCAATTCCTTAAATCCCTGGTTTGAATTTGATTTGGTTGGTTGAATTTATTGATAATCTAATTGTTGGGTCAATTTATTTATTTATTTTAACTAAAAAAGAGAGGTGGATCCTATTGTATTAGCTGCTAAAATATACAAATATGGTTGGTCTTCGAGCTGTCACGTCGGATTAACGAAAACCAGAACAACTGGCAACCTATGTTGTCCATGTCAAAAAATAGGAGGCCATCTGTCCTGCCGTAGGAAACCAAGGAAGATGGCAACCCCCAGTCTAAAAATGAACCAAAGATCCTGAAAATAAAGTAAGTTTAAATTCTAACAGTTCCAGATCCATAGCTCTAACCAAAACTATAATTATAACCAGAGACATTATCAAAAATAGTTACCCGATGGCCTTTGAAGTGGCCATGTCAACATCGTCTTCCTGTGTTTCCGCTCTAGCTGGTAGCACGAAAGGTTGCGTGCATGTTGAGAATATCTACCCTGTTGGCGTGTTGGAGTAAGCGTCGTATAACATATCAATGTGTTGGCTGATGAGGATGGCATAGTGGACTTGGTCTGCCACCTGGCTCCTCAAGTCGAACATCAGATCCAGGTGCTCCGAGTGGAAGAATGGCGGTTGGACACGCCATGATTCCTGCATGGTGGATATGGGATGTGGCATGGGGGCCATGCAACCCTTCCACAGCTAGCCACCCTCCTTCGATTCACTACCCGGTCTGTTATCCACGACCTCGCCTGTTGTGTTCCCTCTCTACTGCTCCATGGCCACTTCCAGTCCCTGTGTCCCTTCCTGTTCCTCCTTATCATTCTTGTTGGCAATGCTCGAGAAGTGTTCTCCTACACGTGAAACCTCCTGTGAGTCTATCGACTCTGGAATCGCCTCTTCAATGTAGCAGGTGGGAAACTCCTCCATCTAGTCTTCCCTGTTGTTGCGGTTTTGCTGTGCCCCAGTGGCATCCATGGTGGTCTGCCCCAGGAGGCAGCTTAGAGGTTTCCAATTATCAGGTACAGTAAAGAGGAGGTGTTCCAGAGGAGCCTGAATTGCCTCTTTCGGAAAGACCTCCTCCACATATGCCATTGGAGGTGTCCTGTGTCTTCTTCTGTGCGTATAGGCTGCGTTCGGGCCATAGACAATGCTCATTCGAACTGTTGCTGTCTCTTTTGACGAGCAAAAAAGGTATACCAAGTGGAGCCCCTGCGTGGCTTCCCTCTTTCTCTCGGCATGGGGATGTGAAGAGCTATGGACAAAATGATGGTGGTGTTCTTGTAATTGCACTAGAGCTTAGAATATCCTGGCTGGTGCGAGCCAAGATCGAAATGGGTGATGCCATAGAAAATTTTGTTGATATCCGGGAGGATGGACAGGACATGCTCCTCCATTAAGGCTCCCTCCTTAACTCTCTATGCATCTAAACTCATGTGAGTGAGAGGTCTCATGGCATGAGGTTGGCTGTTGGAGCTTGCTCCCATCCTTAATGGTGAGGGGATGGGAGCCAACGACCCTTATTTATGGCCAGGCTAGGCTCTAGACCGCGTGGCCTTACTACGCAACGTGTCACCCCATCTGGGGTTGTTGGATCAATTTATTACATAAATGGGTTGAATTCTATTTTGGTTGGATGGATTTCTTGATTGTTGGGTAGCAATTACTTTTGATATAATAAAACTTGAATACATTTTTTATGTAATCATGCTCCATGGTTATTGCAACTATGGATCCACCCACAATTAAAATAGATCAATCCATTGGATTTGTATCTTTTCTAGAGAGACCAAATGTGGAGAGTGTTTGGCACTTATAATACATTAAGATCATACTTGCACAGTGCTACCTACACAAGGGTAGAATATTCTATGAATTAAGTAATAGCAAAATAAGCTATACTATAATTTGTCATTTTTCTTATATTTACTTATATTAGTATGAAGGAAATGTAAGTCTATGTGAGCTATAAAATAAAATGATATAGAGAAATTATGATGGAAGATAAGATCAGTCCCGATGAAGAAAAATACATCCTTCTCAAACAAATGAATGAATCTTAAGAAAAGTTGGGCCTTTTCATATATTTGAAGGCATGCGAACCATTACTTGGAGAGTAGGCTATATAGAAACCATAAGTCTTGAAACTAGGCTTGAAGGCATAGAAGACTTGATGTCCACCATAAGAAAGTAACTAATGAGCTAATTGTTGGGCCCCAACAACTCCCCCTAAATTTGTGTAAAATTTAAAAGCCCCCCATTTGAAATTTTGTAAACTCTGCTTTTGAATGTTTATTTATTTTTTAGATTATTTGTTGATTTTATTTATGCGGTGGCATGCTTTCATCGATTCTTTGGCTTATCTTTTGTAAGATGAGGTTTTGGTGATTTGGTTTATTTGCGTCATTTAAATATTTCACTTCTCTGGATATTCAACGTGGTGTGCATGCTCATATGAAATTCTTCAAATTCATGCCATGGTTCGATTTGCTTGAACTTGAATTATCATGGCTTTTCGTTAGTTTTGTCATAATTTGTCTTCGATGCATTAATGTGTTAAATGAACATTTTGGAAGATTCAAATAATTCAAGAAAAGGTTTAATTTTTAAAAGTTTGATTTACGCCTTGAAAATATGCATATTAATGAATAGAGATGAGAAGACATATTTGAATTTAAATAATGCAAGTCCTAAAATTTTGTTAAAAAGTAAAAAAAAATAAAAAATAACACTATTTGTACTTTCCCTGAAATGAAACAAATTGATTGAGGCTTACTTCTATGCATCTTACTTTGAACCTTCAAAGAATACATTTTAAAGACTTGAGATGAGCCAAGAGTTGTTCGATTTAAGGGAAAGACACGTTCTATCTTTATTTACCAAATTTGTTGATGTTGTCTCTTTATTTACCAAAATTCATGTCCCCAAAGAGTTATACCTCATCTCCAAGATGGTGGACAATAAAACCCTAAACCTAATTGAAATCTTCCTTACCTCCACCTTCTTCATCTTTAAAGGTAATTACTATGAAACAAATTAAGGAACATCCATGTGGTCTTCTCTATCCACCATGGTTGCTAATATTTTCATGGAGCACTTTGAGACCTCAACCCTCAATAGATTTCATCTCAAAACTAAATGTTGGTTTAGATTCGTCAATGGCACTTTCACTATCTGGCCTCATGGTATCTCCTCGCTAGATTCCTTCCTCAACCATTAAAATATCATTTCACCCCTATCAAATTCACTATGGAAGAAGAGAAGGACAAATCCTTCCCCTTTCTCGATGTTCTCATCTCTCTCATCCCTAATGGCTCCCTTACCCACCAAGTTTATCACAAAAAGACTCATATTGAATGATACCTTGATGCATAATCCCATCACCATCCTGCTCAAACCTCTGTTGTCCTCAAAACTCTTGTCACTTGAGCCATCTGAATCTCCGACCCCCAATTTCTTGAGAAAGAAAAATCCCACCTAACCAAGGCCCTTTTGTCCAATGGATACACCTCCACTCAAATTAACATAGCTTTTCACTTTGCTCGCAACCCTAAGTCAAACTTTTCTTCCTCCTCTCCCCCCCTAGCTCTCCTTTATCTCCCCTACTTCCAAGGCACTATAGATCACATATCCAAAATTATTGCTAAAAAGAATATCAAAATCGTCTTCAAGCCTTTCAAAACTCTCAAAATATCCTTCAGATCTGCCAAGGATAAATTTGACCCAATGCTTGGCCCAGGAGTTTACCAAATTCCTTTCTCCTATGGAAAATCATACATTGTCCAAAATAGGATATCCTTCAAAGAACGCCTCAAAGAACACATAGCTGACACAACCCACAATCACATTTCTAAATCAATTATTGTTGAACACTCTTTCAATTCTAAACATCTAATTTGTTTTGACAAAACCTGAATCTTATCCTCAACACCCTATTACTCCTCTTGAGTCATATGTGACGCTCTTGAAATAAAAATACATCCTAACAATTGTAACTGTGAAGATGGGTATAAACTTAGCCAATATTGGAATCCTGTCATTCACCGCACCAGACAATCAAACTAAGCTTTCTTATGGCTTTCCTGTGCCACCCTTTCATCGTTCGTTCATGCACAATCTCCCCCCTTCCGCCTTTGTCATAAATTCTTGTCAATCTAATCTCTAATCAATAATTTTTATCATCCTAAATCCATAATTTTCAATTTAATTATTATTAACTAACTATTCTTTTAAATTTATTATTCAACTTTTCCTCTATTCACACGTTCTCTTCTTTAACTGATTTTCTACCTTCCTAAATCTTTTAATTTTTAATTACTATTAAATATTTTTAATTATTCTTTTTTTTCCTCGATACCTTTATTATTTAATATTTAATATTAATTATTATTAACTATATTATTATTTAATAACTATTATTGATTAACTATATTATTAGTTAATAATATTTTTTTTGTTTGTTTGTTAGAAATGTGCCCATTACTTGCTGGGCCATTTTTAGGTGTCTCCTCCTGACTAAACACACTGTAAGGGTATTGAAATCGGGTCATCTAGCAAATGAAACCCACACCTTAACCAATTGAGCCTAAATTCAATGTGAAGCTCACATGTGTCACTCTTAAATAATAATAATTATTTCCTAAATTCAACGTGAAGTTGACATGTGTCACTCTTAAATAAAACCTTTTGCGAAATGAAACATATATATAAGAAGAAATGTATGTTTGAAATATAAGGGATAAGAAGAAACTCCTTTGTGAGATTCTTGTTACACTTGTTATTCTTTATGGATGTGAAGTATGGGGTTGTAGTATCTCTTGTGAATCCTGGAGAAAGATAAAGAAAACACAAAAACATTTTATAACCTATAATCTCAAAATTAAAGGAAATATGCCCTATCCCATTCTCCTCTTAGAAACAAGTGTCTCCCCCATTGAGAGCATGACTATGACTAGATACCTAATGTATAAGAACAAGTTAAACACCATGGAAGACAAGATGCTTCCTAAAATTGCTTCAAATTCAAGTCGTAACCACCATCGACTCAAGTGAGGATGGCATAAAGATTCCCAGTCTTGGATAAACTATGGGGAAGACACCATTTTGCAGAATAAATATAGTATTAAAAATATCATCAAATCAAAATTTAAGGAGAAAATGTGGTGTGATAAAGAGTTAGAGGAAAAAGGAAAATTAAGGTATTATAAGGATGTAATAAACCCTAATCTAGAAGATCAAAATTATCTATCTTTTTTGACAAGTGTAAAGAAAAAAATAAACATTTCTAAGATAAGAAAAAATTCTCACGAGCTCCATGGTGAAACTGGGTGTTGGTCAATTCCTAAAACGCCATGGGATGAAAGAGTGTGTCACCTTTATGACACTAGGAAGGTTGAATATGAAAAACACTTTCTCTTAGATTGTCCAACCTATACCCATATTAGATCTCATTTTCAAAATATTTGTCACACTACCAACCTTCCTAACCTCTTAACTCAACAAAGCTGTGGTGATATTGTAAAGCTTCTCTTAATTCTTTTCGAGCACATAAAAAAAATTCTAAAGAATCAAAAGTAATCACTTACCCTCTTAAGGTATGATAGAGCAATTCGGTCTTAGTGGACGTTAATCATCATCATCATCATCATCACACACACACACACACACACACACACACACACACATTCAAATTAAATTAAACTAACCTAATTAAACCAAGATAAAATAAGATTAAAAAGAGGTGCAAAAGGAAGAGTTTGCACCTCGAGAGATTTGATCCCTTTCAGGGCTTCATAGAACCGGAGTTAATATGGGTCTATGCTGGTTATTGATTAACTATTCTCTTAACTTTAAAATTTAGTTTTTTATTATATACATTTACCTTATTAATAATAACAAAAAAACTCTCTTTTTTCACAACTTCTAATTTATAGCATCTATGTTTATCCTTTACCTTAATGGTCATATTATATTCACCTTTATATACCCCCTATCCCATCTCTCTTTTCATACTTATTACTTTAACAATCTATGATGATGGGTGGAGTGTTCTCTCTAAACATTGGACGTTTCAAAAAATCCATACACAAAGGAACTAAAATCTACATACTTTAAATCTTGTTGTATTTATATGTATTATTACACTGATTCAATATAATGTAATTTTAAGGCATTGTCCTAAGGATGAGTTGGATTATTAATGCAAATGAGAATAGAACGACTATGTGCACATGTAGTAAGGAGCTGGAAAACCATGGGGCTGGTGTTCATGGTAGACTCAAGGTGACTTTGCCTTCATGGAATCTCGCCTTAGAATAGTAATAGTGTGGATTTGCTTCGAGGAAGGATAGGTATCGGACGGGGTCCAGTTTGAAGGAACTAATACTTTTACCCACAACACTTGTGAGACATAGAGCACATAGACAATGGGATAGAACAACTTTTTGGGACCGGGGGAAGGAGTCTCTATTGGGTATTTTAGCGATTATTCATTAAAAAATGGAAGAGGTAGTCAAAGATATGATGAGCCCCGAAATACGAGGAGATGTGGAAACGCTCTGGGATCTTTGTCTCAGATGAGGAACTAAGGAATGGGACAGGTAGTGTCAAGAGGAGGAAGGCAGTTGGGGACACCACATATGACATGCCAACAGTTACGTGGGAGCCAACACTTGGAAGTAGAGAAGTGACAAAAAACACTATTAAATAAGGCACCTACATTGATGGTCTTCATGATAGAGCTGGTGAAGAAAAACATGATGTGTCTCCTTGTTGTGATAGAGTAGAGGAAGCCAGGATAGTCACTGAAATAATCTTCCATCTGGAAACAAAACCAAGTCAGGATACTCAGAGAGAAGAAATTTTACTTGGAGCAGGTATCAAAGAAACTAAAGAAAATTTGGGGGAGATCGAGATTTTTCTTGGGAAAAATATAAACAAAAGCGGTGTTAGCCTAGGGAAGGAACTGAGGACAAGTGGGGGGAATCGAGGAAGGAAAAAACTATGGAAACTAAGGAATGCCAAGGCGAAAATGGTTATTGGAGATTATGTAGGCCTGGAGGAAGCATGCAACTTGGCTATGTGCGCCCTAGTGGGTAGGTTCTTGTACAGATATTTGGGTGGTCTAGACCTATTAACATGGGTGGATAAATCATGGAACCCACTCCTTGGTTATTTGCTGGAGACTGTCTCTCTTACCAAGGGATGGTTCTGCTTAATTTTCCAAACCCCAGAAGACTCCATGAAGATTTTGTAGGGAACCTAGATTTTAAATGGAGGTAGTCTGATGTTAAAAAGATGGTGTGTGGGCTTTGATTCAATTACAGATTACTTCTAGTTCAGGCATATTTGGGTGCTCTTACCGGGGTTACCAATCCATTTTTGGAATGTTGTGGCATTTAAAGCTATAGGGAATGAACTGGGGAGGTTCCTGTTTGTGGAGGATTCAATTTTAAAGGGAGGTGACAGGAGAATGAGATTTTTTTTTGTGGAAATGTGTCACACACCCCGCTGCAGCGTAAGAGATTTTTCGCATTTTCTCGTGGGACATAATCCATGAAACCCTACGGGGCTTAGCACAGGCTGCAGAAACGACCTCTGCCTCGACAAAGTATCTGCTCAACCTCCCAGTCTTAAGGATCGTTCAGTTTCTTTTATGAGCCGAAACAACTTCTTTTGATTCCTAGCTGGAATCTCCTTCCAATCGATCCACAGGTCCTTTCAGAAACTCTCCTGTGTGAGTAACACTAGGCATGAGCTCCACCCTCTCCGAGCGACCACAACGCTATGACCAAGGCCTAACCCAAAAAGGTACTTGTCGCAACTCGCAATCTCGTGAGTTCGCGAGTCGAAACTCCTGACTCTTCCTTCCCAAACTTGCAATACCCGAGATCACGAAATGGGTATAGTTTCCTTCTGTTAGCGTCCTCTGCGTGTGACCGCCGGCTAGGATTAATGCTACCTCCCGTCACAACTTTGCGAGTCGAAGGGTAGAGTCTCCATGCTCTTCCCGTGCGAACCTCTGAAACTTGGAAGTCAGTGAGGGTTGACCTTCCTTTCACACTTCTCGCAACTCGCCACTTCACGAGTTGTAGCGTCGAGCTCCCGTGCTCGTATCTCACGAATCCTTGAGATGCGAGAAGTCAACGGAGTGTTGACTCCTTTTTCCAGGTGATGCATTTCTGCCTGTCAACCACGCGGGCCCCACCTTGTGGTTCTGCCATGTGTCCACACTCGTGCCTCGACTCTCGACACTTCACGACTTTTGATGTCGAGAAGAGGTTCTCTCAACCTTCGAACCTCCGAATGCATGATGCGCGCGATGAAGCTCCTGATCCAATGGTCCTCCCTTGACCTGGATCCAATGGCTATCCTTGCTCCTCACGATTTTTCCACTCACGACTTGGAGCACCCAACTCCTGGGCTCTCACCTTACAAATCTCCGAGTTCGCGAGATCCCTCGATCTCTGCCATCTGTCCTCCTCAGATGGACGGTCTTGATCTTCTCGCGACTTCGCCACTCACAAAGTCATGGCATCCAACCTTGGCACCTTCCTTTCATGAAACCCCGAGAAGTGATGTTAGCTTTCCCTCTCGCGTTCTCGCTACTCACGACTTTGCAAGTCGAAGGGTTGAACTCTCATTCCCTTATCTCACAAATCCCCGAGACGCGAGAGGTCAACGAGTGTTGACTCCTTTCACTAGGTGACACATGTCTGCCTATCTATTGCACGAGCCCACCTTGTGGTTCTACCACGTGTCCCTCATCCCCAGCTTCGACACTTCGCGACTTCGCTTCCCGAAGCGCTACCTCCTTTGTATCCCGACACCTGAAGTGCTGAGATCCTGAACTCCTCGCTACTCCTTATCGCAACTCACGACTTCAGGAATTTCGGGACAAAAGTCTCGACTTCCTATCCGCCAAAATGCCGAAATGCCGAAATTCCGACACGTCGTCAATGCGGGTCCCACAACGGAACTTCCCGCCTTTTTGGAGTTTCGGACTTCGTGATTTCGCAAATCCTGATGCTAAGCTTTTGGTTCTTCAACCCATGAAACCCCGAAATACTGAGTTCCAATGCACTTCACCAATAATTGGCTCACACAAATCCTTTCGCCCCTTTGGGACTTCACCTTTCGCGACCTCGCAAATCTTGAGGCAAGGGTTTTAACCCTTCAACTCGCGAATCCATGAAATGAGATTACGCGAGTGATCCAACGGTCCTTGTCGACTCAGATCCTATGGTCCAATTTCTCCCGAACTTAAAACTTGAAAATAGGCTTACCATAACTCCCCTACTCCTCTGCAAGATCTGACGGCTCTTGGGACTTCATGAATTCTCCACGGAGAATTCTGACCATCCAATGCCTCCTTGACAACTCTTGCGAAGCGAACACGGTATTCCTTTGCTACTATTTCAGGATTTCAAGAGGGTCAGTCTTCCTCGTACAGGGTTACTAAGACTTGCGCCTTCAAATCCTTTTTCCAGGTTCTTGGTGAGCTTTCTAAGAAGGGTGTCTCTATGGGGAGATCTATCCAGGGTATTACCTGAGACGGATAAGGGTATAGATTTCCCAAGAACAGACTTGAAGTCTGAATTAATTCAATATGTGTATAAATAACGATTTATAAAACATAAGCCATACGTAGTCTTTCCATTATAAGCGTGCAACCACCATTTCTAAGTCAAAACACTACACATGCAGTCTTATACGCAAACCATTCATAAAACTGCACAGACTATGAGCATACATGTCAGCATATAAATTTCAAGATGCAAGATGTAAAAACACTTATTAGAAATAACAACAGATGTGATTGCGACTGCTGAGAGGGGTGCTCGTTTCCACCCAACCGTAGGCTTAGCGACTCCCAACGGATTTACCACTAGCCACCCCCGAGTTGAGACCACGATGCTACGAGACTGCGTCTCTATTTACCAGTGACTGAGAATGAAGGTTACTCTCCTTCTTCTCTGCTATCACTCACTCTTTGTTTTTCCAGAGTTCCTCTTCCTCTTTCCCTCGTGTCTGCCCTTGATCGCCCACACTTCTTGACTTTTCTCTGTTCGACAAGGTTGTGTGTGGCATGATTTTCCTCGCAGTGGTCAGGTCTGAGGACTCTATGGATGGGCGGTTCACCACCCATCCCTCATTACTCATGAGGAGTCCTTTACCTACCAATCCCGACGAGTCATTTAATTCGGGGCCAATGAGATGCTCTTGTTTCTCCGGGCCAGTGAAGTCCAAATATGGTATTGGTTTCGGCGGAAGTTAACGCCACCTTTCTAGGTGCCTTCTACCACCTTTCTTTAGCCATCGTGGTCTCTTTTTTAG
>ML797339.1:238446-251372 GCA_009831015.1 Picea engelmannii | reverse complement strand
TATATATATATATATATTTATATTATTATTTACATTCATCAACCTTTTCCACAAGGTCCATTCACATCACACATTCACATTTTTGAGTTTTTCACAGTTCTTGGCTAATATAGTTATTTTTACAGATTGGGGGAAACAGGGTGTTACAAAATGGATGTTCACAATGGTATTTTAGAAGGGATAGATATAGAATGGAGGGGGAAGACTTATGGACAAAACATGGAGTACATGGGCATTCCTTTCTGATGCACCATCTGCAGAAGGACGAGGCATCTACAAAAATATTGTCAAGTGATAGTAAAAAAGGAAGATTCAAAATAGACAATGCTTAGGAAAATGAACTTTGGTTATTTGGGGGAAGACCCTTCTTGGATCGGGGGAGGCTCTACATCAGAGGAGGGAAATTCTACCCCTGCATTGGAGAAAAATGCTTTAAGTAAGTTGAAATTTCTTGGTCCCTCTTTATTTTCCACATTAACCTCATTGGAGATTGACCAACTTAATCTCTTGAATCCTACTACCATTGAGACTAATTGTGTATCTCCAGTGAGACTAGCTCGGGACTTAGAAAATGAGGGAAATTTTGATGTTGTAGTTGAAAGATCGATCTCAGAATCTGTATACCCTGTTTCCCCCAGTCTGTAAAAATAACTATATTGGCCAAGAATTATGGCAAACTCCAAGATGTGAATGTGTGATTTGATAGACCCTGTATAAAGAGTCGACAGATGAAAATGATGTGTGTATATATATGTTGCATGACTGCTGAGAGGGGGATGTGCGGAAAAAGAGACCACGATGGCTGATGAAATGTGGTGGAAGGCACCTAGAATGGTGGCGTTAACTTCCACCGAACCAATACCATGTTGGTCTTTACTGGCTCAAAGACCAAAGCTTCTCTCTGGCCCTGGAATGAATTACTCTCTAGGATTGTAGGTAGGGAGGCTCCTCATGAGTTAATGAGGGGATGGGGGTGAACCACCCATCCATAGAATCCATTAGACCTGACCACTGTGGGGGAATTCGCGCCACACGCAACCTTGTAGGACAAAGCAAGAAAGGAAGTGTGGGGAGAGGGCATGCAACAGGAATCACAGAAGGAGAACCAGAGGAGCTCCGGAGAATACAATGAGTCTTGAGCAGAGGAGAAGGAGAGTAACCTTTGTCCTTGACTTCCGACAAGTGGGAAGTAGGAGTCTGAGTCTCAAAGCCTCATGGTCTAGCTTGGGGGTGGCTAGTGGTAAATCTGTTGGGAGTCGCTGAGCCTACGGTTGGGTGGAAACGAGCACCCCTCTCAGCGGTCATGCCATACTTGGTGTTCTTTCTGATAAGTGTTTACATATCATATCCTAAACTAAATAAAATGGATGCATGCTCATGTTTGTACACTTATAAATGATTGATTTCTGCATAGAAGTGTTTGCCTGGTTTTTTGATCAGCAACAATGAATGTGTTCTTATACTTATATAACTATAGTTGATTTACGTATAGAACGAATAAGTTCATATTTCGAGCTTGTTCCCTGGAGAGTTGTCCCATGTACTTGAACCACGCCATGCCCTGGGTTGTTTTCCCGAAGGCACCGCCTTCCGGGAAGCTCCATCATATTCCAGAGTCAGAGTGAGTTCCTTGAAAGGACTACCTTGTTTTTTTAAATAAATGCTTAAGCTTACCTCACCCCTGTCACAGAGTTCATAGCTTGATAATTTAAGAAGGCCTTTCAGTCCGGTCACCAAGCCTAGTGATAATTACCCAAGAATCCATTGAAAGATTTTATGGCCTAAAATTGGAAACCTTACACCAGAAAGAATGGTTCCCTTAGAGTTTGGTGTTTCGGCGTTTCAGATACCCAAGGGCAAGTTTCCTTGTCTTCGCATGTCGCGAAATCCCGACTTGCGAAACCCCGAAATGGTATAACGTGGTTAAAGTTTGGTGTTTTGGCGTTTCGACACCTGGCATACCCAAGGGCAAGTTTCCTTGTCTTCGCATGTCGCGAAATCCCGAATTGCGAAACCCCAAAATGGTATAACATGGTTAAAATTTGGTGTTTCGGTGCCCGAGATACCCAAGGGCAAGTTTCCTTGTCTTCGCATGTCACGAAATCTCGACTTGCGAAACCCCAAAATGGTATAACGTGGTTAAAGTTTGGTGTTTCGGCGTTTCGGCACCCGAGATACCCAAGGGCAAGTTTCCTTGTCTTCGCATGTCGCAAAATCCCAAATTGCGAAACCTCGAAATGGTATAACGTGGTTAAAGTTTGGTGTTTCGGCGTTTCGGCACCCGGGATACCCAAGGGAAAGTTTCCTTGTCTTCACATGTCACGAAATCCCGACTTGCGAAACCCCAAAATGGTATAACGTGGTTAAAGTTTGGTGTTTCGGCACCCAGGATACCCAAGGGCAAGTTTCCTTGTCTTCGCATGTCGCGAAATCCCGACTTGCGAAACCCTGAAATGGTATAACGTGGTTAAAGTTTGGTGTTTCGGCGTTTCGGCATCTGGGATACCCAAGGGCAAGTTTCCTTTTCTTCGCATGTCGCAAAATCCTGACTTGCGAAACCCTGAAATGGTATAACGTGGTTAGAGTTTGGTATTTCGGTGTTTCGACACCCGGGATACCCAAGGGCAAGTTTCCTTGTCTTCTCATGTCACGAATTCCCGACTTGAAAAACCCCGAAATGAACTTAGCGTTATATATATCTCAACGTTTTAGAGCTTCGGCTTCCGAGAAACCCAGATGCAAGACCTCTTTTCATCGCGCATCGCAAAATCCCGACTTGCGAAACCTCGAAGTGAGTTTAGAGGATATATGGTTCAGAGTTTCGGCTCCCGGAAAACCTAAGTGCGAGACCTCCTGTCTGCGCATATCCCAAAATCCTGACTTGCGAGACCCCGAAATGATAATAGAGCAGATGAGATACGGTGTTTCGATGTTTCGACACCTAGGATATC
The DNA here is from genome assembly GCA_009831015.1 of Picea engelmannii. NCBI lineage: Eukaryota > Viridiplantae > Streptophyta > Pinopsida > Pinales > Pinaceae > Picea > Picea engelmannii. The sequence goes on along the minus strand of ML797339.1, from coordinate 248,421 downwards.
TAAGGGAAAGTCTCTTGTACTCGCTAGTCCCGAAATCTCGACTTGCGAAACCCCGAAATGACATAGTGTGTCTAGAGTTTGGATGTTTCGGTGTTTTGGCATCCGAGAAACCCAAGGGTCAGTTCCCTTGTACTTGCCGGTCGCGAAACCCCGAAATAATATAGCGCGGATAAGTCTTGATGTCTCGATATTTTGGCACCCAGGATATCTAGAAGCAAGTCCCTGGTACATGCTAGTCCCGAATTCCCAACTTGTGAAACCTCGAAACAGCTTGGCGCATGTAGATTTGGTTTTTGGTGTTTCAGCACTTAGAAAACTGAAGGGTATGAACCCCTCGTCCTCTTCTACCGTGAAAACCCAGTACGCAAAACTCTGAAAAGTGGGATTCCAGGTTTTAATCCGAGGCATTGTTAGATGTGACAAACTATTGGTCCCTTTTGGATTTCGGCACTTTGAGAGACAAGAGAGCAGGGGAACACATTCATCACGATTTCCCGAATTGCGAAAGCCGGAAGCACCTCTCCGGTAAGGCCCGTGGTCATAGCCAACGATCACATGGGTAAGGATAAGGGATGGTAGGGTCTGCATCAGGCCCCATAGGAATTAGGGGATTCTGTTCCTCGGTGAAAAGAAGGGAAAAGACAAAAAATATTAGTTCCCGTAGTGGGTGTGTTACAGAATCCCTTGAACAACTGTTAATCCATCCATAAAGTGGTCGGGACTTGGCGACCATTTCAAAAGAAAAGGAGACAGGTAGAATTTTGCAGGTGGGGAAGGAGAGGTCGTTGGTGAGAGCTCGGGCATCAATACATTAGTGGAGAGGGAGAGGGAACCTGGAGAGACATCCCTGGAAGAGGTATTGGAGACCTTAGTACCCAGTTATTGGGATATGCTAAGTAAGAAACTGTTGGACATTTACGAAGGGAGTAGATTGGTAAAAGGTGGGAAGGGAGAAAAGTCAGGCAGTGGTGTTGGGCCTGAGACAAGGAGTCTTGGAAGAGATACAAAGAAGGATTTATGGTAAGGGGGTCTAGGAATGGATGCTTTGCCTATAAATATTGTCTAGTTGGCTTTTCTACTCAATGGATTCATTGGGGCAGTCAAGGGGCTTATGTGTGTCTTGAAACTCAGCCAAGGCGATACTCCAACTATCTTCTTTCTATGCAGGCATACTACTGGAGGGCACCTTATTAGAGGGAAATAGGTCAATTTCCTTTTTCAATTGTTATGGTCCTTGTATTAATAGGAAATCTTTCTGGGAAGTTGTGGCAACCAATGGTCTACAATATCTCAAAAATCTAATTTTCGTAGGTGATCTTAACTTTACAGTTTTAGCTAGTGAAGTTTGGGGACAAAAAGCTAGATTAGACCCCTTAGTCGATTTGTTCAAATGTATCTTTCACGACTTGTCAGGTTTGATTGATATTGTTCCACTTGAGAGCGCTCCAACTTGGCTCAATGGACAACCTTGCAAGGTTCACATTGCTAAACGTCTGGATAGAGTATATATTCATAAGACTTGGTACACTCATTGGGCAGGCTCAGATCTTGGATTGTCTATCCCTTCTTCTCTGACCATGCTCCAATAGTGCTGCAGATCGAGGATGGACAGAGGTCGATTGTATACCCTTTAAAACTCAACCCCATTTGGCTGGAAGAGGAAGGCTTTAGTGATATGGTTAGATCGGTGTGGAGGGATAAGGAGTTCGAAACAAAACCCTCTGCAATGAGAAGAATGGTTGGTAAATTAAAAGCTTTAAAACAAGAAATTAAAAAATAAGCAGAGGTCCATTGAACTAGATACTCTAGAGGAGGCTCTAGAGCACTTATACACTTTAATTTGAGTGAGTGGGAGGGCCACGATGGACACCAGTAACAACATAAAAGAGCTAGAAGGGAGAAGACTAAAATATCTACTTGATGAAGAAGAAACTTGGAGACAAAAGAGTAGGGACGTTTGGCTTCAGAAAGGCGATCAAAACACAAATTATTTCCATAGATATTCTAGCCATTGGAAAAATCAAAATACAATTTGGGAAATGAAGGATGACCAAGGTAACAATCACATGGGACATGAAGACATTGGATCTGAAGCGGTGAGATATTCCAAAGCCCTCTACGATGACACATGAAAAAACACTATTGTGGAGTTGGTGAAAGTAGTTCAATACTACCCTTGTTTCTTCTCAAAGAGTGATGTATAAGAGCTCGAAAAACCCAGTACGATAGAAGAAATCAAACTTTTGTTGCAGAGCTTTGCCAAGGAAAAGAGTATAGGGATGGATGGCTGAACGATGGAATTATTCCTCAAATACTTTGATATCTTAGGGGCATATGTTCATGAAGCTGTTGAGGAGTAAAAAACCATGGGTATGATGGCAAGCTCTTTAAATTTGACCTTCATTGCTTTAATTCCAAAAGTGGCTCAACCTTCAAACTTTGGGGAATTCAGACCTATTTCTTTATGCATCCTAGCTTATAAGGTGATTGCAAAACTCATTGGGTTATGCTTGAAGCCGATACTTTCAAAAAATTTATCACTTGAACAATTTGGGTTCTTAAAGGGTAGGCAAATTTTGGATGTAGTAGGGGTAGCACAATAATGCTTTCATAGCATCAAAACTAAAAAGTTGAAATCCTTGGTTCTAAAATTGGATTTGCATAAAGCTTATGACTGTGTTAGTTGGTACTTTATCAGGTTTATTCTTTTAAAGATAGGGATTGGATTGAAGTATACTAATTGGATAATGAACTATGTAATTTCTCCAAACTTTGCGGTGTTGGTTAATGGAGCACCTACCTCTTTTTTTAAAAGAAAATAGGGGCTAAGGCATGGATTCCCATTATTTCCTTTAGTCTTTATCTTAGTGATGGAGGGCCTAAACTTAATTCTTAAGAAGACACTTTCAGAAGGGAGAATTTATGGTATAAAGACCTCAAGAATCATCAAAATTTCTCTTCTTCTGTTTGTGGATGATATTATGATAATGAATAAGGTGAGGATGTCCGACTGGGAAGAGATAACTTCTATTATCTCTGACTTCTGTCGAGCTTCAGGGTTGGTCATTAATCCTTCAAAATATTTGCTGCATTATTCAGGTCTAGAAGGTACATAAAGAAATTTATACAAATATTTATTTCCTTTTAACTTTGCTGGGTTGGACGCAGGCCTCAGGTACTTGGGTTATTTCCTTAAGCAACCCAACTACAGGGTAGAGAACTCGTGCTGGCTATTGTAGAAATTTGAAAGAAGGATAGGACACTGGTCCTATCGTTTGTTGACAGTGGGAGGGAGGCATGTCTTTGTAAAATCAGTGCTTGAAATCCTACCAGTCTAATGGTTGACGATTGCAAATGTGCCATCCACAATTTTAAACAGGATCAGAAAGTCGATGTACAAATTTTTATGGTCCAGATGCAAAGAGACAGAGCACATGCACTTATGCAATTGGCAGGTTTTATCCAAGCCCAAATCTTACAGAGGTTGGGGTTTGAAAAACATGATCTGGTTCAACAAAGTGTTGGCAAAAAACATCTTATGGTGCTGTCTCTTCAAATATGGACTCTGACACAGGGTATTATTGGATAAGTACTGGCACTCACATTCGGTGGTTTCCTTGTTGAGACGTCCTTTGGTGTGCACATCAAAAGTCTCTGGTACTTGGAGGTGTCTTCACAAAGCTCTTCAAGTGATGACGCATTGGACTGTGTGGATGCCTGACACGTGGATGTTGGTTCGCTTGGGAGAAGATGCGATTCAGGGGCTAGGAAATTGATCTTATCTTCCAACTGGTCTCATCAAAACATTAAGGGAGAATGGATATCATCTCCTTTTTCAGACTGCAGACAGGAGTAGTCAAAGTCCTACTTTTAAGTGGAAATTGGCTAGGAATTTGGGCTTAGGCAGCTAGGAGGCTGGGGAATGGGAGGCCTTTAACAAAGCACTGGCACATGAAGGCATTTTCCTCACAGGTTCTCCAGACGAGTTGTTTGGACATGGAACACATCCATGGGTATTATGATTGCAAAAAACACATATGATGCTATAACAACGAATATTTGGACAAGGAGCACTAATTGGTGGCACAATGCGATGTGGAAATGGGACATGACTCTTAAACTCAAGCTTTTCACTTGGATGTTGATGGATAACAAGATCCTCACATGGGAAATTTTACAAAGAAGAGGGTGGCAGGGTTCGAGATTATGTGCCCTGTGCAAGAATGATTTAGACACATCCCAACACCTGATGTTATACTGCTCCTTTGCACAACAGGTTTGGACTAGATTGATGACAACTCTCAAGATCACTGTTGGATGGACAAGTGGAAACATACAACTGTTCTTTAAGGATTGGAGGCATAATCATGCTAAGTGGATCACACTTCCTTCTATTATCTGCTGGAACATCTGGTTGGAAAAGAACAAAACACTGTTTGAGGAAGGTCAACCTTCCATTGAAGGGGTGTTCTATAGGATCCTAGGATGGATACGAGACTCAAAGAAGCTGCCACAACCTTTACTTAAATTGAAACAACCGCCAAAGTTTTTGATAAGAAGAGCAACAACTTAGTTTGATGGGGTTGCATAGAGAAATGGGCAGTGTAGTGGAGCGGGTGGAATAATCAAGGAAAATAGTCACACTAGCTACAAGTGGTGGCTCAATTGTGGACTGGGCTCAAACAATAGAGCATAACTCCTTGGATTCTAGGCCTTGTTGTCCCTAGCTATGCGGCTACACATCCTCGATCTTCAGGTTATTTTGGATTCAAAGATAATTATCGACCGACTGAACAAGATCAACGACCTCCAGGTGTTGGGTTGGAATTACTAGAAAGAGCAGATCCTGTCACTTACTCAGGCCTTCTTGGATCTTGACTTCATACATTCCTACAAAGAATTCCACTAGGAAGTAGATGCTCTCTCCAAACAAGCACTTGACCTACAAGAAGGGATTTTGAAATTCACTCGAATGAAAGATGGACAAGCAGGTCTAGCACAATTCCTCTGGCTATACTGACTTAGCTTTGGTTATCTTTTTCTTTGTCAAGTCTTGCTGAGATTTGATCTGAGTTGGATGTTCTCCTCTTTCTAGGCCTAGTCTGAAGGACGGTTTTAGTTTTTCCTCTAATTTTTAGGGTTGACAGGGGAGCTGTCTCTCTGTTCGTTGTTTTTTACAGTTCGTAGCTCTGTGTTGTTAGACTATGTGTCTTCGCCTCTCTAGAGGCTGTTTAGTTTTATGCTAGAACTATGCTCATTTTGGCACTCTGCTTTGTCAGTTGTATTCATTCTGATTTCTCTGGAACATAAATCTATTATATTTTAATATAAGTGCAATTTCTTTGTGAGAAAAAAGACATTGTCTTAAGGCATTGTTGATGTGTAATATTCTACTCTCACATTTTAATTAAATATACATTAGGTAAGCTCTGACACCGATAGGAGAATACATGATCAAAGTAATATACATTTGAAATGGATAACAAATAATCTACAAGCACACAAGGGTCAACACTATGGAGAATGCCAACAAAAAGGAATTGAATAGAGTGGAGAATGCAAGCACTGATGGGTCACCTAGGACAAAGAATGGTTACAATCTCAACATCAAAGTTTTCTCCATTAAATAAAACACAAACAATATTTTTCATTTTCAAACTTTTCTAAAATTTTAACCTCATTTAATCATTAAAAAATCTAATCCAAACATCTTGTTTTATAAACAATGTAATAAAAATGATTAATAAACTAAAGTTTTCGATGCAAAAGATGGAAAAATATAAAAGAAAACCCCACAACAATAATGCATAAAAAGTAAGTGTATACGATGACCACTTATTTACCACACTTTTGACCATTATAGCATCCAAATACTTTAACCTACCCTAACATCTTTATGTATTGTGTAATGCGGATCCAAACAAAGGGATAACAGGCTGTGAGTGTGGTAAAGAGATTCCCTTCCATTTTAGTTTACAATACTTATCATCAATTATAGCATCCAAACACTTTAAGCTGCCCTAACAATTTTTTTAAATGTATCGTGGATGACACTTGGTAAAGAATGGTCTCCCAACCAAGAGGATCACAGGTTGCCAGTGTGGTAAAGAGATTCCCTTCCCATTTTGATAAAATTATAGCATCCAAACACTTTAAGCCGCGCTAACATTTTTTTTAATGTATCGTGGATGACATTTGTTAAAGAATTGTCTTCCAACCAAAGGGATCACTTTAATCTGTCTTACATTTTCTTATGTCGGTGGGTGCGAATTACAGAATTGTACCCAACCAAAGGAATCATATGTTGCGATAGTGGTAAAGAGATTTACTTTCTACTAGGTGCTCGATCGGTAATATATGCATGGTGGTAATACTCGAAAATGCAGGAAATTGCTATGAGAAAGGGAAGAAATTGCCAGGGACTTCTGGCTTCCCCGTTCAGATTCCGGTATTAGTTCAACACATCATTTTAAAAGAATACTTTAAAGAGACATATAGAAGTTTGCAGTGTCCACTCGTGAAATTTGGAGTTGTGAGATCGAGGAGTGCGAAAGTTTCGAGGGTGAGCGCAAACACCCGAGTCCCAATCTACTGCATATATTTTCATCTTACATTTTTCTATTTTTGTGTATCCCATGGCTTCTGCATCCAACTCGGCATCCACCTCCACCTCCACCTCGCATGGCATTGGCAACAACTACTCTAGCTACGAGGTATTTCTCAACGACCGTGGCCCTGATACCAAGAAACGCTTCGCAAGCCATCTCTACCGTAGTCTAACTGTACACGGAATACGAGTCTTTCTGGACGATGTGGAATTGCACAGGGGAGAAAACTTAACTTCTCAAATCGAAGCGGCTATTCGAACAGCCACAGTTCATGTAGCAATTTTTTCTCCCAGATACGCTGAATCAACTTGGTGCCTCAATGAACTTGTCCAGATGGTAGAGTCCGGGTCGACAATTATTCCGGTCTTCTATGATGTCAATCGTTCAGAACTTCGGTGGACGGTGGACAAAGATGGAGTGTATGCTCGATCCCTCGGCATTCTGGAAAAGAAGAAAACATTGGATTCTCAACCACGATACAATTCCCATACTGTTGAAAAATGGAGGAAGGCTCTTTCTTTTGTTGCACAAATCAGCGGTTTTGAGTTGAACGCATGTAACGGGTAAGGACCTCCACCTCTCCCTGTTATTATTAGTTTTTAGTTTGCTCGATTTATGTATATCGTACTTTATTTGTGTAGGCGTTCCTTATTACTCTTTTTATTGTGTATTTTATTCAGTGACGAGGGACAGCTAATCGATGAGGTCGTCCAACAGGTGTGGAAAAAGGTTTGCAAAACACCTCTGAATGTCGCCAAATACCCAACTGGCCTCGATGAAAAGGTAAAAGATTTGGAAAGAACAGTGTTCTTGCAGCAGCAAAGCCAGAATGCTAAAGCTAGAGTTGTGGGAATTGTGGGCCTTGGCGGGGTTGGAAAAACGACCCTCGCAAAAGAATTCTTCAACTGTCATAGATCAAATTATGATCGATCTTGCTTTGTATTTGATGTGAGAGAAAATGCAGCCAAAGAGTCTCTAAATTCCTTGCAGAGTACACTTCTTAAAGAAGTGGCTCAAGTGAATGTGCAAATAAACAGCAATGATCAAGGTATAGAGGAGCTCAAACGGCATCTCTCATCTTCTCACCACGCTCTCATAGTTTTAGATGATGTTGATCATATTGATCAACTCGATGCATTATTGTCTCCAATTAAACATACCATTCATTCAAATAGCTTAATATTAGTTACATCTCCCAACAAGGATCTTCTTTTAAGGCCGGAAAATGTAGAGTCAGTTATTTACAAGCAGACAAGCCTTAATCGACAACACTCGCGAGAGCTATTCTGCTCGCATGCCTTCGACCAGCGTTATCCTGTCAAAGGATTTGAACAAGTGGTAGAAAAGTTTTTGGATGCGTGCAATGGTTTGCAATTATCTCTTAAAGTGATTGGAGAGCTTCTTTGTGGAAAAGATTTGGAGTATTGGGAAGCGCAATTGCGCAAAATTTCTAAAATACTTCCCCAACGACATACTGACCAGTCTCAAAATCAGCGACGACAGTCTGGATGAAGAGAAGAAGCAGATATTCTTAGATATTGCCATTTTTTTTATTGGAGAAGACAGGGATACCGCCCTAACAATATGGAAAGCATCCGGCTGGGAAGGATCGCTGGGTCTTGACAACCTAGAAAACAAATGCCTTGTGGAGGTGGACCACACAAACTGTATAAGAGTGCACCACCACCTTAGAGACCCGGGCAGAGATCTAGCGATGAAGGAATATCCAGGACGCCTGCTTCGGCTTTCGGGCCCAATTGACAACCTTTTTCATAATCTGTCCGACCAATCACCTGTGCTTATTTTGAAGCTTTCCATCGACTTTCAAAATAGAGTTGTGTTATCAAAATTGTCTGTCATGTTTTGAATTTTTAAAACTTTGCTAGATTCTCAATCTTGTTTCTAATATCTCTGATTGAACAATTCAGGTGCGTGGAATTAGCATGGTTCACGGAAATGTCCCTGAACAATCTTTGGCAAACCTTGCGGAGCTTGCGGGCAGTCGTTTATCAACTAATATTAACAGGCTGCAGCTGCTTAGGGCTGAAGGTTATTTTGTGGAACGCGTACTCAGTGTTGGGCAGTTACCAGAACTAATATATCTGTGCTGGGAGAAATGTCCGTACTCATCCTTACCTTCCTGGATAACAATAAAGAATTTAAGAGTTTTGTATATACAGAGGGAAAAGGAGAAAAAATTGGAAACACTTTGGCCACATCAATATCAGGTAGTCATGATATTCCTTGGCAGAAATGTTGTTTAGTTTTTTCTTCAAATTGTTAGAGTGATGTTGTTCAGTTTTTTTCTTCAAATTGTTAGATTGCTTTCTCTTGAGTATTGTCTTCGTATACCACAATACCAAAAAGTTGACATCGAAAGAGTTAAACCCGCTTTCAAAATATGATCATTGCAGGCACCTCTGCAGTTGAGGGAATTGAATATCGATGCTAATCTTTTAAAGGTTCCAAAGTCCATTGGGAAGCTGGAGTACCTTGAAAAATTTGTCCTTCGACTCTCTGGGGATATTTTTGCTCCGGTTGATCTGGAAACTATGCCAGACGAAGTCTGTTATATGAAATCCTTGAAACACTTGGAGTTAAAGAACTGTGGACAAATGACGTTGATGCCAGTTTCAATTGGGAAATTGACGAACCTCCTAACTCTTGACTTGGGCGGGTGCTCCGCTTTGCAGATGCTCCCAGATTCAATCGGGGAATTGACGAACCTCCAACGTATTGACTTGAGCAGGTGTTTCAATTTGCACATACTCCCCTACTCAGTTGGGAAATTGGAGAAACTCCAAAGTATGGATTTGAGCGGGTGCTCCAATTTGCAGACGCTCCCAGATTCAGTTGGTAAATTGACGAATCTCCAACATGTTGACTTGAGTAGGTGCTCCACTTTGCAGCTGCTCCCAGATTCATTTTTGAGCGTTCTTTCCACAAATATTGCATTTGCGAAAAGAGCTGCAGAGCGTTGAACAATTGAGGTCGTTGGAGGAGCTTAGTGGCTGTGGATGACAGATGTCCCAACCTGCAATGGTGTGGGGGAGTGCCGGCGCTGCTCCGACAACGGCTGAAGAGTGGGTTGACCATATGACAAGCAATTCTGCAGTCATAGCACTCATAATTACAGTCGCGGCCAGCGCTTCCGCTGCAGATATATTGCTCTGTCATTAACCTCCAAAGGTATGTGTTAATTATAACCAGAATGTGTTATATCATTTACCGAATGCACTACATTTCGTTTCATTTGTCTGCAAGCACCAAAACAATCCACTGTCAATTATTGCGCTGTTGAGACAGCAGCTAATGTTTCTTTCTTTCTTTAATATTTGATTTTATGGTGCACATCTTCATCATCAAA
>ML797339.1:222041-235855 GCA_009831015.1 Picea engelmannii | reverse complement strand
GGACCTTCATAGCCCTGATTATGAGGTCAATGAATCTGTGCTGAAAACACTTTGGCACCACTCTGAAGCGAAGGAAGTGCCTTACCTACCTCCTAGAGAACAAGGTAAGTGAGCTTACCTACTTTTGATCTTCTCGGGGTTATCCCCTGCCTTGAAACATGTTGGTGACCTGATTTTTCTCTTAGCGAGCAAAGGTAAGTAATCTTACCTGCCTTTGCTATGCGCAAAGTTATCCGCCAGCAGTTTGAGAATAGATCAACATTATTTGCTGTTTTTCTCTCCCTTTTTCGAAATAGAACCATTGAGTTTGATCTATGTCTGTATTGGCTATTGATTGAAAAGGGGTATCTAGGGTTCTAAGAACAACAAGAATGATGATTTTAAGCCCACACTGGATAAACAGAAGTATACCCTGCTAATGCAATTAGCAAGTGTCCACTTTGTTGGAGCCCAAATATTAGTATCTCGTGCAGAGAAATAGCTTTAAATTATTGAATGTGGGGAGGACTTCTTTTTGGCTTGCAATTCCAAGCTTATATAATTTCCTGCACCATTTGTTCCTTTACAAACTGATTATATAAGCGTGGTAATAATTCTCTTGGGTAACAATTTTTATTTAAATCACAATAACACCATTAGCAGGAGAAACCTGGTAGACAAATCACACACTGCACTCATATGGTAATGTGCTGAGAGTGGAATACCCTTGAAGGGGTAGCTTAGGGTATTTAGCTGGAGAATTTGGGATAAACTGATTATATAAGCGTGGTAATAATTCTCTTGGGTAACAATTTTTATTTAAATCACAATAACACCATTAGCAGGAGAAACCTGGTAGACAAATCACGCACTGCACTCATATGGTAATGTGCTGAGAGTGGAATACCCTTGAAGGGGTAGCTCAGGGTATTTAGCTGGAGAATTTGGGATGAGAGATTATCAAATGGTTTGTAATGGTTAGAATAGATTCTAGAAGAAAACAATTGGATAACATTTGAAACGCGAAGGTTGAGATGATTCCCATGTTTCATGTACTTGGGCATCGGAGTTTAGTAGCACATAGTTGCTGAGAAACTAATGTTTAGAGAGGAAGAAAGCAAGATTTGATCAAGTCAGAGCTGAAGACGCCCAAGGTGACAAGCTGTTCAAGTTTGCATCCTCACTGGGAGCTTTTCATGTTGATGTGGTTAGAATACCAATATTGTTTAATTGAGCTTTTACCCTCCTGAGATCCAAATCCCTTGGATCTTATGTTGCTGGAAGCTTGCTTTGGCTACATCTATTGCTCTTCAGACTAAACTAGTTTAATCTTAACTGCGATGTCTTGGAAGCCATTTCTTCCAGCTCAGCTACAACTGTCAACTCTTGCTTCACCCTCAACAAAACTCATTTAGTGTAGTCTAAAGCCCATTTTATGTCTTCATGGTGTGCATTCTCTTCTATCAGTTTCCAACTACCCTTTCCTCTTAACAGATTTGACTTTGTAGTAATATGTTTAGTTTTTAAGTCTTTTTTGGCCATCTCTTTGCATTATGGAGATCCATTGATACTGTGATATACCTGGAACAATTAACATAACAAACAAATATATTGCGCAAGTAACAGGAACATCAAATATAGAGAAGAAATATTATATTGATATCACAGAAAACTTAGTTCACTTGCCACTTCGAGGGGGCAACCTCCAAATGAGCAGAGTTCTCTTACAATAATCCTCAACAACCAACAATGGAGAGATGCATTCTTTAAATACAGTTAACAACCAAAAATACCATGGGCCAATACCAAGGGCCAATACCACGAGCCAATATTAAGGGCCAATACCATAATTGATTTATAACATTCCACTAACCAACCTCCTAACTACTTGTGGTCCCAATAATAATGAGGGTTGACCACTTATTACAATGACAACTAATTAATGACTAACTACGGGGGGTTAGGGACGGATCCTAACATGCCCTCCCCCTTCAAAAGAAGCCTTGTCCTCAAGGTTGAAGATGCATAAACTATTGCAGGATGGCAACTGGTTCCCAAGTTGCATCATCTGGAGATGTGTCCTTCCATTTGATCAACACTTCTTTGATAGTTCAGCCCCGCAGGTGATGCTCTTGCATGTTGAGGACAGATTTGGGCTGCAGCTAAATGGAGCCTTCTTCATCTAGTTTAGGTAGGATGGTTTGAACCCAACAATTCTGACCCACCACTTTCTTCAAACATAAAACATGGAACACTGGATGTATTTTGGAGGCAGATGGAAGTGTAAGTTTGTAGGCAACTGGACCAATGCGTTTGAGAATCTGATAGGGGCCATAAAATTTGGGTGCCAACATGTGATGGCCTTGAGCTTTGAGCGAGGTTTTATTGTAAGGTTGGAGTCTAAGAAACATCTGATCACCCTCTTGGAAAACCCATTCGGAGCGTTGCTGGTTAGCTTGTTGCCTCATATGATTTTGGTCCATGTGGAGGTTTTCCTTTAGAGCCGCGAGGGTAACTACCCTACCTTGCAACAACTTGTCAATAGCGCAGACCTTTGATGTTCCTGGAAGATAGGAAGTTACTGTAGGGAGTTGTTGGCCATACATCGTTTCATATGATGTCATTTTGGTGGTTGTATGGTAAGAAGTGTTGTACCACCATTTTGCCAGTGGTAACCATTGCATCCAATGATGTTATTTGTCTGAAACAAAACAACACAAGTGAGTTTCCAAACACTTATTGACCACTTCTGTTTGGCCATCTGTCTGTGGGTGGTATGTTGTGCTCATGTTCAGTTGCGTGCCCTATAATTTGAACAATTCCTGCCAAAAGGTGTTGGTGAAGGTTGGGTCATGGTTGGATACAATGGATGTTGGCATGCCATGCAGCTTGAAAATTTGATCAATGAAAAATTGTGCAAGTAGAGCTGGTGTAAAAGGGTGTGGTAAGGCACAAACATGTGCATACTTGGAGAGGCGGTCGACCACTACCATTATGACTGACTTGTTACCTGTTTTGGGAAGGCCCACTATGAAGTCCATGGAGGTGTCAGTCTAGATAGAAGCTGGAATGGGTAACGGTTGAAGAGCTCTGGGGGTCTTGACAGTGTCACCTTTATGGCGTTGACAAATATCACATTCAGTGACAAAGGTGGGGATATCTTTCTTCATACCTTCCCAAAAAAATGAGCGGTGAGCACGAGCATAGACCTTTTGGAAGCCGGAGTGACCCGCAAGAGAAGAAAAATGCAACTCATTTAAGATCCTGAGCTTGAGTGTTAAATCCAGAGACATAACCAAGCGATCCTTATATTTGAGGACATTGGCTTGCCAAGTATAGCTGGTGGGAGGACTAGTGTCAATTTGAAGTCGCTGAATTATCTGTGTCACTAGGATGGGTGAGCCATTCATGCCGAACTTCATCAATCCAATGAGGGATTGGTAATGATAGGGAAAAGAGGGAACCTTCATCTTCATATTGTCTGGACAACACATTTTCTGCGACATTGTCTTTGCCTTTCTTATAGATGATCTCATTATCATATCCTAACATTTTCATCAGCCACTTATTTTGTTCTAGGGATGATAACTTCTGCTCAAGGAAATACTTGAGACTATGGTGATCGGTTTTGATCTGAAAACAACGGCCCAATAGATATGGTCGCCAAGTGTGCATAGCATGGAGAATGGCCATCATTTTCTTTTCATATGTAGATTTTCCCAAATTGCGACCACTCAAAGCCTGGCTAGTGAAAGCAAGAGGTCGACCGTCTTGGGTGAGAACTGCACCAAGACTGGTGCCTGAAGCATCTGATTAGACCACAAAATTTTTGTTAAAATCATGGACTGCTAAGGCGGGGGTAGTACACATGAACTACTTCAAATATAGGAAGGATTTCTCTGCTGCAGGGGTCCACTAAAATGCATTCTTCTTAAGAAGGTTTGTCAATGGTCGGGCAATTTTTCCATAATGGTGGATAAATTTCTGGTAATATCCTGTGAGGCTAAGGAAACCCCAAAGGATTTTCAAGGTCTTAGGACATGGCCAATCCTACATGGCTTGAATTTTGTTGGGGTCCACACGTACTCTGTCACGACCGACAATGTATTCCAAGTATTCGACCTCACTTGCCCCAAAAGAACACTTGGACTTTTTGATGAACAACTGATGGTCCCGTAACAATTGAAGTAGTTTGTCCACATGTTGAAGATAGGAATCCCAAGTGTGGCTGTAAATAAGAATGTCATCAAAGAAAACCAGAACAAACTTCCGAAGGTAGGGATTCAAGAGTTTATTCATGAGACTTTGGAAGGTAGATGGAGCATTGTAAAGCCCAAAATGCATTACCAAGAATTCATAATGGCCTTCATGAGTTCTGAAAGCGGTCTTCGGAATATCTGCTTCCTTCATCCTAATCTGGTGATAACTGGAGTGAAGATCCAATTTGGTGAAGAAACATGCACCCTAGAGCTCATCCAATAGATAATCAATGACATGAATGAGAAACTTATCCTTAATGGTCAATTTGTTAAGGGCGCAAAAATATGGACACATGCGCCAACAACCTTATTTCTTTAGGACTATTACAATAGGGGAGGAGTATGGGCTGGTACCCTAGTTTTTAAAACTGGGACGGGTTGTTATCCAATCACCAAACCAACCAGTTGGATACCTGGGTGAATTGAACCAGACTTCAAACCGGATCGATGCTCGATTTGGTATTGAACTGACCGAGTTGACGCTGGTTCGATACCAAACCGGTCGAATCGGATGATTTCGTGCCTGACCGACTGGTCAAATGTGAGACCCACCCACAGACTAAAAAAAAAATCTAAAAAATAAAGAATTCTAAAACCTAATCTAACTCCTAACCCTACGCACCACTATACACCAACTACATATACACCTCCCGATCCTCACATCTCACATATCAATCCGTCTACTACTTCAACTACTGCAGTGGAAGATGTCCCCGAGGAGAATGAGGAGCGTGAAGACTCTGAGTCATAGGATGATTTTGTATCTGGCATAGCTGCTGATGATGATGCCATTCCTAGCAGTTGTGATGAGTTTGATGATTGATCATGTTGATCAATGATATGTAGTAGATTGTATTTTTTTCATGTTTTATGGACTGTAGAAGCCATTTAGAGCCTCATTGATTATGTATTTTGTTGTTGATATGTATTGCACTCAGTGCCATTTTTATATATACACCATTACATGGTATATAGATGAACAAACTTTGCATGTGTTGTCTCTAATGGTTTGGAATTATGGTTTGAAAGATTTAAAATAATTTTTTTCATTAAAATTTAATTATTTAATGTATTTTTTTATTAAATCGAGTCATTGAAATCAATCCGGTCCGGTTTGATTTGGTTCCGGTTCGATGTCCAAGTTGATAGGTGACTGGTTTGATGTCCGGTTCTGGTTTTAAAAACTATGGCTGGTACTTGGGAGAATTACCCTAGCTTCCAATAATTCCTGCACTATTTTTTCTATTTCATTTTTTTGAGCAAAGGGGTACATGTATGGGCGTACATTGGGGGGTTGACCACTTGGAAGGAGAGAGATGTTGTGATCATGCTCACCTCGGGATGGGGGTAATTCTATGGGTGTCTCAAAGACCCGGGGGTGCTTGTCCAGTACGAGTTGTAGGTCAGGATGGATGGCGGGGGATGATGGCTCTTGTACCTGGATGGAATTAAATTGGGAAATCACCCCATGATGACCTTTCTTTAGGAGTTTCTCCATTCTGTGAGAGATGATAATTTCTGGGGACCCAACATGCAAGCCAAAAAGGGTATAGGTGTGAGCCTCTTGAGTAAAGTGCATATATAACTCCTAATAATCCATGGTAATCAGTCCCAAAGTGCGCAACCATTCAACACCCAAGACAATATCACAACCGCCCATGGTAATGGAAAACATGTGAGTTTTAAAGCTATAATCACCCATTTGGTGTTTGACATTGTCACTGTGCCCCCCACATTTCATTGTACCACCATTAGCTATCAGAATTTGAAAATTTGATACTGCTCGAATAAAACAATTGACATCCTTGACAACCTTGTGATGAATAAAATTATTGCTGTTGTTGCTATCAATCAACACTACTACCGACTGTTGTTTGATGTAGCCTTTGATCTTCAATGTCTGTGGAGTAGAAATACTAGTAAGGGCATGGAGAGAGATGACAAGTTCTTTCGATTCCACATGAGGTGCAATGACTTCTGAGAGGAGTAGAGTGGGCTTAGTATCCTTTGTCCCAGGGGCCTTCTCTGACATTCAATCTTCTGACCCATCAATCGGGAAGAACTTATGTTCATGACATTTATGTCCTGGCGCATATTTTTCATCATAGTAATAACAAAGCCCTTGTTTCCTACGTTCTACTATTTCTGTTGGAGACACCTTTTGAACCTTCAAGGTTTGAGTGGAAGCAATGGTATCCCCTGGACGAGGACGATTGGGGACTAATGAACGAAGGGGTTGTCCCTGAAGAATGGTCTCAACTTCCAATGATAATTTGCACACCTACAACCAAGTAATAGGATGATGCATGTAAACATGAGCACAAATTGCCTCCTTTAAGCCACTTATGAAACATTCCAGATAGAATTCATCAGATAAGCCCTTAGTTCTGATAGCCAACTGTTCAAATGTTGCTATGAAATCGATGACCGGCCCTGTTTTTTTAAGCTTGGTGAGGCGCCCCAAATAATGAGATTCCCTATCAAAACATGCACAAACAAATTTGGTGAACATGTTCCAATTAGGATGTCCTGGATAGCATTTCTTATGCCACTTCCACCACTGCCAACGTTCTTGGTCTAGGTACGAAATGCCTACATTGATTTTGGTCCCATCATCTCGAATATCATGGGGGGAGAAGTAGTGTTCCATTTGGGAGACCCACTCAGCTGGGTTGGATCCATCAAATTTATGCATCACCACTTTTGGAAGCTTATTCTAGGAGTTTGGAGAACCCCAAGGGGAGTGGGAATTATGAGTATTCTAATAATGAGTGGAATGAGGGGCCCCAAAGTGGTATTCCTGGTGCTTACCCTTGTCAAGCAATCCAAGGTGTTGGGAAATGACATGCAGGTTGTTCTTTATGCCATCCATGTCTTGAAAGCATTGCTTGAGCTAGTTAAGGTCCCCTGGCGTCTGTTTAATCACAGAGACATATTCAGATAGTTGGGTGACCTTAGTGTCCCACTCGTCCCCGGTGTGAAAGCAGGTGGAAAGGCCCATTGTGGAGGCTTAGGGAGAGTGCTACCACAAATCAGTTAGCTTAGGGAGGCTTGTGGATGCAAGACACATTGTTAGCTTTTTAGCTCGGGAGTTACTCCGCACATTTGTCTTATATGTGGAAGTAACCTTGTACCTACACTACTAGACACTTGACTTTATAATGGGTTTTTATAAAGTTGTAATAAAGTGGTTCTTTTATCTAAGTGACTTTTTAATAAAGTGTACCTTCTAATATTAAAGTGACTTTATCTCATAAAGTGCACTTATGTTATAAAGTGAAAATGTACTTTAATATTTTAAAGTGATTTATTTTGGAGGGAATGAATCATGACCCTTAATCTTGTAAAGGMAATATTAGATCTTGGCCATTAGATTTAGGGTTGGACAAGGTGAAGAGTCACTTTCAGATTATAAGAGAATACTTAGGGTAGTGTGCAAGATACAAGGAGAAGGAGATTGAGAGAGAATTMTGAGATAGCTTGAGAGAGGAAAGTGAGGGCAGTAAGGAGGGTGCATTTCCMAAGAATGATTGGGCATAAATCCCAAGAGATTATTATTGTGTGAGTGTTGTAGCTTACTATTTTTAGAGAGGCCGTACTRTATGGATCCGTACAATCCATACAATAGAGAAAAGGGCATGAAAATCGAGGCACTATTTGGCACTATTTTCAAGACAATTTTTGGGTTTTTCTTGCAGCAACAGGGCCATATAGATCAGGMTGTAAGCTACTATTTGGCACATATTTCAAGGTGTTGAAAGAGGGTAGGGCCGTACAACAATACATATTTTTTGGGCACRTTTTCTAAGKCAGAAATTTGGGACAGTTGGGTGCTGTAAGTAWTTTTTCTCTTGCTGGAAATTGTATTGCTACTGCTGATATATCTTTCCTGAAGATAATAAAATCTCTCTCTCATTGGGTTTCCCCACATTGGGGTTTTCCCTGGCATTGCCTAAATTTCYGAATTGAATGATTGTTGTTCATTTTGTTTATTCCGCTGCTAAAGTGCTTGGCAACATGTATTTATGCTTATGGTATTTTTTAAGTGTGGTTATACATTTCAGAGTTCATTTAAGACAATTATCTCTATGTTGCTAAGTGTATGGAAACATTTTTTATAAGTTTTTTTTTGTCATTTAAATATTTATAGTATGATGGGCTAGGTGCTAAATAAGGGTGTCAGGAAGGAGATCGGGTCCACAAAAGGATTAAAAATTATAGGTATTACTGCGATCAAGGAGAAAAGAGGAAGCCAATGGGATAAGTCTCAAATAAGGGTGTTGTCAAGTCCCAATTTTTTTTTTTAATATTTTTTTATTACTCCTGCGGAGTTTTACACTGATCTGAATAATTCTGCAGTGTCAGAATGTCCAAATTCTTAATAGGAAGAAAGAGGTAGGAATTTCACAATGGATCTTGTCTGTGCTCATTCTGTGATGTTCTTTTTTTGTTTTGTGTCTTTCCCAAAGGTTACAACTTGTTTTAGGGTACCTACATACAAGGGTTTGCCCTATGCTATAGCTATCTGATATACATACGGGGTTGACAGTAATACTCAACCCAATATCTCAAGGCACTAACTAAGGAGGCTCGACTGTACCCTTAGTCGTACTACCCGATTACCAAGGTACTAGAGAGTATCTTCCTGAATGTTGTTCTCGATGACACTATAACAGTTTGGTGGTCGATTGGTTGAGCTAGGCAGGTTCCAGGATGCCTAGGGCAAGTCCATGCATAGGTGTTGTTTGATGTGCTACCACTTGAAGGGGTACCAACAAGGGTTACAAGGGTGGCCAACCGATGTGCACTTAAAAACCACTTGTATTTCCTGTGTGTATGCTTCCCCAACCGTGGGTTTGTGTGTTGAATGACTGATCTCTGTGGTTTATCGACACTGGAACACGTCGCTACCCTGGAAAAAAATTTCACCCACACTTTCCAAGGAAAGTGCTCTGAGACCACTTGTGATATACCTGGAACAGTTGACAAAACAAACAAATATATTGCGCAAGTAACAAGAACATCAAATATAGAGCAAAAATATGATATTGATATCACATAAAACTTAGCTCACTTGCCTCTTCGAGGGGGCAACCTCCAAATGAGTAGAGCTCTCTTACGATAATCCTCAACAACCAACAATGGAGATATGCATTCTTTAAATACATTTCACAACCAAAAATACCATGAGCCAATACCATAACTGATTTATAACATTCCACTAACCAACCTCCTAACTACTTGTAGTCCCAATAATAATGAGGGTTGACCACTTATTACAATGACAACTAACTAATGACTAACTATACTTGGCATCGCTTCAAGTATTTTATTAGCGTACAACAAAGAAGGATCCTGTGGGTTTAGTTGAACCTTTATATTTGTAGATAGTCTTAAAATGTCATAAGTACTTCTAGCGATTTTTTATGTTAAAATGCTTCTGGCCACAAATAACATAATTTGAATCGTTGTTAGACTAATGCAGTGCTATTTTGTTCTGATTCAGGTTTATCATCCAAACATCAACTGCAATGGTAGCATTTGTTTGGATATCATGAAGGAACGATGGAGTCCTGCACTAACAATCTCTAAGGTGCTTTTGTCAATTTGTTTTCTCCTTGCTGACCCCAATCTCGATAATCCACTTGTTCTTGAAATCACTCATATTTACAAGAGCCGGAGGTCTAGTTATGAGGAGAGAACAAGAGAATGGACTCAAGTATGCCATGATTTTTTTCAAGTTCATGGTTGTTGCACTCTTATCATACAAAAGCCAGGGAAGAATTTGCAGTTCATCAAAACTTGGTTTCGTCTATATCAAGTTTGAATCTTCCATAAGTCGGGAAGACATGAAAATTAATGCTTATGTTATTATTGGTCATGTTATAATATTGAGAGTTATGGTGATCTATCAATCTCATTTGGTTTAATTGAATGTGGTGTCTATATTTGTATATTTAAAAGTGGAATATTGGTGTTTGATTCATTATTAACAACGTATTTTGGTTTGTTTCTACCAGAGAGGATTTCGTTCCTTTGTTAGATTATTGTAAGAATATTGGTGTCCCTTATATAGTTTTAAATAACACTACTTAATTTATTGAGCAAAGTCTTTTGTTGAGAGTATGTGAATATTAGTGTTGTTTATATAGTTTTAAATAATGCTATGTAATTTATTTAGCAAAGTCTTTTGTTAGCTTACTGTAAGAATATTGGTGTTGTTTATATAGTTTTAAATAATGCTATGCAATTTATTGAGCAAAGTCTTTTGTTTAGAGTATGTGAATATCGGTGTTGTTTATATAGTTTTAAAAAACACTATGTAATTTATGTAGCAAAGTCTTTCCGTTGAGAGTTTGTTTTCCAGGTGCCACAAGAGAAGTTTTTATTGATGCAACTTTCTTGTGTTTTTCCTCTATTTTTCTCAAATTAGTTTTAAATCTGAGAAGTTTTTATTGATGCAACTTTTTTGTGGGTTTCCTCTATTTTGCTCAAAGTAGTTTTATAGTCTAAGATTAACACCTGGCAGTATAGTTAGATATTTATAGCTCATACCTATAATTTCTTTGCTATGGTTTTGGAATTTTACAATGTTGTTCTCAGGGATTAGGAATGTAGTAAGATAAATGTAGCTAATCTACGTTGCAGTATGGTTCGATATTTATACCTCATGTTTCAAATTTATATCATTTGGTATGGAGTTCCCAAACCATGGTGAAACTATTTGTTCCTATAATCATGGAGGTGTGTTTCATGACAAGAACAACTTAGGAAATGTTTTTTCTAAAAAATAATATTAGAGAATGATTTGCTATTTGATGACATTGATAAGAGAGACATCACCATTGATTTTGACTTAGAGAATGATTTGCATGTGCTAACATTGATAGGATAGACATCACCATTGTTTTTTACTTTGAACTAGTTAGATTAAAGGTTTAAACACAAACTGTCACATTGTGCTTATGTTGTCTCTCTGGTTTGGAAGAAAAAGGTTTGGATAGTTTTCATTTGTCGCTGCTTCCAGATTCATTTATGGACGTTCTTTCGAGAAATATGCATTTGCGAAAAGAGCTACAGGGCGTTGAATAATTGAGGTCGTTGGAGGAGCTTAGTGGCTCTGGATGTCCCAACCTGCAATGTTAAATTTGGTAGCATCGACAATCATTCTCCAATGAGAGGCCACATGGGCCACCCTGAGGCTAGCCAGTGAGATTTGGAGAATCAACCAGTCTTGTGAGGTGACAAAATCCAGGGGGAACATACAACCTCTATGAGTTAAACCAAAGTCAGGACGAACAAGATGCTATGTAAGTCTAATGCAAAAGTTAGGGGGAACGTACAACCTCTATGAGCATAGATAGTCTAGTGCAAAATTCAGGGGGAAAGTACAACCTCTGTGAGCATAGAAAAACTAGTGCAAAATTCAGGGGGAATGTACAACCTCTGTGAGCCTAGTCAAGCCTTGTGATCCATGAGCAAAAGTCAAGGCATCTAGCAAAAGTTAGGTTGAATGTAAAATTCCTATGAGCTAGAAACAAACAATCTTCCTGATATTACAAATGATGTAATGTATTGATCTAGTGCGTTGGCATGTGTAACACCTTCCACCATGAAGTAATTCAAACTGCTTTGTAGAGAATCAAGTTGTAAAAATTCAAAGTTGCATGTCTAGGTCAAAGTCAAAGTTGTCAAGTTTGTTGCATGTTGCATGCATGTCTAGTTGCATGTTGCATGCAATGCATGCATCCATGTCATGTGCATGCTAAGGAGATCACATTCATATCATGTCAAGGGACGAGTTCCTAACTGAAGTGGTAAAGTTCAGTTGTAATTATGGATGTTGTGTTAATGTTTAGTCCTAATTCTGGATGCTGATTTAATGTTCAGTTCTAAATTTGATGGTTGAGTTAAGTTCGTCATGCACTCATGCCTCTAATTCAAGCCTCCTCCTCTCTACCTCTTAACTCATATATAAGAAATAGGTTGAACCTCTTTTCAATGCACAATGTTATGAAGCGAATAGGTGAGGAAGATGAGAGATATATCAACCATAGAGAAGGCGCATAACAGAGTGGTATATCAACCATAGAGAAGGCACATAACAAAGTGTAATGTGCCATATCATTCAATAAGAGGCAACAATAACAGTCAATAAGAGGCAACAATAACAAACCATAAAGAGGCAGTGTAACGGTCCAAAAGAGGCAACATATATCAATAAAGATACATCTTCAGTGCTAGTATGTATCAGGTGGATATAAATTAGCAAGGTCTCTTAGTTACATAGTCAGGTCAGAGTCAACTTGGCAAGCTCTTTAAGAGCATAATTTCATGGTGGAAAATTTGTAAGTGGTCATACACTAGCACAACCAAAATTACGTGGCTGATTAACGCCAAAAGGCTGGCGACCGCAGGTGATGCCAACACAGAAACATGGCCACCAAATGTCAGCCATTAGAAATGAAACGAAACTCGGCCAACACAGAAACAAAATGAAACGCGGCTAGCACAGAAATGAAACGAAACATGGTCAGCACAGAAACACGGCCACCACTCTGTGCGAATATCTTAATATTTTTTAATCAGGCAGACGTGGAAATAAGTCAGTGAACACAGTAATTTTTAAACACGATTAGGTAAATGTAAAAAAGTAAACATTAAACGGATGTCTTTATAATAGTTCGGAAGTTAATGGATGAAATCAGAGCCATTCATTTATTGTGACGACTAAGAATATTTAATCTCGTCCATAGAAAACGTATTAAGAACTAAAAACCTATTAAATGTGCCCATTGTCAATAGGTGTACGCCTTTCGGCGTAATTATTAATGCAATAAAAGGAGATTGTTTGTTGGGTTTTTTCTCCCTGTATAGGGTTTCCCTAGGGTACATGTGTTGTGACCTTGCATGTTGGTAATTCCTTATGATTATTATTTTTCTAATTTATGAATGATGTCAAGCTAAGTTATAAGTACAATAAGAATTTTTAAAGAAGTATTTATCGTATTAAATCAAGCTCAAAATTTAACATGGTATCAGAGCTTAGGGTGTGATAAGCTTGTTGAACTGTAGAAATAGGGTACACATAGATCCAAGGGAGCTTGATTAAGTTTCCAGCGTAAGGTCCATGACATCCTCCATTTTAGTCAGGGCCAATGATAGGCTCGAAGGAGCTGCCAACTTCAATGTGTGGAAGCTCCAGTTAACAAATATCTTGCAGGAGCATGATCTTGAGAAGTATGTGACCACAGTGGTGGAGGAACCCACCACTAATGTAGGAAGAGAGACCTTTAGGAAGAGTCAAGAAAAGGCCAAGAGAATCATTTTTGACTCAGTGAAAGACAATATAATGCCAACGATGACTTCGTTAATGACTTCCAAGGACTGTATGGATACCTTGGTGACTCTGTATGAGAAAAATGCCCCAAGTCAGAAGAGGAGACTTTAGCACAAGCTCAAGTATTTGAAGATGGAGAAAGGTGAATTAGTAGCATGTTTTTTTTCCACGATAGCCCAGATCAGAGATCAACTTTTGGTCACATGTGTCATAGTGGATGATGATGACTTAGTGCA
>ML797339.1:188393-208788 GCA_009831015.1 Picea engelmannii | reverse complement strand
AGGTCAGAGTCAACTTGGCAAGCTCTTTAAGAGAATAATTTCATGGTGGAAAATTTGTAAGTGGTCATACATTATTAATGCAATAAAAGAAGATTGTTTGCTGGGGTTTTTCTCCGTGTATAGGGTTTCCCCAAGGTACATGTGTTGTGATCTTGCATGTTGGTAATTCCTTATGATTATTGTTGTTCTAATTTATGAATGATGTCAAGCTAAGTTCTAAGTACAATCAATTTTTTTAAAGAAGTACTTACAATATTAAATCAAGCTCAAAATTTAACATGCAGTAGGGTGTGGGAGTGATGGAGTTGCTGCGCCAATGGATGAAGAGTGGGTTATCCATATGAAAACCAATTATTGCAGTCATAGCACTTATAATTGCAGTCACGGCCAACGCTTACGCTGCAGACATAACTCTGCCATTCACCTTCAAAGGTATGTGTTATAACGAAACTGTTGATATCATGTACCGAATGCTCTAAATTTATTTTATTAACCTCCAAAGATATGTGCTAATTATAACCAGAATGTATTATATCATCTACCGATTGCTCTACATTTTGTTTCATTTCTCTGTAAGCACGAAAAAAATCCTCTGTGAATTATTGCACTATGTTGTTCTAAAAAATAGCTAATGTTTCAAGAAGAATGTTTTTAATACATGGAAGAACAAGTAAGTCGAGATGCCTTTCCTGTGCAAGGGCCGTGGCTAGGGTTTAACCCTAGCCACAATCTGCTCCTCCTTTTCTGGCATATTTCACTCTCCACAATGGCGAAGGTGGGGTCGATGTTGGGTTCAAATGGTAGTTTGAATCGTGGAGTAGTGCTTTTAGGGTTTCCCAGTGCGCTGTCTATGTACGGCCTCAATGGAAAGTCATATGGTTCCTCAGGCGACTTTTCTTACAAGGATGCAGTAAAGAATGAGGTCTTCGATCGTCCTCCCCACTCTATTTCTCTTATGGTGTAGGAATCCCTGGCGTTATCTATTCCAATGGGGTAAGATATAGAGGAAGATAAATATTTCTACTAGTCAAACGATTTACGGTTATTGGCCTTGTGTAGTCCAAACGTTGTACTTTTGGCTCTTTCGGCATATTTTTCAGTCGATTTTATCCAAAATCCAGCCATAAATTGTGAGAACTATAAATTCAGGAGGTTGAGTCTATATAATCTGAGCATCCAAGGGGTTTTTTAGGACATTGAATCCAATGATACATTCAAAAATGCAATTTAGACAACATGAATGGGTGATTTCAGCCAGATTTATATTGTCGGATTCTGGTTAAAAATGCTAAAATGCAAAATGTTTAGACAACGCCATTTATGTATTATCCCTTTTCCCAGTATTGATAGAGAGTACAAGTTGTATCTATGTTTTCAAACTTCATATGAATCATGGAAAAGATGTCCATATGGGTAAGCATCATAAGTTCTTAAGATGAGTCTTCTGAGATGAGTTTCACTATGTTAGAAGATACATATGTTGTTCACTGGTTCATTGGTTGTTGCTTATTCGCTGGTTTGTTGGTTCGTTGGTTGCTGCTTGTTGTTTTTTGGTTCAGATTTGTGAGTTTGAGGTCTTGCAGTTACAATTGGGCCTGTTCGTGCTTGCTCGTTGGTTTGTTTCTTGCTGTTTTCTTTTGTTTGCTTCGACTTTGCAAGGCTGGGGTGTTGCGCCGACAATTGGAGCTGTTTTTTTGCACTTTGCGGTGTTCAAGTTCTGCACCTGCAAGTGGACCTGCAGTTCTGTCGTTCATCATTAACGAATAAGTTTCAATAGTATATTTTCATTCATGTTCGTTGTTTGCTATTGGTTGTTTGCATTTTTCAAGTAAGAATGTTTAAGTATTTATTCATCGTTCTTGTCCTGCAGACTTTGCATAGAGGTTGGCATATCTTTTTCTCCTGCTCTTCAATTTTCATTCGATTTTTTCCTGGGACTCTGCACCATTTCCATGCCAATGTTGTGTGCACAACTTCGGCTGTCATTTTTTATAGCATTTCAAATTATGGTCCTTTGCCGTGTGTGATGAAGTCGAAATCTAGAGCCTATCCTGTACAAGAATCGAACCTGTGTCGTTCGAATGAAAAAGACGATGTCAAGCTTGTTTCCTTTGCAGGATGTTCTTGTAGAAGAAAAATGCATGTAGGTGTAGAAGGGATAGGTATGATACAACCGTGCCTATGTTGCAACAAAATTGCACCAAATTGCCATATCTTTCCATCTTTCTCTTAAATTTTGCTCCAATTTTTTCTCCTAATTTTGAACCATACTTACATGCCTTTGCAAAATGTTCTTGTAGACGAAAAATATACTGAGATGGTGCTAGCAAGAGTGGTGTTCCGTGGATTACAAATTGCAAAATTCAATTTCTATGCCGCTTCACGTGCAACATTGCTAACATAATGAATGTGTTCTCAAATGCATCTAATCATTTACATCTGGATGAAACCATCATCACTCTAGGATACTTCAGTGTTGACATGCTACAAAATAGTGGCATAACAAATAATTGGACAACTACATGTGTAATTACAATGTCCGCTCTCTTTTGGTTAAGATAAAACATGTGCAAAACACACTTATTAACCATATATGGTGAAATGTGCTCATATCACAATACAACCTCTTTATCCTATACACAGACTGATTTGAGCACGATACAATTTGTCTTGTACTTGAAATATGAAATATACATCAAAGATATTGCAAAATTATATTTCCATGTCTCAAAGCATATCTGAATACTTTGTTGCACAAAGCCAAAGCATTCATCTATGACCATGCGATTTCTTAATATTTTTTGGCTTGTATTATATTTTGGACAGGAAAAATTCTATGTAATTACAACCATGGATCAAGAAAAGAAAAGGTTCATGTTTCTAACTCTCTTTTATTCTATTCCTTTGATTCTGATTTACTGTATGTACATATTACTTGTTCTCCCCTGCATACCAGCTTCCATTCATGTTCATTGTATTTTGTGCGTTCCCACACTGAAACAAACAAAATAACTGGAGAAGACGAATGAATCTTTATCGAAAATGTAGAAGAGGAGATACAAAGGTGCATGTTTGTACTCTTATTTCATATTCCATTGTTTTGTATTTAATTTATTGTTTGTATATGTGTTCTATTGCTTTGCACCTAATTTATTGTATGTAGATACTGCGTATCTTCCTACATAATAACTTATCTTCATGTCAATTGTATTCTCTGTGTTGCTACATTGAAATAAATTGAACTATGTTTATTTTTTTACATGTCTTCTTGCATACCAACTTACCTTCATGTCCATTGTATTTTTCTGCATTGCTACATTTAAACAAACAAAATAAATGGAGAAGACAAGGGACTCTTTGCCGCAAATGTAGAAGAGAAGATACAAAGGTCCATGCTTCTACTCTTATTTCATATTCCATTGTTTAGTATTTCATTTATTGTCTGTATATTTGTTCTACTGCTTTGCACCTAATTTATTGTATGTAGATACTACATATCTTCCTACATAGTAACTTATTTTCATGTGAATTGTATTCTCTGTGATGCTACATTGAAATAAATAGAACTTTATTTATTTTTTTACATGTCTTTCTACATACTAAATTACCTTCATGTCCACTGTATTTTTTGTGTTGCTACATTGAAAGAAACAAATTAGTTGGACAAGGAGATGAATTCTTGTATGCCACAATAGAGGGGGATGAAGTACAATCTTCGAAAAGGTATACCAACTGTGATAGTAAATCAAACACACAAAACGAGTAGGTGCATATAATATTGGACTAGAAAACGATGGTTTGGAAACAATGGGCCTTTGTTGAGACTTCTTGCTTCCAAACATTTCCCTCCCCATTTCTATTTCCTCACTTTATATTATGCCTTTTTTCCCCTCTTCTATACTTAACCAAATTCCCCCTCTGTTTTTGTCCTCTACTTTCGATTTTCGGTTGCTTTTCTTAGTCGTCTTTCCAAAAATGTCTAGGTGCGCAGGTTGGCGGACTCACGGGTTCATATTTATACTCATGCTTCTATATCACGACTCTGACCAATGGATTCCTCATTCCATACTTAGCCACTTTTTCGATCGCGGGTTCCTGGGCTGGCGGGCTCAAGATTGCACCTCTAGCTTCGGGGGTTCTGCAATATATAGATTGGTCGCCATACTCCCCCATCATTCCCTATTCCCTGTTACACATTTTTGCAGTAAACAAATCCAAGGCATACAATTTGACCGTCGAGTCCTCATGTTTCCTGAGTATCCCTTGACATCCTATTTCGTATTCCATCTCCTTCGAGCCTGTATGTTACATTCAAAACAATTATGGACAATATACAATGAATATTCTTATTTAGTCCTTTTGATGTTCATCTACACATGCTTGTATCAAAAAAATTTGGACTAGTGACATCGGCATGAACAATCAATCATTACAAACATCAACAGAACGACAAGGCCAAAGGTAAAGATTCATACATTGTGTTCCTGGTATGTTTACCAAACAAATATCCTGAGCTATTTATTCATCTACGCCATAATAAATATGTTGATGTCATCTACAACACATTGCAATGCACAAGAAGTATCGA
Organism: Picea engelmannii; assembly: GCA_009831015.1. NCBI lineage: Eukaryota > Viridiplantae > Streptophyta > Pinopsida > Pinales > Pinaceae > Picea > Picea engelmannii. The sequence goes on along the minus strand of ML797339.1, from coordinate 204,200 downwards.
CGAACACAAGTGAGATGTCGAACATAGCGCAAGTTCTGTAGACTAAGAGGTCTGGTTGCAAAACTCTGGCATCCATACTTCATCCAAGTTGTGCGTCTACTTGTACATTTATGCCAGGAAAAAAAGAAAACAAAAAAATAATGCAGAATACCATTCACATTACTTTTCCGGTTCAAAAAATGTTACTAGGTCTAAACTTATAACACCCAAAATACTATCAATAGAGGGCTTGAACAACCACCGAACTGGACAAGTGTTCATCAGGGACATAATGTCGTCTATAACACCTACTTGGACAAGGAAAACAAAACTAGATCCATTATGCATGCTGACATGAAAAACAACGAAGCCCTGATGATAGTCACACTGACTATCGCTACACAAATGTTTCAGAAACATGCAGAAAAGATATTGCCAGGTAATGGGATATCCATTAAAAATTTTAATATATTTCCCTAAACAGTATATGACCGTGGTGATTTTGATCATATTATATCACTCAACGAAACAAGTATTGTGGAAAAAATTCCCGCAATTTGTTCAGAAAATCATTTCGTATCGGACACAACAATCAACCAACTTGCACAGAGCAACAACACTTACCCAATCGAAACCATTGGTGCAGTTGTCACACTCGTGAAAAAACTTGGCTCGCAACACATTCTCCATATAAAATATGGATATTCAGACAACGAAAAGGCAATGGTACCATTCTCCATATCCAGTTTTTTCCTTTACTTTCACATGTCCATGTATCTTGGTTATGTTACACAACTATTGCATTGTTCCATGTTGCAACTGCAATTGTTCGACACCTATTCAAATTTGTTTTCCTCAATGGAACAACAATTGCATAAAGGGAAATTAACAAGTATGCTCTTCAAAAATATAACAAAGAAAAGAGATGTTAAAGAAATGATCTTTCTCACAACCCAAGCAACATTTGTAATATAATTGCGAACATACATAGTAYAGGATATCAAGAAACTAACTCGCTCGACAACTATTGTGTGTATACATCTACAATTTCATCCTTACTTTGCAAATACAAATTGCCTTCACCAATTTTCTGCATCTTTTTTGTTGTTGTGCAGATGTATATTATATTGTTCAATATATTAACTGCTATGCTCACGTGCCCAGGTTGAGTGTGTTTTGGTTGCAACGAATACATACTCGAACCCCTTCGAGCCTGTATGTGCCAAATGCAACTCTCCTTYTTCTGCCTCTACTTTCATAAATGATGGTACAATTGATTGTCTATGATGCTGTAAAAATGCCCTTACATAGATAGACATTGTATCAATGCTGCCATCCGAACCGTTGGCAACACAATCATACATTGTACAATTAGACAACCTCTRTTACAATATGTGCTTCCCGGGTTAGCAKAATTTCCATATGAAGTATACCTACAGAAARAGGCAAACAATGTCTACATGCTGCGCGAATTTCGAGTCCATAGAAAATTTACCTTAWATGAGGACAATGCAATACTACATATTGGCTGGAAAAAAAATAAAAAATCATATMAAGCGTTGGCAGGAAACGAAACAATTTCATGTGTATCTGTCAATGCCACCCAATGAAGATATGAATAGAATTTTGTAGTGCCATGGAAAATTGAACAGGAATCGCATAAGATTGTTCAGTCCATAAATGGGAAGCATGAGGACAAACCCCATACAAAGTATCCAACTGTGAATAAATCAGGCCCATCCTTTGAACTGTCGAAATGTCTTGTTCCTCTGAATAAAACCATCAGGCATTTCCAATAATATTGGAAATTTGGCATTGTTAAAACTGGTAGTGATAGAACATAGCACTATCAGAAGCAAATGTCCATAGTGATCTTGCTTCATGGTAAAATAGTAATCTACAAGTTTATTGGTGCCCATTTGGGGGTTTAGTTGTAGCTGGGATACAATGTTGAATCTTCGCTGGTTTTGTGTTTTGTGTTTGTCAGACTTTGTTCATGTGCTTTCCTGCTGTAGTTCAAGGTTCTCATGGGCCTGGTTATTTTCTCATGGGAATATATACCACATGTACGAGAAAACCAATGCCACATGTGTTTTTTTTATACCAAATTGTTTGATGCATAGGTCGATGCGTACTTCTCTATGGACCCTTGTGGGATCTCCCTTGGCACCTTATGTGTTCACGTGTTTCCTTGTGCCTCGACTTTTAATACATTTGGTGTTTACTTGGCTCTTGGTTGTATGCTTCGTTCTGAAAAATTAATGATACATTCAGGATATTGGCATTTTTTCTATGATCTTAAAGAATATACATGATCTGCTTTTCCTTTTAATATAATATCTTTCACACAAATGTAGTATGTGGCTCATTTTAACACTTTTACTTGATCAATGAACTTACCAAAATGCATCTTCAGAAATATTTTGAAATAAAAGGATATATGCTATGTGAAGTCCAATGGAACTATCATATCAACCACAAAAAATTAAAATTAAAATTCATCTTAAAATTCAAATTCGTCGTTGTTATACATATGGTGAAGTTGACAGTACAATAATTTTACTTAAAAATCCCAAAATTGATTTTCCTGTGGATTTTCAATGCTTCTCTTATGCAAACACATCATGGAAATTATAAGCATGACTCGCTTTATCTATTCCTTGATTGAAGATCTCGTTCACATGTTTAATGCACTTCATAGTTACTGTTAAGACCATCAATGGGGCTTTCTTAACACCAATTCCTGCTTCCGAAAATTGCCATCCCCTTTCTTTTTCCCCCCTGCTTTCCCTTTCTGGTTACTTAGTCATTTTTCAGAAAATGTCTAGGTGCACAGGTTGGTGGATTCACGTGTTCATATTTCAATTGATGCTTTTTTATCACGAGTCCAATCAATTGCTTCCCCATTCCATATTCAAAAACGTTTTTGGATCACGGGTTCCGGGTAGGCAGGCTCAACATTGTGTTTCCATTGTTCCGCCACCTGCAAACAACACCCAGACTTCCCCGATCTACAAATTGACAACCAAATTCCCCTTTCTTTTTCTCCTTTACTTTCCCTTTCTGGTTACTTAGTCATTTTTCCGAATGTCCCATGCTTTTATATACAAAACCAGAAGTTCCTCAATATACAAATTGACTGTCGAAGTCCATGATTGTCCCTTGTTCTGTGTTACACATTTTGCAATCAAAATTTAGGATACATACAATTTGACCATCAGGCCCTCACGTCTCCTGAGTATAACTTGTGGCCCTATTTTCAAGCCTGTCAATATGCCCTATTCCCAGTATGTCTCATTCTTTTATATCATGAGTCCGAACAACCGCTTCCCCATTGCATACTTGGCCACTATTTCCATCGCTGGTTCCCAACCAAGCTTGCTCAACATTGCGCTTCCATTGTTTCACAACCTACAAACAACACCCGAAATTCCGCGATATACAAATTGACCGTCAAAATCTGTCATTGTGACATGTTCCATGTTACACATTTTGCAGTCAAAAGTTTGGAGACATATAATTTGACCATCGACCCCTCATGTCTTCTGAGTATAAATTGTGACCATATTTTGAAGCTCGACCGACCGCTTTCCTTACGAAATGTCCAATGCTTAATCGCTCTTCTCCATCCCCAACACCTTCACACTTCTTTCTAGATATGCAATTATTAATATTTAATGCTAATAGCTCATCATGCAGGAATCGTTAAGATTATCATTAATGTCCGAAAGGATGGAGGAGATCTATCATTAATAAAAATTAAACCAAGATTTGCAGAGGGTTGTGTTATCCTTTCCAAGTGTTCATTTCAAGCATCATGCAATATCTTTCGTGCGTCGTCTGGTTGGAGGCTTCACAAAATATCTAATCCTTAATCTCTCTTCATCGTCACCGCCACCTTGGCACTTTTTTCTAAATATGAAATTAGTAAGCTTTAACGATAACAACTCATTATGCACGAACTGTAGAGATTGTCATTGATCAGTGAAAGGCTCGAGGAGATCTCCCATTGGTACACATTAAGCCAATATTTGCGGAGGGTTATATTATCCCTTCTGAATGTTCATTTCAAACATCATCTAGAGCAAACATACATTCTCATTAACTTATGGCAGTGATTTGACAACAATTTTCTCTAGATATAGTAAACACCTTCAGGCATGATGACTAGAAGTTCTAGTGCTCCAGGGCATATTCTTACTACTCATGTCCCTCTGCCCAGAAGCAAAAAATGAGATGGTCCCTTAGTGCACCGAGAGATATATTTCAAGCCAAAGAATTCCAAGGCAACACCCCTGCTCAGACAACCTCCCGCCTATGTTGATCACTGGCGCAGAGGTTGATGTGGTCGGTTTCGAGCTAGAAGTATATGATATGATGGATGATGGCAATGCAGACGATGTTCCCACTCCTGTACCCAATTGAAATCAACCATAACGGGGGGGAATTCTCGGCTCGATGATAGCGGCCCTGACAAGACCAAAGGAAGGGGTTTTAGAAAAAAAACTGACACTGAACGCAATAGCTGATTTGCATCTCGACAGTAGGAATTCCAGAGGCCCGAATTAGTCCATTCTGGATGGAAGTATTTCACTGTAAGGAAATGGTCTCTTGCTGTGCCCAGAGATATATTTCAAGCCAAATAATTATTTAATTAAAGGACCACTCTCATGTTCTCTGGATATACAATTAACATCTTAGGGGATGAGGACCAGAACTCCCACTGGTGCCAGGAATATTCCTACTACTCATCTCTTTCTGCCCAGAACATACTAATTTGGGCCTTTGGAATTGCTCGTGTAGCCTGTGTCCCTGAGGTATTTTCCTGTAAGGAGGGGGTTTCTTGGTCCCCTTTCGCCCATAAAAAAATAATTTGGACCTCTCAAATTTTTCATGCAGGCTGTGTCCCTGAAGTCATTGACTATAAGGAGGTGGTCTCTTGGTGTGTCCTCACTTCCAGTTTCGGGCTCTTCCGCTTTCCCTACAAGTTTTTTTCTTTTCTTCCTCATGGGAAGCTTGTGAGAGCTATCAATTTTACCGTGAGGATGGATTCTTATGTCCTCCTGCATTTGAATAATTATGGGTTTCTTTCTTACTGGGGTGGGCTGTTGGAGAGATGTTGCGGGATGTCATTCTCTTGAAAGTGGTGTCCGTGTATTTTAAACTCTTCTCACCGGGGCCTTTTCCCTGTTATTTGTACAATTAAGTGGTGCCTTGCAATGTCTCTAGGTTTCCAATGTCAGGAACATGAGTGTTTTTGACCTTCTTCAAGAAAAATAATTATTCCACTGCAGAACCACTCTCCTGTTTCTTTGTCGCCTCAGGTCTTCCACAAGATATTGATATTGCGGCAGCCAACATTGACCTTCCAAGGATAAGTTTGCAAGGACTTCCTAAAAAAACATGGTAATGAGTTTTGTATGCATGTTGAAGAGCATCTCGATGGCTCCTACATGTTGTCCCACTAGAGGAACAACACATAATTGTATGCATGTTGTGTTTTGTTTTTTTGTAGCTCCTGTACTTGTATTTATGACAAATATGTTCAATGCTTCGGTGCAAAGAACACAATCCAATGTCTATGGATAAATATACATTGCCCAATATTTTTTTTTATGGATAAAAAAACTGCCTTGGAATCTTGGTTGATGCTTCTTTGCTGGATTTAACACCTCTTCTCATTTGCATGGTTTGATTGTCTCGTAATTCTTGAATATTGTATTGTCTCAAGTAATTTGATCTAATATGGAGCATTGAACAATTATATGAAAATGCATTGTGTGGATCCCATCAGGCTTCTATGGAAACATAAATGAATTTCAGACAACTTCAAACCAACATTCAATTCTATTCATAATGCAAATAGAACATAAAAACACTAATTCACGATGCGATAGTCGGGGCCCCACCCTAGAAGTTTTGTTTTCATCTCAACCTTGCTGAGCAAACAATTTCTTATTTCCCTTTCGCTTCCTTGATTCCTTTACTCCAAAATGAAACATTTTATTATTTGTCCATCCCCTGGCCTCTATTTCAACACTTTTACTTTATTAATGAAATTACCAAATTTCTTCTTCACGAATAAAATAAATAAATTATATATGGTGGATAAAATCAAATGGGACTATGAAATCAACCACAATATTAAAATTCAAGTTCGTCATTGTTGTTTTTAGATATGCAATTATTAATCTTTAATGCTAACAACCCATCATGCAAAAATTTTAATACTTAAGATAATATGTCAAAGTCATTGAAGAATGTATCAAGAACACAAATACTCGCACAAGTTGCAATAAAAACAAATCTTCAACAAAGCATTTTCTCACACCCTTTTTAATGGTACAAGCACAATAGAAAATGAGTAAGTGGATAAAATATTGGACTAGAAAATGATGGTTTTGCAACAATGGGGCTTGTTTGAGACCAACTCCCGCTTACGAAAATTGCCCTCCGCTTTTCTGTTTTCCCACTCTCTTGTATCCCCTTCTTTTCTCTCTTCTATACTTAACCAAATTCCCCTTTCTTTTTCCCCTATACTTTCTCTTTCTGGTTACTTAGTCGTTTTTCCGAAAATGTCTTGCTGCATGGGTTGAAGGATTCACGGGTTCACATTTTCATTCATGCTTTTATATCATGATTCCAACCGAGTGCTTCCCCTTTCCATACCTAGACACTTTTTCGATCGTGGGTTCCCGCACATGCGGTCTCTAAATTGCACTTCCATTGTTATGTGACCCGCAAACAACACCCGGGATTCCGCGATATACAAATTGATTTCCGAACTCCCACATCATCCCCTCTTAAGTGTTACACATTTTTCACTCAAAATTTATGAGACATACAATTTGACTGTCGGGGCCCCACGTCTCCTTGGGGACCCTTGTCACCCTATTTTGAAGCCCGTCTGAACACTTTCCACACTTGGCCAATTCTTGGAATCTCATTCGCGGATTGTTGGGTTGGCGGGTTCAGGAAATTTCCAATTCCTAGTCATTGTTTCATGTGCCCGCCACCTTCACACTTCTTTCCAAGTATATGCAATGAGTATACAACTTGTCCAGAAACATTGAGAAAAGATATTTCCAAGAAATGGGATATCTATTACATATTTGAATATATTAGCCCTTCTTTTTCCTCTTCTATACTTAACCAAATTCTCGTTTCTTTTTCCCCTCTATTGTAACAAATATTGAAATTTTGGCTTTTGGTCACTTAGGAGAATGAATGGAAGCATTGGCAGTGGAACGACTGCATACACCGAGCATTAAGACACATGGAGAAAAATCTCAAGAGTCTGGGTTTTTTGGCCATTGGGGATTTGGCCGACGTAGATATTTTAATAACCGAAAACCCAAAATTGAGACTCCAGTCATATGCAAAATTACTTTAGAAAAACACAATTTTCTCAGCCGTGGAGAGGTCATTTTTCACGTTCGAATAGTCAATCGAAATCTACAAATCCTAATATTTCTAGTGGTGTCTTCATAATTTCATTTTGATCTTGGTAAGGTAGTCAAAAGTCCCCCACAAGATTAGGTTCATTTTTAGAAATATGACATTTTTACTGTGCTGAGTCATCATTTTCAAATGAGGATTCTGAGCGACTGGAGTATCATTTTGAGAAATGGTGTTACACATTATTTTCGTCATCCCTATGATCATTAATGATGTAAACCTATATTTTGCCTTCAGAGGGGTCAGTGGCCTGAGTTCCTGAAGAAAGAAGAGAGAATAACTTTTCCTGAGAAAAGAAGTTGCATTCTCCTTTGTAAAAACCCTATTAAAGAGGATGTTCACAGGTTGCTATATAGGCAGGGTGTGAGAATTCCTGATTCTCATAGGCTGCACCATAGTTGGGTTGAGAGAGGTTCACAGGTTGCTCTATAGGTAGGGTGTGAGAATGCTTACATGAGGAAAAAACAAGCGTTTTCTCAAATCTTCTAGAAGGAAAAACTTCCATGGTGAGGTGGCATCCAAATGGTTTGGATCTTGCTCGCTTTCATGATTTAGTGGGATCATCCTAACCTCCTCACCTTATCCTTTTCAGCTTATAAAAGGAGAGGAGATCTCATGGAGAAGGGATAAGTTGGATTTGTATTGGAATTATTAGCTTGGTTGGAGTGTCTTTGAGTTTTTCCTTTGTCAAGATAGAGTGTGAATATTATTAGATCTGTGCTCTGAGAATTATTGGAATGGAAGTGTGTGGGGAATGAAGGAAAATTGGAAGGGATATTACAACATCAAGGCCACGGTTGTAATCTCTCTTTCACATTCAATATGATACAATAATATGATTCTTTCCTATAAAGCTTGTTGTGTTTTATTGTATGATTCCTTGATCACATACATAGGTTTATATTGAGTGTATGCTATTGCTATCTCTTTGGATGTTTGTTTTCTTTTGCAGGATCATCATTTTATGAGTGTTGGAATGGAGATAATATGGCGACAACGAGAGGAAGCGATTTTTAAACAATATGTCACCTATCCCTCTTTAGTTAGTAAACTCAATATTTAAAACTTAAGGAAAGCGTCATGTTCTGGTGTGTTTTTTTCTAGATCTAAGTGGATCTAGGGAGATCAGTTAGTGTATGTACCTACCGATTTATCCAATAACAAAATTGGTGACTCCACTGGGGAACGAATTATTTCCTAGTTAGTCTAGTTTCCCTTCCTTTGATTGCTTATTTTCTAGTTTCTGAGTCTGTGGGACATCCATCCAGACTCTCTGGACCTAGAAATTCACTTAGATTCCCTATCCTTTTTCAAAATTTTCTTTGATTACATAGATTCTCTCACTGTACCTCTCTACAGCTTGTGAAAACCATTGATTTTTGCACCCTGTTGTTAGATCAAGTGTGAACTTCTTGCACCTTACCAGTGTCTAGCCTGCGAGAATACCTAATTCTCGCACTGTACTCTATTGCTAGGCTGCGAACTTGTTTGTAAACATTTTAGGATTGGGTCTTGTCATCTATTGATGACCCTGTTTTTCTTTGATCAGCTAGATTGATCTTTTGGAGATTATATTGATCTGTTTACAGTCTGCTTGACATTCTTTGAGTTACTTTTAGCCACATTGGTTTTGTTTGGTTTTGAATGATTAGTCTCTTTCTTTGAGTATCTTTCAATTACAAAGTGTGTGTTTTCTTTAGAATTGTTTAGGGAAAGATTAGATTTCTTCTGAATAGTTCGCTTTAAAAGAAAACTTTTAGTTTGGGTTTCTTTGTTTTAAGAAAGATCATTATTTCTTTTAGTGAAATTTTTGAAACAAAAAGATTTAATTTCTTGCTTTATATTAGATTGGGGGCATCCTTGCATTTGAAGTGCTGAAATTGCATGATTCTTGGCATTTTTTGGTCTTAAATTCCAAAAATTTTCCCCCTCATGGCCGGAGGGGGGTCATGAATCGTGCATTGGTGTACAATATCTTTTTCTCATTTCTTGAGAATCTTGATATTGATGAGTTTAATATATTTTGGGACATTATGTATATGGGAATGATAAATGTTTTCTCCTTCTCGTAGCATATATTTCATCGAAATGAAAATATTGCATCTTCATATCTTTGCATAACTTTCGAGTCGGTCAAAACACCATATTGTCCATGCCATTTTCCTCTTGAGTAACAACAACCATAAAATAAAGCGCTTGTAAAAAATTGATTAGACATTTTTATATTTTTTGGTAGCAAACCTACATTAGATTAGTTGTAGGGCTTTGGAATAGGTGTGAAATATAACTTTCCAAAGCTGCAAACAAACATAGAATCTTGAGTTAGGGAGCGACGAAATCCACTTATTACATTTTTTCCTGGGAAGCCCTTCTCACACAAGGGTCAATCACGAGGTCACATTGAGATTGGCAGAGTTACTCACCCTTCTTTGTTGGTCTTGGTGTAGAGATTGCACGTATTATGGGGGTTTCTTGAAGGTATACCCACATTTATGAGTGGAAGTCTTTCAAGTTGATTTCAGGCTAGATACCCTACCTTTGCGTGTGGATCGAACTGTCGACTGTTTCCCCATGCATCACTGTAGTAATTGGTAACCTTAGTGGCCTATATCTTTAGGGTCTTTACAAAAGGTGACTATGGAGGGGCAAGTCTTCACGGTACCTGGAATCGACGTTGGCCAAACTCACGCGAGCTCCTTGGAGGGTATGCCCACGTTTATGTGTGGGAGCTTGCACCAAGGCGTAAATATGTTAAGCATGTCATCAACGTAGATTTTCCACCCGCTCTATCCCAGCCCCTTCTTACTTTGTCCCTGTGAAGTTGGATTTCATCACCAACTAGTGTGCTCATTGTGAGAAGGTTTTGTTTTCTTGCTTGCTTACTAGATTTTTAGTGTGTGCTGTTTGTTTTCCCTAGCAGACTCTAGGATGGATTTTTGTTTTAATGGCGTCAGTTCCCAGAACAACCAATGAAGGAACCCCTTTTCCAGGGGAACCTTTTATTTTTCCTTCTTATGGAAACATTGGTCCTCCTCATATCACTACTTTGAGCTTTCCAGGTCTCACAATTGGATTACTGGTATGGTTGTTTTCCACTTAGGTAATCCCGAATGCAGTTAGTGCTTTAGTCACAAGAACTTCCCCCCAAGAGAATCAACCTCATGTTGATCCTTCACCTTCTTCACCAGTAAAGTCTTCTTCGCCTTCTTCTCTTGTAAGGTCTCCTTCCATTTCATCTTCTTCGTTGAGTGAAAGTTCTAAAGCTAGTAACCCGGTGAATAAGAAGAAGAAGAAAAGAAAGATTAAAAAGAAGAAAGATAAACAAGGGTCAAAACCTCCAACCATTTCTAAACATGTTTGAAAACAAATAGTTACTGTTACTCGTGGTGGGAGTGTTGATGATGTCAAGATCACCAAAGCAACCTGTAAGCCCAAGTACCCTTGTAGGCTTTGTAAGAGTATCCATCTTCTTAAGGATTGCCCTGGTCTATCCAAGGTTATAGAAGCATGGTCTACATCTCCTTTCCAGTTCATGTCGTCATCCTCTAAACAACATGCCGATGACCCCCCGTCAACCAGTCATGATACGGTTGGGAAGAAGAAAAGTAGAGTTAAGTTCCCGTGTATGTTATGCAAAGGGAGTCATCTCACTCACCTTTGTCCTCATATGTACGAAGCCTCGAAATTACTGGAAGAAATGACTTTTTCACAACCTCAACTTCCAGTTGCTTACCGTAAGCTTTCTCTCAACCCTCTAATAGTTGATGGAATGATCACTCCAGTCCCTTCACCGATCAATTCAGTTGATCATGTCATCAATCTGGTCACATACTTAGTTGAACCAATTGACAAAGTGGTTGATCTAATACCATCCTCGGTCAATCCCACTCTCCCCTCAGAGAGTGAAACTAAAGAGGTCGATCTGATCCCATCCTCTGTCGATCCCACTCTCCCGTTAGAGAGTGTCACCCAAGTGGTCGATCCATTTCCATATGTCGGCCCCATTCTCTCCTTGGAGAATGAAACTCAAGTGGTCGATCTGATCTCTCCATCGGTCGATCCTACTCTCCCTCTAGAGAGTAAACCCGATACTGCCCATGTTTTTCTCGTTGATAAGAATCTCCCATGCCGAGGGGTATTCCTCCTTCTCCCATAGGACCCCTTCCAAGTAATGAGGCCATCCGTTTTTAGTGGGGTGTGCTAATTGGACCTTGTCTTCCCTCTTACATTCCTTTCCAGATTACAGTACAGGTTTGTGGTCGGGACGTTCCTCAAACATTGATAGATGAAGGTTCGTCTGTTAATATTTTGTCCTCTATTGCTTGGCAAGATTTGGGTTATCCTCCACTTGTGTCGGTTACACAAAATCTGTTATCTTTTAATAGAAGAACCAGTCAACCTTTAGGGACCCTTCCCCAGTTTCTTGTAACTTTGGGAGGGAAAACGGTCTTTATTGATGTCATGGTAGTCCAAGATCCCTTGGATTTCACTTTACTCCTTGGGCGAGATTATGTCTATGCCTTGAAATCTATTGTGTCCACTCTTTTTCGTGTGATATCTTTCCCTCACGATGGAATAATTGTGACTATTGATCAACTTTCATTCATCGGTCCTGACTGGATTGCCTCCCTAAATGCTTCTTATACGCAGAAAATATTGCCCCCACCACATGTTAATTATGTGGCGTTGTCGCCCATGGCTTCAACTTCTGATGACTTAGATCCAATATTTGACATAGTTATCTCTTCGATAGGGTTGTTAGAGCCTGATTTCTTTACTCCTATCACAACCCTCGACATGTGTTCCTTCCAGAGTGTGTTTCTTCCTTCCAGTGAAGACCTCTTGGAATCCATGATCGAGTTTTGTCCCTCGACATGGTGTCCTTCCGGAGCATTGTCCTCTTGAAATCCATGATCAAGAAGAGAGACAAGGATAGTTTTTGTGTCTCTGAGGCAACCTCGTTAAAAAATGAAACATAGGTCTTTGAACATATTTTTTTGCTTCCAAGCTCATTAAAAAATGAAACCAGTCGAGGATAGTTTTTGCTTCTCTGAGGCAACCTCATTAAAAAATGAAACAAAGGTCTTTTATCATAGTTTTCTAATTTCAATCTCGTTAAAAAATGAAACCACTTACGAGGATATTTTTTTTGTCTCTGTGGCAACCTCGTTAAAAAATGAAACAGAGGTTACGAGCATAGTTCTTGTTTCTGTGTCAAGCTCGTTAAAAAAAAAGAAATATTTTCCTCCCTATCCGTTTGGGTCAAGTCCTGCGTATAGTATTTGAAGCTTCATTTTATTCTCCTTCCCAGTTGGATGAAATGAAGCTTGGGGGCAATACTTTCAGCCTCTGGACTTCATGCTGAATTTAGAGCCACTAGTTTCTTAAGCTAGGGGCTAAGTACCAACCATGCGTTGGGAAGTTGCAAGCATAGTTTTCCATGATTCAAGATTGTGTAAAAATGAAACCAACTACCTCAAGCATAGTTTCCTCTGGTTCAAGCTTGTGTAAAAATGAAACCAGGTCCAAGCATAGTTAAGTTTAGTTTTTAATCTTGTGTAAAAATAAAATCTATCCCAAGCATAGTTTTGTTTTGTTTTAAAGCTTGCGTAAAAATGAAAACAATCCCGATATTAGTCTTTGTTCTTTCTCATGCTCGTGAATCAATGATAATATAACTGAGTATACTTTTATCACTTTTTTGGACTCGTAAAGGTTATACGAAAAATGAACCCCCTGGATTTCCCTTTAAGCTCTTTTCAGACTCTCTAAACATGAAAAGATTGTCGAGAAACCTTGTTCTTTTCACACTTGTTAAAGTATTTGAAGAAAATGTCTGTTGAGTGGTAGTTTATCTCTTTTTTTGATCTCATCAGACTACTTTATGAAAAAGGAACTGAGAGAGTTCTCTTTAAGTGTTTTTTAGACTCTACAAACATGAAAACCTTTGAGTTTTCTTTCTTTGGACTCATAAAACAAACATTGAAAGACACATGTGGGACTGAACCACTCCTTCCTAGGGTTCATTAAACATACTCCGAGGGACTCGTCCGAAGGATGAGCTTACATCAACAAGCATATGTTATCCTGCTCAAGCTTGTGTAAAAATAAAGAGGTACTCGCCAGAGATGGTGGGGGAAAAAATTGGGAAAGAAATATGTCTAAACCTGTATTCCATGGAAGAGTCGATTTTGAACATGACACCCTTTCATTTGCCTTGTGTCTAGGTTGGAAAATCCACTTGTCTCCTAATCATACTCCTATAAGATTACAAATTGGTCTGTGATCCTTGTTGTTGAGTCAGTATTTCCAAGACAGTTGTTGTGTCATCAATATGTTCAAAGAGAAATTCAACCCGGAAAGCCTTCTATTGCGTCGGCCATTTCTGCAGTCTTTAAGCCTTCTGTTGCATCGACTATCCTTGAGTCAGTCCTAAATCACTTGTTACTTTGATCTAGATTTTGTTACTTGTTTTGTTTCATTGATGTGGGATACATTAAGGCCCTCCTGTGACAAGTCTTTTCCTGTTGACTTCAACTCATTATCCAGGAATTAGACTTAGAAATCAATTGGTACCTTGGAACTTGCATGCCTCAATGGCATGTTTTCTCTCTTTCGACAATGGGTTTTCATTATTGACCCCTGATCGAGAGATTCCACCGAGTGCTCGACTTCAGCTCATTAAATCACATTTGTTGGATTGTACTAGAGAACCTTGGGAGTCATTGACATTAATGGTGATTTCCCTCGCACTTGTTAACGGTTCTCATCATTGACCGGTAATCAAGTGGTTTCTACCATGTTCGACTTTGACACATGCATTCACATGGTTAGAGTCGTACTATAGAGTGGTGGAGATGAAGACCCTGGATCTTTTCTGACAGATTCAGGTTGCGTTGGAGTATATTTAGTTTGTACTGTTGCATAGATCCACATTGTATGGCTTGTGGCTATGTTCAAATTTGAGTCTTTAACACATAGATCCACAGTGTATTTTTGGTGTCTATGTTAAGATTTGAGTCATATTGGCATGGATCCACAGTGTATGTTTGGTGGCCATGACCTATCTTACTTGGCATGGATCTACGAATATCGACATTTATGCTCTGAGTCATTTTTATTCTGAGTATGGAAATGCCTACCTCAATGATGATATATTATTGTACTGTATTTCCTTGTCTATTGGCAGGTTTCCGACCGACTGTTCCTTGTTCCTTACACACACTTGACAAAGTATTTCAGCTATCACTTTGTTCTAACTTCATACTTTGGGGGATCTCTGTTACACAATATTTTCTTCATCCCTATGACCGTTAATGATGTAAACCTATATGTTGCCTTCAGAGGGGTCAGTGGCCTGAGTCCCTGAAGAAAGAAGAGAGAAGAACTTTTCCTGAGAAAAGAAGTTGCATTCTCCTTTGTAAAAGCCCTATTAAAGAAGATGTTCGCAGGTTGCTATATAGGCAGGGTTTGAGAATGCCTGATTCTCGCAGGCTACACCATAGCTGGGTTGTGAGAGGTTCGCAGGTTGCTTTATAGGTAGGGTGCGAGAATGCTTACACATGGGAAAAATGAGCATTTTCTTGAATCTTCTAGAAGGAGAAACTTCCATGGTGAGGTGGCATCCAAATGGTTTGGATCTTACTCACTTTCATGATTTAGTGGGATCATCCTAACCTCCTCACCTTATCCTCTTCAACTTATAAAAGAAGAGGAGCTCTCATGGAGAAGGGCTAAGTTGGATTTGGCTTGGAATTATTAGCTTGGTTGGAGTGTCTTTGAGTTTTTCCTTTGTCAAGATAGATTGTGAATATTATCAGATCTGTTCTCTCATAATTCTTGGAATGGAAGTGTGTGGGGAATGAAGGATAGTTGGAAGAGATCTTATGACATCAAGGCCACGGTTGTAACCTCTCTTTCACATTCAATACGATACAGTAATATGATTCTTTCCTATAAAGCTTGTTGTGTTTTATTGTATGATTCCTTGATCACATACATAGGTTTATATTGAGTGTATGCTATTGCTATCACTTTGGATGTTTGTGTTCTTTTGTAGGATCATCATTGTATGAGTGCTGGAACGGAGATAGGATGGCGATAGCGAGAGGAAGCGACGTTTAAATGGTATGTCACCTATCCCTCTTTAGTTAGTGCAAGATACCAGATATATAAAATATGCAGAACAGAAACAAAATGCTAGAAATAACAGAATAGCAGTAAAATATCCAGCATAATCTTCACAATACACATAAATGATATACGAAATAGCAACAGAAATAACACTTGAACAAAAATAGCACTTGATTCAGATAGCAATGTTCACAGGCCTCTTCGAGGGGGCAACCTTCAATCGAGCAGCGCTCTGTT
>ML797339.1:157186-172430 GCA_009831015.1 Picea engelmannii | reverse complement strand
AGTTGTTAGCATTAAATCTTACTAATTGCATATTTAGAAATAAGACCTTATATATATATATATAAGGTCTTATTTCTAAATATGCAATTAGTAAGATTTAATGCTAACAACTCATCATGTAGGAACCGTAAAAATTATCATTAATGAGCGAAAGGCTCAAGAAGATCTCCCATTTATATGCATTATACCAAGATTTTCGAAGTGTTATATTATCCCTTCTGAGTGTTAATTTCAAACATCATGGAATGTCGTTCGCGCATCGTCGATTTGGTGCATTCACGAAACCTCCAATCCTTAATTTCTTTTCACCGTACCTTCCACCTTCGTACTTCTAAGTATGCAATAA
Organism: Picea engelmannii; assembly: GCA_009831015.1. Lineage (NCBI taxonomy): Eukaryota > Viridiplantae > Streptophyta > Pinopsida > Pinales > Pinaceae > Picea > Picea engelmannii. The sequence continues at coordinate 172,084 of ML797339.1, read as the reverse complement.
CTAATCTTTACTGTTAACATCTCATCATGCAACACCCATAGAGATTGTCATTAATGAGCGAAAGGCTCAAGGATATTTCCCATTCACATGCATTGAAGAAACATTTGTGGAGGGTTATATTATCCCCTCCAACTGTTCATTTTAAGCATCGTCTGAAGAAAACAGACGTTCTCATAAACTTATGGCACTAACTCAAAAATAGTTCTATGGAGATACAATGAACATCTTCGGGCATGAGGACCAAAACTTCCAGTGGTCCAGGGCATATTCTTACTACTCATCCCCTTCTGCCTAGAACGAAATAATTTGGACCTCTAGAATTGCTCGTGCAAGTTGTTGTAGGAAAATCTCCTCGCGGACAGGTAGATCAACTCTAGAGCTTGACCTTAACTCTAGATAGAAAAGTGCTTATCATGGACACTGACTTCCTTTCAAATCTATCTAAACTAACACATGAGAAGGAAGGATGACAGAAGTACCTTTTAATCGACGTTTGTCCCTGCACGCTCTTAGTTGCGCTCCAATCCTTTGCTTTTCGCTGGATCCTATGGACAAAACAAGATACAACCACTTCCTACTCTATTGATGTTAGCTTGAAAATATATTTATCAATTAATGATAAGTTCATGTGACATTAGACACAAACTAGAAAGAAACAGGCCAAGCGTGTCATATTGATGAGAATAACGACAACAATACTTACAGTCGTAGATGTGAATGTGACAGCTTCGTCAATTCCCCTTCGTCTAACCCTTGCCTGAAAGCTCCACAATCTGGATAACAGCAGCTTCACTGATCACTCTCCTTTGGCTGGTTGTAAGTTTCCTCCAAGATCATAAGTTTCATAACTTCAGTTCTTCCCCCTTTCCACCATCATAGAGCCTGTTTATATAGGTTAAGAGGAGCTTAACCTCTTGAGTTATCTTTAGAACAAGTTGGGAACCTTCTCCTTGGATCAGGGATCTCTTGATGAAACTAAGAATTCGAGCACAACTGCCTCCTAATCTCGAAAGATCCTCCCCTTATTCTCCTCACCGAGCTAACAACTGACCCAGATTAGGGAGCGCTCCTTCAAAAGGGGCATCAGAGCGCTAGAACGCTCCCAGAGAAGCTTAAGGCGAGTGCCAGCGCTTCAAAAGTGGGAAGTGCTCCTTCAGAGGGGTGAGGAAGCGTTATAACACTCCCTGAGGCCTTATAGGGGAGTGCTAGCACTCCTAAGGCTGTTTTAGGGGAGCGTCCACCCTCAAAACCCTTGACTAAAAGCCCTTTTTAGGTGTTAAGAGTTATTTTACTCCAGTGAACCAGTTCTCCTCCTTCAAATCAATCATGTGAGATGTTATAAGTGTCTCCTTAGTGTCGTCGTCATGACAATATGTCTGAACATCATTTGCGACACTAGTGACCAACTTGCAACACTTGCGACAATTGAGAGGGACATGCGACACTTATCTAGCTGAACAATTTTGACGTGTAATAGAATGCCCCCCAAAGTATGAAGTTAGAAGATGCCAACTAATAACTGAAATACTTTGTAGATGCTCAAACAAGGGTATAGACTCGGAGAACCTGACGAAAGCTGCACACAAAACATCGAACAAATATCATGGCATGTTTCAAAACCCAAGGCAGGCATACCTATGCTTGGGTGATCAAGACTTAGTAGGATATGGCCGCCATAAAATACACTGCAGATCCATAATTGTATTGATAAAAAAGGTATAGCCACCGAAGATACAATGTGGATCTATACTTTGATGAATCAGACTGATCGTAGCCGCAAAGAATACACAGTGGATCTACGAGATGACAAGACATAGCCACGACCAATAAAAGGTGGATCTATGTAACAATGTATGTATCATTTGTCCAATAGAATTCTTTCGCAGCCTGGGCAAAGCATATATCAAAGTGATGGCTCAACCCAGGGTCTTCATACCAATCCCAATATGGTACGATTCTGACCATGTGAATAGATGTCTTGACGTCGAACATGGCAGAAACCACTTGATTACCGGTCAATGATGTAAACCGTTAACAAGTGCGAGGGAAATCACCATTAATGTCAATGATTCCCAAGGTACCTTAGTACATTCCACTGAATGTGAATAGATGAGCTGAGGTCGAACACCCGTGGAATCATTCGATCAGGGGTCAATTATGTAAACCCACTGTCGAATGTGAGGAGGCCTGCCATTGAGGCATGCAGGTCCCAAAGTACTAACTGGTTTCTAAGTCTAATTCCCGGATAATGTGTTGGAGTCAACATGAATAGACTCGTTGAGGGAGGGCCTTGATGTATCCCCCATCAATGACATGAAACGAACATGGAGATGTAATTGGCAGATCAAATGGACATGGACTGACACAGGTTTTGAGGCAAGATATTTGGGATGGCTGACTCTTGAGGTAGATACTTCCCTTGAACACTGAGGCACAACAACAAAACATGACATGGACCAAAACTATGCGATGGATACTGTGACTTGCGTCGGGTGACCCAAAGGAGTGAAAGGAAACTCAGAGGATTGGCTCAATGCAGAGGTTCAACAGATTATGATATGTGCAAATGACAAAGTGCCGTGTTGAAGGGCGACTCTAAGAAGTGCTGGATGATGTTCTCAAGAGACTGCTTGGCTTGCTCCTTTCAATTTTCCCCCCATCCAGATAGATGAGTATCTCTTTATATAACTCACACATGCTCGATATGAAGGGCGACTAACACATGCTCTATATAACTCACCTTCGGTAAGTTCCTCTTCCTTTGTTTAACGAACCGGAAGAAGTAAGGGTTCGGTCCCATATGGGTCTGTCGATGTGTGATTTAACGAGTCCAAAGACAGAAAAATCGAAGGTTTTTCGGGATTATAGAGTTTGGAAAAACACTTAAAAGATAACTCTCTCAGTTTCTTTTTCATACAGTAGTCCAACGAGACCGAAAAAGGGTTAAACTATTGCTTGAAAGACGCTCTTTCTGACCTTTTAACGAGTGTGAAAGAAAGCAAGATCACTCGACAATATTTTCATATTTAGAGAGTCTAAAAAGGGTTTAAAGGAGACTCCAGGGGGGTTCCTTTTTCGTGTGTTCGTATCCGTACGGGTCCGAAAAAGAGATAAAATTTTACCCGGTTACGTTCTCATATTGTCGAGCTTGAGAACGAACTAAGACTATGCTCATGAATGCGACAAGGTGAATGATTCATTAGAATTGTCAGGAAACCTGCGATGCCAGCAACTACAAACCAAAGTTTAGTGAAGCCATTTACATCATTAGAGAAACCCAAAAATGACCATACCTTATAAAAAATGAAATTTTATAAATAACAATTGATTTGAAAAACTCATTTACCATTTCGTTTGCAAGGATTTTTGGAGTGTTGGAGAATCTCAATTTGGAGAAAATCTTGTTTCTCTCGCTGCCGGAGTTACGATCGATCATTTCACTTGTTGTTCGAACTAGGTAGGTGTTCATCCTTTTCTCTTTCAATTGCATGGTTTCAAATTGATTTTCATGGCATTATTTATTTAAAACACAAAACCCTAGGTCGCCCCTTTTGAACCAAATCGGCCTCCTTTTTAAAAATTGATGAAATAGGGGGATTCTTTTACAAAAAATGTGTTAGAGAAGGGTTTTTAGGATGTCTACACCCTTGCAATCGATTGGATTGATCATTTTAAGCAAAAGAAACTCATAAAAATTCCCCTCAATTGCCCATGCAGCCCCCTAAGTCGTTTTGCATTTTTAACACGTGTTAATCATTATTTGGAAAATATTAAAGGGTGTGGTGGTCAAAAAGAGTGATTGGTTACTTTTAGATGACATGGGCACTTTGTTTTATGTTTTAAAATACTTTTTGAAAATCCCCGAAATTACAAAAACGTGGGGAATAATGAAATTCTTGTTTTTGTTTTGTTTTGTAGGTATCTTCGGCAAACATGATTGAATGGAAAGAGCGGGAACATGAGATGGATGATTTAGCTGCTCTATGGAGTCCTTGTACGTGGGGCGCTTTGCGGGCCTGTGGCTTGCTCAAGTTTTTCAAATTGCAAAAATTGAAGAGAGAGATTCTATTGCTTGAGCACATGATTGGCCTTTGGGATGTTGTGGAACAGGGATTCCGTATCGGCACACAACTCCTAATCATCGAGTTGGAAGATGTGTACTTTTTGACTGGCCTCTCGAAAAGAGGGGTCCCCATATCTTTTACTGGGCAGAGGGCATTACCTGAGCCGGTGGACGTGTATCTGGCACGCCACTGTGTTCCGGGAGCAAGGTTGGTAGGGGGCAGGATCCCTATCAAGGATATACGAGATCTGCCTCTCCGATCTATATTATTTGCTATCACAAGTGTGACCAGTAGCACTAGTGCTCATTTGGCATCGAGATCACAAGTGGCCTATGGTGTTCAGTGTTTAGAGCCAACACTGTTCAATTGGAGTGCAGCGTTCCTTCGGAATGTGAAGGAACAAATCTCATGGTGTAGGACTGGTCAGAAGCAGTTCAGCTATGGCTCGTTTTTAGTCTCATTTTTTCTAGAGCGCATCCCTCAGATGAAGACTCAGATAGCACTGGCAGTACGACCAGTGGATGAGCCTCGGATGGAGAGGTGGACTAGTTTGTCTCCACGGCTAGTTTCGGAGTCAGAGTTCCACTTTACTGGTGATTTCTTTGCCTGGCTGAGACGACAGTACCTCTGGATCGAGGACTTCCCCTATGCCGACGTAGACTTCCGTGGGAGTATGGACTTGATTTTTCCCGAGGGGGAAGATTGGGATGAGTCAGGTAGGAGACTAAGCCATACCTTGTCTAGTTTTTTTTGTTTAATTTTTTTGATGTATATTTATTTTTTGGGGTATGTAAGCGAGTTTTAACAGATGTTTTGTTTCCAACATGTAGACAAGGGAGCAGTGCATCCAATGGATATACCAGTACCAGGGCATCGTGGAGGTGCCCCAGTCGCAGCAGACCCAACATTACCGGTGGTGGGTCTCCGGGAGGTTGAGAGGAAGCTCCAAGGCCTTACGATGGGTATCCCTCCTCTACGGAGGGGGGATGTGACTTTACATCTATAGCGACACACTGTAGGGGTGCCAGAGAATATCAATTCTCTGTTGAGGCGTGTAGTGCGTTCAGTATTATGTTACTCACAACACAATGCAGCGCGGGGAGATTAGAGGCTCCCCATGATCATGTTTTTGTATGCCTTGTCAGGCGATGTTGTATGGGTGGATGGACCCAATATTTTTCTCTCTTACACACTTTTTGATGTAATGCAAACATTTCAGTCATGCCATATATATATATATATATATATATACAATTTCGAGTTTTTATTATGCCAATGATTTGTACATGATGTCTGTGATGTGTTTTAATTTACATGAAATATACAATTTTGCTTTCCCTGAATCTTATATGTGGGAAAGATACCGATCCATAATATAATTAGCTAATGAATCTGAAACACTATTAAGTTCTCTCGGAATGTGTCTATATTCGATGTAATCGAACATTCGTTCGAGACGACGAACTTGCAAGTGTAGGTGTAGCAGGATAGGACTACAGATAACGTAGATACGGTTGAGTTGATGAACCAATAGTTGGGAGTCTAAGAAAATAATGATGCGAGAGATACCTAGAGAGGAGGCTTGGGTCAATAATCCGATGACAGCGTGATATTATACCATATTGTTGGTTGCTGGTCCTAAAGAAATGCCTCCTGAACTCACCACCTGGTCAAATTGGTAAATAACCCAAGCTGCTGAAGCGATGTTCCGGGTATGTCGGCTAGCGCCATCTGCGAACCCAAAAAAGATAGGAAAGGAAGACATCATTTGCGCATGAAAACACAGGCACAGTCATGAGTGGCGACGGTAAAGACTCGAGCACGTGAAAGAAAAAGACACACCAAAACTAAATACAATAATGTACAAAGTACAATATGCTAGGTGATCTAGGCATAGTACTTCTTAAGGTAGAGCCCGTTTCGGGGCTCTCCTAGGGAGATTCTGTCATGATCAACTAATTCGTAGGCACCTTTATGTAGGACACGCTTCACGATGTAGAGACCGTGCCACATGGGTTCTAGCTTTCCTGTCCCCAATTTATCGTGAGCTTGGTCGTAAGTAAGGACTAAGTCTCCTTTCGCGAAAGTCCGAGGGTGGACAGATTTGTCATATTGACTTTTAATTCATTTTTGATGTGCCTCATTGGCAAGAGTAGCATCGCGACGTGTTTCGTCCAGTTTGGACAGGTACAAAAATCATTCTTCTTCAGCGGAAGTATGGGGCAGGAGTTCTACTTTCAGTTTGAGTGATGGAATCTCACACTCGATCGGTAGGACGACTTCAATGCCATAGACCAACTGGAATGGAGTGAATCCAGTTGAGGTTTTCACAGAGGTGCGATAGGTACAGAGAGCGGAGAACAGTTGTAAATGCCACGATGTTTTGTTTTCCCCTACCATGCGTTGGATCATGGTTTTTAGGACTTTGTTGATAGCTTCAACTTGTCCATTTGCTTGAGGGTAGTAAGGGGATGAGTTTTCATGGAGAAAACCCAGTTTGACATGTAACTCACTCATCATCTGGTTTTTGAAGTGTGCACCGTGGTCAATGACAATGGCACGTGGTACACCAAAACGAGTTATGATGTGGTTGAAGAGGAAAAGAGCTGCAATACGGCCATCATTCAGGAAGGTAGGCATAGCCTCAGCCCATTTGGTGAAGTAATCGACGACGACGATGATGTAACCGTGCCCCCCGACTGAGGTAGGCTTACACTGCATGAAATCAATGCCCCATTTGGCAAAGGGGCCGATGGCGATAATTGGGTGCAGCGGCATAGGGTGGGTGCATGCCTTCTTGTTAAATATTTGGCAGGGTGGGCATTTCTTGACAGCCTCGATACAATCTTTGAAAATCAAGGGCCAAAAATAGCCGACACATAGGATGTTTTGGGCTGTGGCCATTCCGTAAAGATGACCGCCATAGGCGCCAAGGTGGCAATCATTCAAAACGCGTTTAGCCTCTTCGTGAGTCAGACATCGCCGAAGGATGGTGTCGATACCGCGGAGATATAAAGTGTCGTCGAGGATGAGATAATGGCGAGAGTGGTGACGAATGCGTCGACTCTCTTCACGAGAGATGTTGGGCTGAAAACGTTGTGTTTGAAGGTAGAGGAGAATGTCTCCGTACCAAGGATCAGAAGTGCTGATGAGGAAGAGAGATTCATCGGGTAGAGAATATCTAGGTTCGATGTTTTCATCGGCACGAGGAAAATCACATATGAGCTCGACAAACACCAGGGACTTTTTGGCTTTCGCCTTCGTAAACTCAAGATCGAATTCTTGAAGAATAACGATCCATTTTGAATATTTACCCCCAAGTACTTGACGTGTCAGGACGTGGTACATGGGGTTGGAGTCTGCGATTACCGTGGTGGTGCGTAATAAGATGTAGTGGCAGAATCTTTGGACAACGACGACAGCTACCAGAGCCAGTTTCTCGACATGTGAATATCTGAGTTCGGGTCCAAATAAACTCTTGCTCAGATAGTAAATCACATGTTCTTCATCGTTGGAGTCTTCTTGGACTAACACCATTGCGATGGTGGAAGTATAAGCGGCCAAGTAAAGGATATAATCCTTTGTATATTCAGGCGGATGTAACAAAGGTGCATGGGTCAAAGCGTGCTTGAGAGCATTGAATGAACGTTGAGCTGCGTCATCCCAGATGAAAGGGATGTTCTTTTGCAGTAACCGCATAAATCCTTTAGTGATCTCAGCATAATTGCAGATGAAACGAAGAAGAAAGTTTGCTTTGCCTTGCAAACTTTGGAGTTGGGTTAGATTGGTGGGTGGAGGTAAGGCTAAGATGGCCTTGATTTTTAAGGGGTCCACCCTAATCCCATCTTTGGAGACAATGAAACTGAGGAGTTGACCGGATTCGACAGCGAAAATGAATTTGTGTGGGTTCAGACGAATACGGTATAACCTACATCGTAGAAAAATCACGCGTCAATGATCAATGTGATCAGATCGATTTAACGAATGTGCGGGTAGATCATCAAGATATGGTTATGCGATATGTTTGATGTCGTGAAAAGCGTACGACATGGCTTGCTGGAAAGTGGCTCCAGCATTTTTAAGGCCAAAAGGTAGCTTTCGGTAGGCGAAGGTTCCCCAAGGGCAGATGAAAGCTGTCTTGTGTTGATCTGTAGGCAAGATTTCAATCTGGTTAGATCTAGAAAAACCATCCATGAAAGAAAAGATTACGCTCCCCGCGCAGTTGTCGATGATTTGGTCGATGAAGGGCGTAGGGTAGTTGTCCTTAGGACAAGCTTTGTTGAGATCTCGATAGTCAATGCAAACACAGATGGTCCCTTGTTTCTTAGCAACCAGAACGAGGTTGGAGACCCATGAGGTTAAAGGGACGGGATATATAAAGCCAAATTTTAGAAGTTTTTCAACTTCTGCCTTTATAGCTATGACTTTCTTGGGATGAACCGGGTGAAGCTTTTTCCGAACCAGTTTCGCGTCAGGGTAGGTTTTGATTTCGTGTACGACGATCGAAGGATCGATCCCTGACATTTCCTTGTAACTCCATGCGAAGACATCGCGAAATTCCTTGAATAAAGCGGTGTAAGAGACCACTTCGTTGGGTGTGAAATTATCACCAAGGTTGATGTTTTCCACGACACCTTCTTTGATTGAGATGTCAATCGTGATGGTAGTAGAGATGTTACCCATGTTCCCCTCAGAGAGAGTATCTGTCGTGAGGATAGGAGATTACGGAGCTTCGGTAACATCGGGGGGGAAGACAGATCGTATGTCTTGGATTTCTTCCAGAGGTGGAAGAAAAGAGGATCGATGGTGGTTGTCATCCTAGGGTAGATCGTCAATGCTAAGCATTTCCATGATAAATTCGTCCAAAGGAAAAATATGGGAAATGTAATCGACGACAGATGATAGGGAATCTAACCAAGAGGGCACCGAATAAGTATTGGGTGCCAATGAATGTGAATTGTTTGACGAGGGAGAGGCGGATTGAATAGCTACGTATGCGGCCTCGGCTGGGCTCAATGGCATTGTGTCACCGAGCACATCGAATTCCAAAGGACTAGGCACAATCCAGGGGTCAGATGATTCCAAGGATTGATAAGGCAAAGTCGAGATCATATTGACGACGACAATATGATGCGCAGTAGGTGGAAGTGGTGTAGGGAAGGTACCCATGAGGCTAGAATATTTCAATAAGCCAACACCAATGCTTTCATACGTAACCGGGTGGTCTCCCAGGAAAGGAATATTGTTGGTAGCAGGGATGCGAGCGTCGGGTGTGCATAAATCGAGCTGATCGATGGTGACAATTTTGCCTTGATGGGGGAATTGTACACATCGAAACACTGACGAGGCGATGGCAGTCATCGTGTAGAACCAACTTCTTCCAAGTAGTAGGTTGTAATCGAGGGGGGCATCGACCACCTCGACGTCAACAGTAACAGTTTTTCTGCCCAGCTGAATGGCTAAGGATTGTAATAATCCGTGAGGATGAAAACCTCGTCCATCAAAGGCACGTAACATGGTAGCGGATTTGTTAAGAGCAGGTGATTTCAAGCCTTTCCAACAGGCTAGGGACATGACACAGGTGGAGGCTCCCTCATCTAGGATAGTCCGGTGGATTTGTTGATTGTGAACAACCACATTGATTGGGAATGCTAGCTGGTGGGAGAGTCGCGGTTGATGGTCGTCCATATTGAACGTGAGATAGTTTGATGACTCAGGATTGAAAGCTCCAATAGCGGCTAAGAGTGTTCTACGTTGGTTGGGATAGTGTTTTAGAACTTCCAAGGCGGACATAGCACACGGGGCTTGGGCCAAATCTTCTACGATATTGTAGTTTTGGGCAGCCCGTGAATTAGGATTGAATGTAGATTTTCAAATGGGGCTCTTAGGAGGGCGTAGGATAGAGTCAAAAGACGGTTTCTCGATCTGGAGTGGCCTGGATGGAGGGCTAACAGATGGAGGATTGGTGGAGGATGGTAACGGGTCCGATGCAGAACCGTTAGTGATCTTCAACTTATCGGGTTTAACTGGCGTGTCATATGTCATGGAGCGAGTTGTTAGATTAACTCCATTAAACATGTAAATGTGGGCACTTGTTGAGGCCTCATCATGGGGTTGGTTGGAACTGCCCCCCGGCATGGGGGTTTGTGCAACCAAAGATTGTTGCTGTGGAAAAGGTTGAGTGAGCACAACGGGTTGTGAATTTCCCTTGAATAGTTTGGCCACTTCATCGCGATGTGGGAAGTCTCGAGTGTAGTGATCGTCACCACAAATGAGACATGGGAATTTTGATTTTCGTTGTGGTTGTTTTCCGGCACCAGGGGTTTGTGGTTGGGTCTTGGGTTGCTCGTTGTTGTTTTTCTTCTTTGGTTTGTTTCTCTCTTTCTTCTTGCCCCTGAGTTGTTGTGAAGGGGTTGATTGGACCGCATTCACATCAGAGACCTGAGTTTGAGGTGGGGTAGAAGAGGGTACAGTCGAACTAGGAGCGGCCGTGGAAGCGGGCCGCTAGATTGTTCCAGTAGACTGAGTAGTAGATTGAGTTTTGACGGAGCCAATAACTCCATCCGCATGCGAAGAAGTCGATGGTTTAGATGGATCGTTAGTGGCACGGGTAGCGTTCGGTATCAACTCATATAGAGTACCGGATTGTGAATAGACTAAGTCCAAGTACTGAGCCCGGGCGATGGCTTCTTCCTCAGTGACTACGCTACCCATGGAAACATCGTGAGTGATCTGGGGTAATAGTGATTTCGTGAACCATTCCGCTAACAATTGGTCGGGAATGACCGCTTTGATTAGCCTTCGTCGTCGTCTCCATTCATGGATATGATCGGAGATATGTATGGCAGTTGTCTGACAAAGAGAGGTTAATAGTTTAGTACCCGTCTCGTATCGAATGGGTAGTTGAAAGTGTGTGAGGAAGGACATGGCGAGGGATTTGAAATCGTGAAAAGATGCGCGTGGTATTTCAATATACCATTTCGCTGCGGAAACTGTAAGCGTTCGTTGGAAAAGACGCAAATGAATCGAATCGTCCATGAGCGAGTTGGATGAACACCACAAATGGAAGGTCATCACGTGATTATTTGGGTCTTCTTCGGGCTTTCCGTCAAATTTTGGGATATCAGAAGGAAGTTTAGCTGGAATGACTGGCCAAACCGGAGAATGATAAATGGGATCATTCGTTAACCGAGACAAGTTTGGAAGGTCCAGAGTGGCTAGAAAAGGTAGTTGTCGGTTAACCTGTGGGTAATGCTGGTGTGGCAAAGGGACACCAGTGGGGCCCAATACTGGGTTATGTTTATAATTATAACTCGTGGGCCCTCTCATGTGAGGTTGGTTTTGACCAAGGTACATAGGATTTGAGATGTTTTGAGAAGTATTTGTGAGCGGAGGATAACCGGATGGGTTTTGTGGATTATAGGGTGGGTTTGGAATTTTCCCATAAGGGGGTTGTTGTGGAGTCTGCACATTTTGTCCTGTGGAGGCATGTGGGTTTCCTTGAAAAGGGACGCTCCACAGATTGGGTGCGGCGGACACATTTTGTCCTTGTGGTTGATGGTGTACTCCGGATTGAGGTTGCCCCCCAGCATGAGGGTGCTCCCCGAATGGAATTTGTCCTCCGATGGGAGGATGCCCCCTGGTGGTAGGGTTCCCTCCGAATGGAATTTGTCCTCCAGAGGGAGGATGCCCCCCAGTTTGAGGGTTCCCTCTGAATGGAAATTGTCCTCCGGAGGGAGGATGCCCCCCAGTTTGAGGTAGAGTTCCCGGGATCTGAAAGCCGGATGTCAATGACGGACTGGTGCCACCGATCGGGTTAGGACCACCAAGACCAGTCCCTCCGAGTTTTTGGATAGGTATAGAACTTCTCGGTACAATTTGGGTAGTGGTTTGGGCAGTGGTGGTAGCGGAAGCATTCAATGCCCTAAATCCAAAAGGGAGTGTAGGTCTTGGTGTTATAGGTGTGCCAATCGGGGCTTGATTAACTACCGCATTACCGACAGGGATGGTCAGAATGTGTGGGGCCATTGTCGAATGGGCCATTTGGAGGGGAATAGTAGGCCTTGGGCCAACGGACGGTACGTTCAGACCAACGGTTGGTGTGGCGGTAAAAGTGGTAGTACCGGTGAAGTGATTTGGGGGTACAGTATAGGAAAAAGATGCGTCGGCACCTTATCCTATCCCATAAAGATCTCACACCAAGCGTGGTGGACTCCGAACGACGTCCGCAGTCCAAAAAGGGTCACTGGCTAAAGGGTTCTGAGAAGATCCGGCCAGAATGTCAGAAGGATTGACGATGACAAATTCTCCAGCGGAATTTAGGTGGAGTATTTGTCGTTCATATCCCTCCGGAATGCAATAAGCTTCCGGAGATTCTGAGACAATTCAGAAATTCTCCAGGGGGATGGGAACTTCTTCCTAGGAAGTTGTAGCATTATGAACCTCGCTCTGTTGAGGAGATTCCTCCGTAGAATGAGGGGGTAAAGGGGTGGTTCCTTCCATATTCTCTGGAGGAAGTCCCTGTAGCCTCCGCGAGCGATGTGGAGGGTCGGTGTTGGCAGAGAAGAGTCGGTGAAAGAAATCTATGGCCAACTAACGAAAAGAAATAGCACACGCTAAAAAATCTAAGAATCACAACCAAGCAAACAGGACCTTCTTTTGATGACCGTACTAGTTGGTGATGAAATCCAACGTCGCATGATCAAGTCCAGAAGGGACGGGGATAGGGTGGAACAATTACAATGGCGACCTGCTTAACAGACTTACACCTTGGTGCAAGCTTCCACACAGTAATTGTGGATTTACTCTCCAAGGAACCCGAGTGAGTTTGACCAATGTCTGCTCCAGGTACAGTGAGACTTCCCGTCACCGTCACCTTGTGTAAGACCCTAAAGATTATGGCCACTAAGGTTACCAATTCGCAGTCAGCCCCTGGGCGGGAACGATCGACAGTCCGATCCGAACGTATGGGCAGGGTATCAAGCCCGAAATCAACTAAAAGGCTTCCATGCAGTAATTGTGGATTTACCTCAAAGTGACCCCCATAATACGATCCGACCACCACAATCAGTTAAAACACGGAGGGTTAGTCCCCATAGCTCACCCGAATGCGACCTCGTGCGTAACCCTTGTGTGAGAGGGGGATCCCAGGCAGACTTATACGATAACTGGATTTGACTTTCCCTAACTCAGGATGCTACTGTTTGTTTTATAAACTTTGGAGAGTTATTATCACAGCCCTAATCCAAAGTATTAAGCCTAGTCTACTGTTGGTGGAGGATCCTAAAAAAGAAAAAGTTCTAGATAACTTTTAATTAGCGTTGATTTTTTGTGGCTATCCTTTACGCAAAGGGGTGCATGGAAGTGAAATGAATGGAATTATGACTCAGAACCAAAGAATGCATCAGATATGATAAGCAATCATTTCCTTTCGATGAACATCTATCTAAGGGAGAGAGAGAGTTCTTTCACTAACCTAGCACAAATAAGGAATGCCCTCAAACGATTCTTTTCTCAATCAAATCCTAATGTAATGAAAAAACTTTTAAATACCTTCTAATATGCACAATCAATCATAAATATGTCTTTCATTGTTTGCGTATGGATGATGATCGATACAACACAATGCTTTTCTTGCTAATTATCTTCTTGGTATGAATGGAAACCAATATAGCACAAGCAAAAGTCACACAAACAATACACCCTTTCGTAGCAATCAAAACGAAAAAGTGAAAGAAAAAGAAACAATCAAAGAGAAAAACAAACTTCACACCCAAAGAAAAAGTTGAAGAACAAATGACCTTGACCGAAATCAAGACAAAGAGGTATGTAGGCCTTTGATGACCTTCACCAGGGTTTTTACTCAGCTGATGAGGAGAGAAGAACAATGCATGGATTTAAAATTTCACTCAACAGGAAAAAATCAAATGAAAATGGTGAAGAAGGCTACAAGATCCAATTAACAAGGTGTTTATTCTTCAAAAAGGACAGATGTCAAGGCTGAAAAGGAAGAAAAATTGACTCACTAGATCACTCAGCAAAAGAGACACAGAGGCAAACCCTGAAAAAGGCAGTTCTGGAGGGTTTTTTGGCCAAAAAGAGGCTGGCGCTCTGTCGCCAAGGGAAAGGAGTGTTGTAGCACACTATGCAAAGGTATGAGGAGCGCTGGCACTCTGTTAACACTAGGACAGGGGCGCCAGGGTCTAAAAGCTCCAGAAATGTCAAAAAATTCCAAAAATTGGGATTCAAACTTGACAAGTATGATGAGTGTGATAAGGTAAGGAGCCAATCAGCTCATGAAACTAATCAAAGAGGAGTGAAGCAGGTCTGAAACAATCAAGGGATAGAACAAGGTCAATGAGGAGAAAATCAAAACAAGAGGTTTCGATTTGAGGCTATCTCCCCAGTGGAGTCGCCAGTTTCTGTTGTAGGAAAATCTCCCTGCAGACAGGTAGATCACCTCTAGAGCTTGACCTTAACTCTAGACAGAAAATTGCTTATCATGGACACTGACTTCCTTTCAAATCTATCTAAACTAACACATGAGAAGGAAGGATGACAGAAGTACCTTTTAATCGACGTTTGTCCCTGCACGCTCCGAGTTGCGCTCCAATCCTTTGCTTTTCGCTGGATCCTGTGGACAAAACAAGATACAACCGCTTCCTACTCTATTGATGTTAGCTTGAAAATAGATCTATCAATTAATGATAAGTTCATGTGACATTAGACACAAACTAGAAAGAAACAGGCCAAGCGTGTCATATTGATGAGAATAACAACAACAATACTTACAGTCGTAGATGCGAATGCGACAGCTTCGTCAAGTCCCCTTCGT
>ML797339.1:111163-130890 GCA_009831015.1 Picea engelmannii | reverse complement strand
AAGGAGAAGATCATGGAGATTTGGTTGGAATATCTTATCTAAGATATATGAGAGATATGTGTGAGGATTTAAAGGGATTATATTTTGTAATAATGGGAAATAGGTTGAGAGAATAGTGGATTTGTAATAATGAGATGGTTATCTTATCTTCAAGGCTCTCATGTATAAAAGAGAGTGCTCTCTCTTTATGAGGATTCAATTAGATTATTCAATTAGGATGTGATTAGAATCAAAGTAGTCATTAGGATTCAAAAGAGAAAGGGATTCTTAGCTTTGATTCATATTCTTTCATTGTTATTCTTTCATGATTGTCATTTGATTATTGTTATGTAATTCAAGATAGCTTTATTGTGTGAGCTCACATATGTTATTTGTCGTTAACTCTTCACATGTTGTATTGCTTTCCCTTTATGCAATTTCCTGCTTTCCTAGATTAATGTTTCCTGCTTTTCTAGATTAGTTTCATTTCAACAATTTAGATTAGATTACTTCTACTTCAGTCCTGCATATACAGTGCGTGTGCTTCGTAAGCCTATGAACCTTGGATTGACAAATTAAATGGTTGGTCTAATACTACAACAAAATTAACGACAATATTTCCGCCTAACACACGCAGCTGTATGGTACAAAGTGTTGTACCACCATGCAGTTAGTGGTAATCATTGAGTCCACTGATCCTGCCTTTCCGATGCAAAACACCTCAAATATGTTTCCAAACATTTGTTGACAACTTTAGTTTGACCATCAGTCTGGGGATGATAAGCTGTGCTGAGATGCAATTGGGTGCCTTGTAGCTTGAACAATTCTTGCCAAATATTGCTAGTGAAAGTTGGGTCGCGATTAGAAACAATTGAATGTGGCATGCCATGAAGCTTGAAGACCTGATCCATGAAAAGTTGAGCCACAATAGATGTTTTAAATGGGTGTTGAAGAGAACATAAATGAGCATACTTGGAAAGAAGGTCAACTACCACCATGATGACTGATTTATTGCCCGATTTAGGTAAGCTGACAATAAAATCCATAGAGATATCCCATCAAATAACAGGTGGAATCAGAAGCGGTTGTAGTGTGCCAGGAGATTTGACAGTTTTACCCTTGTTGCATTGAAACACATCACATTCAACCAAAAAATTATGAATGTCCTGTTTCATACCCTCCCAGAAAAAAGAACGTTTGACCCGGTCATAGGTTTTGGTAAACCCGGTGTGCCTAGTTGTGGGTGTAGCATGAAGCTCAAAAAGTAACACGGATTTAAGTTTTGACTGTTTACTTAAATACAAATGGACTTTGTATCAAAGCTCATCATTGAGCCAAGAGTACCCTAGGGAAACTAGAGAATTGGACTGCAATTGTTGTATCCGATGTGAACTTTTGGGATCGTGTAGCCATTCCTGGCGAACAACTTGGAGCCAATCTGGTACAATGAAAGAGAGAGAAAAAAGAGTCACTTCATCTTCATATTTTTTGGAAAGTGCATCAATAACCACATTGTATTTTTCTTTTTTGTAAATGATCTCATAATCATATACAAATAGCTTAGTCGCCCATTTTTGTCACTCAGGGGAGGAAAGGCGTTGTTCTAGAAAATACTTGAGGATTTGATGATTTGTCTTAATTTGGAAGTGTTTCCCCAATAGATAAGGTCTCCAAAGATCCACGACATGCAGAATAGCCAACATTTCCTTTTCATAGATTCATTTTCCCAAATTTCTCTCGGACAATTGTTTGTTGGTAAAGGCCAAAGGTAGACCCTCTTGCATAAAGACAACGCCAATTCCTTTCTCGGAAGCATCACATTCTAGGACAAAGGTATTTTTGAAATCAGGAAGGGCTAGGACTGGAGTGGTGCACATGGCCATCTTCAAGGTTTGAAAATCCTAAGCAGCTGTTGGATTCCAAGTGAAAGAATTCTTTTTAAGGAGTTTAGTGAGAGGTTCTGTAATATTTCCATAATTCTTAAAAAACTTGCGATAATAACTTGTTAAACCCAGAAATCCCCACAAGATTTTTAGAGACTTTGGGTGAGGCCAATCTTGCATAGCTTCAATCTTTTTAGGATCCACCCTAACGTCATCCTTTCCAACAAGATGACAAAAGTACTCTACTTCTGAGGAGCCAAAAACACATTTAGATTGTTTGAGTAAACATTGGTACTAAGAGAGTAGATGGAGAACTCGATCCACATGAGCAAGATGGTATGTCCAGGTTTGATTGTATATGAGGATATCATCAAAGAAAACTAACACAGAATGACGTAGAAAAGGACAAAGAAAAGGACGGAAGACATGATTCATGAGGCTTTGGAAAGTGGATGGAGAATTACACAAGCCAAAGGGCATGACCAAAAACTCATAGTGGCCCTCATGAGTTCTAAAGGCAGTCTTAGGAATGTCTACCTCTTTCATATGAATCTGGTGGTAGCCCAAATGAAGATCAAGTTTAGTAAAGAACTAGGTGCCACTCAATTCATCCAAGAGGTCATCAATGACAGGAATGGGAAATTTGTCTTTAATCACGAGTTTGTTGAGGGCGCAAAAGTCAGGACACATGCAACAATAACCTTCTTTATTAATTACCATGACCACATGAGAAGAGTAGGGGCTCTTACTAGGGTGGATAACGCCTGTGTTGAGCAGTTCTTGAACCATTTTCTCAATTTCATTTTTTTTGGAAAAGGGGTGACGATAGGGACGAATATTGGGAGGAAGGCTTCTTGGGACAAGGGGAATGGAATGATCATGAACACCACGGGAAGGAGGGAGTTCCTGGGGAGTGGAAAAAACCATTTTATGTTTAGAGAGGATGGATTGGAGGTCCTGCAGCACAGAGGGTGTCTTAGTGGCTTGGATGGCATGGAGTTGGGCAATAATGCTAGAATGACCTTTTTTGAGCAGATTTTCCATGAGATGGGAACTAATGATCTTCGGGGAACCGATGGTGATGCCTTGGAACTTATATTGTTGGCCCTCCTGGTCAAATTGCATGGTTAATTCCTTAAAATCCATGAGAGTGGGACCCAAAGTCCTTATCCATTCCGCACCCAACACAATGTCACAACTGCCCATGTCAATAGCAAACATATGAGATTTCAGATGGTAGTCACCAATTTGGAGACACACATTTGTTGATATTATGGTAGTTGCGGGAGGTATTTACCTCCACGTGTAAACGTGATGAGAATATAATATTCCGGGAAGCAAGAAGAAACCCAAATTAATTGGTTAATAACCCTAGAAGACAAGTCGGCTCAAGAGAATGACTTGTATTAGGCTATTAACCTCCAAGAGAAGAAGTTGGCAAAAGGAAATGTTATATAGTAAATAATTAGTACCCAGAATGAGAAGTCAGCCCAAGAAGTCTGCCAAAATTAGTATAAATACAGGAGGCCAGTCTTCATTCTAGTCAACATTCTCAGAACTGCAGAAGAAACACTTGTGCGCATTGTAGTTGGCCAGTTTGCACGCAAGTTTGGAGGAGAGTTGTTGTTGCAGCTGCTGCAACTAGAATATTTCGGTTTTGTTTTGGACTCTCTCTTGGTTATGGTTTAGACTCTCTGATTAGCTCTTTTTTCTCTTGCTTGGTGCACTATCCTTGGAGAAAGGTGCACTACCTTTGTTTGGCTATCCAGTATAGAGTTTGCTTCCGGAATGATTCTCTATCAAGGTTAAGGTGCTCGGGGGTGGCTTCGGCCTATGGTTGGGTGAAAATATTTCTATATTGTCTATGTTTAAACGAGCACATGCATTATATTCTAACAGGTTATGGGCCCACACTATCTTCGGACAGTCTAATCGTTGGAAGATAGATTGGGAGGATTTGCTCAGTTGCAGTTGTAGTTGCAACCAGTTTTTGCTGCAACAACGAAACCCTAACCCTCTCGTTGAGGCACCTTAAGTGAAGGGATTGACCTAATTTCAAGATATACTAGTGCACCCTAGCCTAGCGCATGTCCTGGTACTCTCAAAAAGCTAAGATGTCAAGTTTGAGTTTTTTTTGGTCAAATATAGGGTTGACCAAGTCAAAGCAGCCACGAGTTACTCTATGAAGTTAGAAAACAAGTTAGAAGGGGCTTCTAACTTCAGATCATGGAAGACAAGGATTGATCTCATCCTTGCCAAGAATAAAGTGTTGGATATCATGAAAGGAAAGATTGTGGAACCAGAGTTTGAAGAAGGAAAAGAGAAGGAACCACAAAATGTTATAGTTATGGAGAAGTTCAAAGACAATGACATCAATGCCATGAGAATCATAGTGGAGTCTATAAAAGACCACTTGATACCCTACATCTCCCATATTGACTCATCTAAGAAGATGTATGATTCCCTAACAAACCTCTTCTCAGTTAGAAACATTGGACAAGTAATGAGTCTGCAGAATGAGCTCCATAACATGAATATGAATGATGATGATAGCATAACATCATACCTTGTGAGAATATCTCAATTAAGATATCAACTACAAGCTATTGAAGAAATCATTTCAGAGAACGAACTGGAAAATATAGTACTCAACGGTCTTCCCAAGACATGGGATGCATTCGCCGCAAGCATGAACACAAGGAAGGAGTATCCTACATTTGAAGAACTTTGGACTTATTGTGCACAAGAAGAATCAAGAATTAGTGCAAAAGAGAAACCTCAAAATAAATACGATGATCAAGCCTTCACAGCAAGATTCAAGAATTTCAAGAACAAAAGGAAGTTTGGTTCAAGGAAGAATCCAAATCAAGAGAAAGATATGTCAGAAATACAATGCTTCAACTATCGAAAGTATGGTCACTACAAGAATCATTGTCCCGAGTTAAAGAAAAGGAAGGAGACACATGAAGCATCAGTTGCCGAAGAAAGGAAACCCTCAAGGAAGACCAAGTAGGACAAAAAAAACTTCTTCTTCTAAGACAAGGTAACAATACTCTTCATAGTTCTTGTACATACCATGTTTTCTGTACATATCCCGCATACCTATTTCTTAGAAGATAATATGTTCAAAGAGAAAATATACCTATGGAAGAAAAACAAGATAAGGATTGTTATCACAATGAATACAAGTTAATAAATACACATGAAAGGATGAAATACATCAACAACCCCTGGTAACAACTCATGTGGAAGCTACTACATAAGTAACAGTTGCAAGATAAGCCGAAATTAGAATCAATCTTGAAGAAACCTAGAAGAAGTAAAGATAGAAAGAAGTCAATAATCAAGAGAAAATTGGAAAAATATTTGTGACACTTTGCAGAAGGAAATAAGGATGTAGACGAAAGCGTGGACTCTCCTAGATGGAGGGAGACAATTATATATTTCCAAAAGAAGAGCATGCATTCATGCATGAATAAAGGATTAGGAGGGAGATAATCCTAAATAATATGATCCATTGAATATGATGAAGTATCTATCCATGTTCCCATCAATGGTAACAACCATGAAAAACAACATGTGTTCAGTTTGACTTTAGAAGAAGTCTTCTTCGAAAAGAATCCTTAAAGTATCCATGGTTGTCCATCCACATCCATGATCCTATGATGAAAGGAAGAAGTTGGAATTCTCAAGTCATGGAATCTATAGAAAACTCCATGGACCCAAGATCTAAAGAGAAACATGAGGAAGAACATGAAGATTCCAAGAAAGAATGAAAAGCCAGAACAACCAGTCATTGTATCGAGAATCACAAGAATACCAACCTGATATGAACTCACTAAAAGCAATCAAGTAGAGGAACTGAAAGTTGTGATGAAGAACAGTGTATGGAAGACTTATGAATGAAAGAATTGCGAGATACAGAACTAGAGGTTCTCCTAGATGGAGGGAGAAGACTATGATGATTGTTTGTTCCAGTAAACCAGACATACCTCTACATGAGCCATTATATCGTCCGCAATATCCATGGGATGGATTTTACATCAGATGAGTGGAAAGACTATTCTCCAGAATAATTGAACAAAGAGTGTATGAAGAGAAACCTCAAGGCTTTAAGGTTTACCAGAAAGATACCCTTGTATGCAGATGAAATAAGACAACTTGGTAAAGAACCTCCAATACACAGTAAAAGCACGGTGAACAAATTTCTATAAAAGAGATATTGTCTCAGAATGGTTACTTAGAAGCTCAGGATGATGGATTGCTAATCCATGACAAACTCTCATGATGGCAGAAGAAGTACCACTTGGATATGTTCCAGTTTGACCCTTGTCGCGATGTTATGAGCTAGCAAGAAACAAAAGATGAATCCAACAATGATATACTATATTGATCATAGCTATATGAAGCCTTCAAAGAAAACCCGTGTTTCAGAAAGACTGAAGTACATTTGAGATCAAGAATTACATTCTCTGTGATGAAGTCTAGAAAAGAGAAAGTGGTTCTCCAATATATATCTCCACAGATGAGCAGAGAAGCAGACATTTTGGTAAAGCCTCTGGCCAAGATGAAACAGTTTGAGTACTCAAGATGGAGCTCATGGAGACAACTTCCTTATTGAAAAAGGAAGAGATGAATCCCAGGTTGGGAGGGAGCACTGACGTGTTATTGATTTATGAACATTCATTTTTCAATTTTGAAAAATGGTCTAGGATGAGAAGTTCCTTTCCAGTTCAGAAAGTGGTTTGAGATTTATGACGGATAGACATTTTCTAGTTCGAAAAATGGTCTAGATTGAACAATCATTTTCGTAATGAAAATGGTTTGATGGATTGATGATGTACCATAGACAACGATTCCCCTTATGGCTAGTGTGGGGGAATGGTCTAGGACAATATTTCTTCTTGAAGATCACTCTCAGTAGTGGTCAAGAAGATTGGTCTGCCTCGCCGGACATTAATTCTTTTAAATCTCATAGTTGTGAGCAGTTTCGAAGAATGGTCCGTTTTGGAGGTTGGTGCAGGACAGTCATTTCCCTAGGAAATGGTTCAGACAGTCATTCCCTAGAGCATATTCATTCTCTCTAGGTTGCACTTTGTTTAGTGCTAGAGGAATGGCCCATATAGGTGAATGGTCTAGGTTCAACAATAAGGGACAGGCATTCCCTAGGGTAGACTCATTCTCTCCAGGTTGCACTTTTTTTAGTGCCGGAGGAATGGCCTGGATAGGTGAATGATCCGGGCTCAGAAATCGGGACAATTATTCTTCCTTGCTTGAAAAGAATAGTTCAGATAGATCATCGTTGATGTTTTACCTTCTAAGGGCAGTTTCTTTTCCAGATCTCACAGATGTGAGTGGAAGAATGGCCTAGATGATTCAGTTTATATCATAAAAATGTTTTCTGTGCACGTTGATATCAGATGATATGATTTTTATGGAGAATGTATGTCTCTAGATAGTAGATGTATACTACTGTGGTGGATGTGTTCCACTGATTGTGACTATATGTCACTGATCAAATATCTGTGTGCTACTTGGTGTGGTAGTGTAGCACTATATTGTAGTTGTGTACTACTATGGATAGACACAATTGTGTTCTATTGAATGACATTGTTCCGATTGCCTTGAAAACTATCAGTAGTATTGGAAATGATTATCAGTAGATGGATGATCAATGGACAGAGATTCCCAAGATGGAAAATGGTCCAAGAAATTTATTCTTCTAGGACAGATGTCCGGATTAGAAGAATGGCTCTTATGTCACTCTGTGGAGTGAGTGAATTATCTAGCATCATGTCTGATTACTCAGATAGAGAATGGTTTCGAGAGATGATGCAGCTGATGACAGTGATAGTGATGATGGTGCTCATGATCTAATCATGAGAACTTCTATACAACTATGTTGATGCTACTAGGTGAATGGTATGTTTGTGCTCAAGACAATTACCTTCAATACCTCCCTAGCTAGGAGGGAGTGTTGATATTATGGTAGTTGCGGGAGGCATTTACCTCCACGTGTAAACCTGACGAGAATAGAATATTCCGGGAAGCAAGAAGAAACCCAAATTAATTGGTTAATAATCCTAGAATACAAGTCAGGTTAAGAGAATGACTTGTATTAGGTTATTTGCCTCCAAGAGAAGAAGTCATAAAAAGGAAATGTTATATACTAAAGAATTAATACCCATAATGAGAATTCGGCCCAGGAAGTCTGCCAGAATTAGTATAAATACAGGAGGTCAATCTTCATTTTGGTCAACATTCTCAGAACTGCAGAAGCAACACTTGTGCACACTGCAGTTGGCCAGTTTGTGTGCAAGTTTGGAGGAGAGTTGTTGTTACAGCTGCTGCAGCTAGTAGATTTCGGTTTTGGTTTGGATTCTCTCTTGGTTATGGTTTGGACTCTCTAATCATCTTTTGTTTCTCTTGCTTGGTGTGCTGTCCTTGGAGAAAGGTGTGCCACCTTTGTTTCACTATCCAGTCTAGAGTTTTCTTCTGGAATGATTCTTTGTCAAGGTTAAGGTGCTCAGGGGTGGCTTCGACCTATGGTTGGGTGAAAATATTGCTATATTGTCTATGGTTAAACGAGCACATCCATTATATTCTAACAAAATTTTCACAAGGCCCTCCACATTTCATGGACACACCAATGGAAATCATGATTTGGAAATTATTGACTACACGTATATAACATTTAGTTTCTTAGGCAATGCGGCGATGAATAAAATTATGGGTGCTTCCACTATCAAAAAGAATAATGACCCTCCTATGCTTAATGAAACCAATTAGCTTGAGGGTTTGGGGAGCAGAGAAGCCAGTGAGAGGATTTAGGGAATGACCGGTTCTACTTCAGGAGGGTCTAAGGGAGGGGTTATGTTTGTGGGTTTAGGTGACACAAACACAAGGGGAGCCTCAACATCCTCTTCTGAAACATCCTCTCAGATGGCCATAAAAATATTTTGGTCCTTACACTTGTGTCCCAGAAAATATTTGTCATCAAAATTATAACAAAGGCCTTTGAGTTGGCGTTCAACTATTTCAGTCGTAGTCAATTTCTGGATCTTGAGTGGAGTAGAAGGAGGAGTGGGAGTTACTGGTTTAGTGCAAGGAATAAATGAGGGTTTGCGTTTTTTAGAAGAGACAACATGGTGTGATTCCTTAGCTCTTTTAGTAGCATCCACCCAACTCTAAGGCTAATCCATGAGTACATGAGCATGAATCTCATCCTTGAGGCCACTTCTAAAACATTCTCAGAAAAAAGCATCAGACATGCCCTCTATATGAAAATCTAGTCGCTCAAAAGAAGCTATAAAGTCTTCCACTGTGCCAGATTGTTTCAACTTTGTCAAATGGCCTAAATGGTTGGTGTTAGTGCCAAAGCGTTCATAAAGCTCTACCACAAAGTGTATCCAAGCCACATACCCTTGGCAGGCATTTTTTCTCCATTGCCACCATTGCCAACGTTCTTGATCTAGATGGAGAACACCATACCATGGTTTGACCAACTCATCCGTAATGCCATACCAATAAAAATAATGTTCCATTTGAGTTACCCAACCAATGGGTTTCGATCCATCAAATTTGGTCACATCCACACGCGAAAGGCGTAGGTCATGCTAAAAGTGACAGGGCTGAAAATTCTAGGAATTAGAGGAAGTTTCACCTTTCGTATGTAAAGGTGGGTTAGATAAGGGAATATCTGTAGGGATATTCAGCTTAGCATAGATCGTCGTAGCGACAGATTCAAGCTGGGTCGTAATGTCTTGTTTGAGCTCTTATCTGAGTTCCTCGATTTAGGTAGCGAATGAAGCCGCGATGGAGGGATGCATTTTTTGATTGATGGAGATATATTGGCATTGATATGTCACACTTCTTGTTGGGTTTCTATGAAATTAGAGTGTAAGGTATTGAAGCAAGCTTCCAAGTCTTGGCTACGACTATGGGCCATGATGACTAGGGAACATGAGAAGGGGCAGGTGGGACCACACGGAAAATGGGTTATGGGTGAAGTGTATCATAATGATCAAGGTGACGAGGTGAATCCAATGGGGTAAAGCCCAAATAAGGGTGTTGGAAGGAGGCTGGGTCCACAAAAAAAAATTTGCTGAAAAATGATAGGTATGACTGTGATTGGGGCGAAGAGAGAAAACCAATGGAATAGGTATCAAATAATGGTGCCAACAGAATACAAACTTTTTTATTTTATTTATTTATTTTTTACTCCTATGGAGTTATACTCCAATCTGAAGAATAATGCAATGATGAAATGTCCAAATGCTTAATAGGAAGAAATGTGTATTAATTTCACAACTCAAATTTAGGAGACATAGTTGCGCCACAATAGATCTTATCTGTTATGTTTTCATTTCTTTCCCAAGGGTTAGGTATTCAAGGGTTCTACAGACAACAATTTTTCCTGTGCTATAGCTCTCTGATATACGTGTGGGGTCCAACAGTAGTACTCAACCAAATATCTCAGGGCACCAACTAAGGAGGCTAGACCATACCCTTAGTCATACTACCCGACTACCCAGGTACTAGAGAGTATCTTCCTGAGTGCTATTATCGGTGGCACTATAGCAATCAGGCGGCCGATCAGTTTATCTACGGAGGGATTTAGGAGATCTAGGTCGATCTGTATATAGGTGTTGTCTGATGCGCTACCACTCGAAGGGGTACCAACATGGGTTACAAGGGTGGCCAATAGATTTGCGCTTAAGTAACACTTGTATTTACCGCGTGTATGAATCCCCGACTGCAGTTTTATGTGCGTAATGACAGATCTCTGTAGTTTAAATACATCGGAATACGTCTCTACCTTGAAAAAAATTAACCCACAATTTTCTGTCGAGGAAGGTGCTTTGATACCACTTGTAATATTCTAGATATAAAAAGTATGAAGAACAAAAACAAATATCTAGAAATGGCAGATGAACAACAATATAACCAGAACAACACCATGATAACACCAAAATGATAACAAAATAACACCAGAAATAACACTTTGATTACCAAGAGCAATGTTCACTTGCCTCTTCGAGGGGGAAACCTCCAACAGAGCAGAGCTCTATTACAATAATATCCAAGTCAAAAGTTCTCATGCCCTTGAATCCTATTTATACTAAATATGTCTATCAAAAGAACCATCTAGAGGAAGATCCTTCTAGAAGCAGAAGCTTCTATTAGGTCTTCTTACATTGGACTTATTCTTCCTTATTGGTAGGCCTTATTAATATTGACCTTTATTACATGGAGATATACTATTCTACCTACATGAGGGGTTAGGTCCCTAACATATGTACCATCACTGTAAGTTTATACTGATCACATTCTGCTTTGTTTATCAATCCAATTATTCCACCTTTTTTAATAGAAATGTCTAGCCAAAGACTAATACCTTCCAATTTCTTCTTTTTAGGTCTTGCTCTCTACCATCGCCCACTTCTTCTTTCATTAGTCTTATTTCTTGTACATATTTCTCTTATATTCCGCGGGAGCCCCAATCCCAGTCTATATGAAAAATGCATTTAAATTTCCATGAATATGTAACAGACAATATTATTTTTTGATATATTTCAAATAAAACTTTTTTTATCTCCTTCTATATTTATGTTCTCATAATTTTTTATCTTCAACTATGTTGAATGTCAAGAAATTGTATTTATTTAATTTGAATGTAACTTTATGTGTCTTGTGTGTTTTATCTTTTTCTCATGTATATATTTTTCTCCTGCTATGCATATAACTTTATTTGTCTTGGCACATATAGAGACACACAAGCTAGATGATCTATGAAAATTGTACTTAACTCTAACCAGTTGGAAGTATACATAAATCAATATGAATGAATTTCATAAATACATTGAATGAATAAAACATGCAAGGTAGGAATGGAAATTTTGAACATAGCAAGTTAGACTATTAGTAAAAAATAAAAGCAAGATGGATTATATACTTTCAAAAACTAAATGGTTTCAATGCCAAAATTTCTCTCGAGGCCACGTGTCATTTCCTACATGGATACCACTTGTGCTTCATGTTGTTTGCCACGTCTCCGCTGCAGTTTCCATTTGCCGACGCTACTTTTCCCCATCCCTATGCATTTATTCCCAATTCAACCCGGTAGGGACTGCACTGCCATGCAACACTTTTTTAGTTTGATTTAGAGAATATGTCATTATAATACATAACAACTTGTTTGGTAATGCCATCAAAAGTTGTGCATTCATTTCCGTTCTCTTCAAAGATAGAAATATAGTATATTGTGCTCTCTTATGCACATGCCATGCTAATGAAAGAATGAGGCATCATCATTTCATGCAACCATCTATCCTCTTCCCATACAATAAGACAAGCTTGTTCCTTTTCCAATGCCATATCAACAAAGATCTTCCCTCGAAATCCATTTGAAGCTTAATCATCTGGAATTTTTTCCAATATTTGTTCCATTTGTTCCATTGTTAGCATTTGATTATTTTAGTCATCAATTTTTTTATTTAACCCATTTCTTTGATAATCCCTTAATCTTATTTTTCAAAATCACCTCATGGAATTCTCATGAATCTTAGGGTTGAAACATTCAAGGAGATTTAATCTTCATATTCCAACCAAATTGTAGTTAACTTGTAATGGGTAGGAGGCTCAGAGGCTCATAATTTTTTGAATGCATCTTGAGGATAATTGAAAGGTGATCCAACTCACTACTCTTAATCATAGTTGATTTATATCTCCCCATAAGTGCCAGAACTTCCAAAACTTCTTCTTTGACTAGAAAACGATCCAACCAATTTGTCATTACCTCCCCTCTCACTTGTGGTTACTCCATGTAGGTTCCTTCCTTGATTATAAAATGATCCAAACTATTGATTCCCCTCTTACTTAGCAGTTACACCATGTAGTTTCCAAAATACAATGGTTCAATATCCACCAATTGTACTTCTTCAAACATTTTTGAAAATAAATTATGATCTAGAGGGTCTACTTTGGAAGTTGTACCCCATATCTTAGTTCCTTGTATAGTGAGGTTCAATTTCCCTCATAGGATGAGGTAGGGGTTAATGTAAATACCCAATTGAGAAAATGTGCACCTAATATAGCCCAAGGGTTAGCTCAATCAGTTGAACCATCCACCCAAGGAATGTTACTAATGGCAAAGGGGAGGCCATAGGTCACATGTTGAAATTTGGTTGAGTCCCTCAAGATTTCTAACCAAGGGGAGGTCATAGGTCACATGTTGAAATTTGGTTGAGTCCCTCAAGATTTCTAACCACCATTGTGATGAACATTTAAGCCACTTTCCATCTGAATATTCCAAGGAATAAAGGAGATACCTAGAAAAAAAAATCACCCAATATTTCTTTCTTTGAAGTGCGAAACTATAAATATTTTAGAAATCCATGTTAGTGTTGAACTCCTTTGATTTGAGAGTAATAATCAAATCTTAATTGAGATAAAGGTCAGCCAAAAAGGAGAAAGAGTGTACCATCCAATATAAATTCCCCTTGACTTCTTCTTTGCAATGATGGTACCAAAATGCAAACCAATGATAAGTGTATGCCAACATCTAATATAATAAATTTCATGCATCATATTATATTAGGATTATGTTTTCGCACCAACCTTTTTAATGGCGATCTTTTGGATATTAAGCCCAACCCTCTAATGTTGAATGACATGCCAATCTTTTTTTTGGACATTGTGTTTGATCTAAGGGACCAATTATCATTTTCTTCTTCTCAACATTTGATATACATGTTTTGTATAAATCCAACCCTTGGATTTGATAAATACCCCCACTTGACACATTAGATTCACATTGAATACATGTAAAATATTTGTATTTATCCACCACTCAACTCAATCAATGGTGTGTGAGCCTCAATCACCCTAATTAGCCACATGAAAAATTCAATTTCATTATAACTCGTGACCAAGTGCACTGCTTACTCTAACAGACTGATGAGAATTATACGCCAATCTACTTTATAGCTAAGATTAATTGATATTCACAGTCAACTACTCCCACTTTTCCCTTAAAATTTTAAGCATGAGAACCAACCAAAAAAACATGAGATCTATCAATAAAATATACACAAGTTTGAAACCTATTTAGATTAACATATTGAATAGTAATGCATTACTTAGAAGTTTGAAACCCTAGAATCCCAAGCAACTAGGCATATCTTCTCCATGCATACAAGTACAACATTTGAAGGAATTGAGGAACCAACTATCTAGTATCTAACCCAAGAAAACTCAATTTATTAAAAAAATAGTATAATTTTCTTTCTGTCTTATATCACATCGAAGAGGGTTTCTATGTTAAGGATTTATGATGTTGTCTTTCTTACATAATTGTAGTCATAAGGTTTAATATTGTAAGAAAATATACCCTTGTGGTATTCCCCTATGATGTATATTAGTTCATGTTCTTCACTTTCATGATGAATCATTTGTCTTACTTTTTCTAACTAAAATTCCTAAGAATGGGTAATACGAATGATTTCTATTAATTAATATTAAATGTTTCATCTTGATTTTAATGCTTAGTATCGTATGATGACAAACTTTGTTATTTTTTAATAGCACGTATTGCTTAGGTTATTCTATTGTTTGATATGATAATAAAGCATGTAAACTCTGTTATATGGTTAGAGTTTTGGGTATGTCATTATTGATACTTCGTCATTATTGATACTTCGTTATGCTTTATATGTAGCTTGTTGATGCATTAGGTTATCATATATCTTTATATCATTGTGATTTATCTAATCTATTATCCATTTTATTCATAAGCCACATTATCGGTATTTATGGTTTATTAGTTTCTTTAAACAAATTCGATACTATATTAAAGACCTTTATCCAATGCAACATTTATTGGTTAAAGACCTAACCTAATATGGTTGGTTAGCATACAATTGGAACAATTTGACTCTAGATCTGATCTCACTTGATAGGTTGGAGATAGTGATTATGTGACATTATTGTTCTAAAAATAATTTGTATTTTTCTAGGATAAATATTGTGCAATTATGGAGGCTAAATGTTAATGTTCCAAAAATATTGGAATAGGAGGCACCCCTTGATCCTCCATGAGAAAATTTGTTAAGAGGTTTAAAAAAAATGCTTCTTCCGAAGAAAGGCATGACTAATCATGAAGCTTACTATAAAGCTCTAAAATAGAAGGAATAAATGCATCAAGAAAGTATCAAGGCCCTAGAATAGCATTTTTTTCACAAATCTTGAACTATTTTGTAAAACCAATGGTTGAGTGAAAATAGAGTTAGGGCATAAAATCTTATACCATCGTATTAAGTGGAAAAAGTATTTCTAATGATTTTATATACAACGTAGTGGTACAAGGAAGATATAATTTTATGCCAAACAAATGTATGTTGATATGGGAGTAAATTATGGAAGGGCATACATTTGATAAATTTGAGTTGGTTTTGGCTGGTAAAAATCAACCATTCTTTTCACTATGATATGCACAAAAAATATGGTTATTATTTTTCTCTATTGTTTGGACCTAATCTTAATCTTCATCTCAATTTCTATTTTATATTTACTTTTAAATTTTGTATTTCATATTGAGAAAATAATACACAAATAATTATTGGAATACAGTTTAATACTTAGAGGGGGTGAATCAATATTCATAACTTTTATTAATTTTTAAACAATTATTTATTGACTTTATTGATCAGCAAGAAACTTCAGTAAATAACATCAATAAGTATAAACTTAAATTATAGATTACAGGTTTTATATAAATATTGATTTAGATCCCCAACTTTAGGAGACAACAATCCCCTTGTTTTAGGGCACCAAACCTATGAAGCACCATCTCCCTTTCTTTAGGGCACCAACCCTAGGAAGCACCAACTCCCTTATTTTAGGGCTCCAACCCTAGGAAGCACCAACTCCCTTGTTTTAGGGCACCAACCCTAGGAAGCCCCACCTCCATGTTTTTTACACTTTAATTAGCAAATGATACTAATCCTTCCTTGCTCCTCCCTTCCACCCTCACTTCATAAGTATCTTCTTCTTTCTTCCTTGGACTCTACACATGCTTTTGATATTCTGATGTAGACCACAAAGACACTTTATGATCAACATTCTTTCTCGTTTATATTGTCTTTCAACTGGTGAAATTTGAATCATTGTGTCTTTTAATAGTGAACCATTGTACCCTTTCATTAACATAAATTTGTTTTAATTTCTTCCTTTATTAATTTTAAGTAATCAGACGACTTTGATTTTTCCTTAATATCTTTTTAATAGGAAACTATATTAAGAATCAGATTCTCAAATGGTACTAGTAGGCATGATCTTTATCTTCTACTTTTATAGGTTTATGAGTTTTTCATGGATATAAAATTGATCCTATTCTTCCATATGCCTCTATTATACTCTTAGTATCTTTGTGACTGCAATGGTGAACAAGCTTCTTAGCCTCTATCGATTACACTAATGTTGTTCTTCTCAGGTTCCCTACAGGAAACGTAGTTAAGCCCCATGCAATTTATCTTTCCTTTATGTGACCTCGGGTTATGATTAAGTCTCTATTACAAAAGGTGCTTGTTCAAACTTCGGTGCTAGTCTCCAGCTATGAACCCCTTTCTTCTATGTGACTAGAACCCATGGCCAAATGAAATTCCAAATAGGTTCTTATCCAATGATTTCGACATTATCCTAGATCAACAGTCATGAATTAACCTAATGGTAAGATCTATGGTCCGCTCTCTTTCAACATAGTGGAGCGTTAACACTTGGCCACTATGTGCTTTTAATCCTAGAGAGACACGTCATCAATTTTATCGACGTTCCAGATTAATAGCGCAACACCTCCTTAGAATCAATTGTCATGCAACTTGTAGTGCATAATTTCTCCTCTGTCATGTATTTGTGTCCTCAATGGATGGTTAGATCTTCACTTCCACACAACTTCGACAGACTTTGAAATTTTTCATACCTTGGAGATCGACGGTTACGATTTAATTAGTCGTTGAGTGGACGATTCTCATTCATTTTAAACATGGAATTTTACTTAGAATTATTTTATGTGACGAGTTCGTGGACTCTCAGACTTGCAGACTCACATGTCTTCTTGGGTGTCATCAAAATGCATGCCCAACTTCCATAGCCTTCAAGATAAACTTATACCTGGAAAAAATTTTGAGTGGTTTTTCTTGGGTTTGCGGAATCGTGGACTCACATAATCATAACTCTTCTCGAATGTCATCAAAATACATGCCTAACTTGTGTTACCTCCATAATGATTCATACTTAGAAATTTTAAAGTGATATCAATAGAATATGATACTTAGCCATTTTTTTGGTTTCTCAATAGACTCACAGAAAGAGATCTGAGCCGTCTGATCATGATTTCATTTTGATCCAACCATCAACATCATTTATTCATCCTTTACCATCCGATCATGCTCTTATTTTGATCCAACAATCAACATTGTTCTTCATTCTTTATCGTTCAATCATGCTCTTATTTTGATCCAACGATCAACATTGTTCTTCATTCTTTACTGTCGATTCCTACAACCGGTATAGCTAGATAATTTTATGGATAATAAATCCATATTAACCCTTGTTCACATCAATGAAAACATAACACCATGTCCAAGATTCTCCCCCTTTGGAATTGATGGCAACAAAGTAAAAACTATTTATTTTAACTGAGTTTTATTGTGTATTCTCCCCCTTTGACAACAATGATAGAAGGGACATTTCTCTTCTTCCCCTAAGATTATACTCCCCCTGTCTATGTACTTTTTTTTTTTAATGAAGCTTTTGCAATTTTAATTAGATATGGAGATTACCCCCAATCTTTGTCTAAGGTATTCAAAAGTATTTTTAGGTAAAGGTTTTGTGAATATATATACAATTTGTTCTTTAGTATCCACATATTCCACTTTAATAACTTTTTGAGAAACATGATCTCTCAGAAAATGCTATTTAATTGGGATATGTTTGGTTTTAGAATGAATAACAAGATTCTTAGAGATATTTATGGCACCTGTGTTGTCACATTTAATAGTGACTGGATGATCATATTTCACTTGTACATATTCTAGGGTCTATTTCATCCAGATCACTTATGTACAGCAAGATGTAGCAACAATGTACTCTGCTTCTGCTGTAGATAATGATATAGATGTCTACTTTTTACTTAAACATGATACCATAAAATTTCCTAGGTAGAATGCTCCTCCACTAGTAATTTTCTTGTCATATACACTACCTGATCCAGATTGTTTTAAGAATGAAACGAAAGTAGATATATTAGAATGAAATACTCATGAAAATTTCCAAAAATAGAGAAATACAACAATACTTGATTTCTATTAATGAAATAATTGCAAAGAGACTGTAAAAATATAGAGTGCAAGACTCACTAGAATGGTGGAAACTTTATCTCTGAGAAGAGATGTGACAACTACGCTCATTCACCAAAAGATGATTACAATGAGGCTCTGAAGGCCTTTTTATGATAACCATGAATGCCAAAACCATAAACATCCAAAAAGCTAACCCTAGGCGATGAAACACCAAAAGTCATGTGGGCCCTGTTTGGGTAAGTTAGTACATTGACTTCCTGGGGTCGTAACTTTTGCATGCGAATTAGAGATGTTGCGACAATCTTGCTATAACAATGATGTTTCAGAAAAGGGTGTTTTTTTGCAAAGTTGTGTGGAAGAATGTCACAAAATATTAGAGGTGGGAAAAAGTAAAGTGGGTGAAAAGGGTGATGGTAGATGTTATTTCCCTTGCAAAAAATGTTGCCTCATATGTCTCGTAAGACTTTTAATAGAGAAAACTACAAAATATTGTAGGAAATATGGGCACATTGATGGCGGATAGAATGAATATCGTCCCATGGTAATTAGCTATATATTCATTATCTTTTTTTATATTGTCAATTTTATATAAAATTATATATATTTATATATATTGTTTGAATGTTTGTTATAGTACACACTAATTTTTCATGATTGTTTGTAATTATAAAGTTAGAGTTGCCCTCTAACTTTCCACAGAATATTGCACCATGTAGTAGTAGAAATGATGTTGTACAAGATGAGGAACATGATCAAGCAAATGAGGATCTCATGGAAGAAGATGATGGGACAGATCAAGTTAATGATCCCATGGAAGAAGGTGATGGGACAAATCAAATGATCCAATATTTGTTTTCTCAGCTGGATGAGGATGGGGACGATGATGGTATTTATGATGAACCTCTATTAGAAAAGGAAAATAAATGACTTTATGAAGGATCAAGAGCAAATCTTCTCTCCGCTACATTGCTGCTAGTGAACTTGAAGGTTATGAATAATTTGTCGAACACTTGTATGACATAGATCCTAAGGTATGTAATATGCTTCATCTCATATTATACATAAATGTTGACTTTTTTCTATTTGTTTTTAGTGTTAATTAATGTTTAAAATAAGAAAGCAATTTTTACGATTAATATTCTTTACATTAACTAGTTATTTGTTATGTTGTAGATTGTTAGGTGAATTTTCATTACCATCATCAAATATTTTACCTCGCACATATTGAGGTTTTCATGCCATTATGAAAGGCATTGGAATGGATTATCAAACTATAGATGCATGTATTAATGATCATATTATATATTATGGACAACATGCTTTGAAAACAGAATGCCTGCAATGTCTTATTAGTAGATATCGAACTGATCAAGTAACAAAATGGGTGCCTCGAAAGGTTCTTCGTTATATTCCCATAATTCCATGTTTGCAATGATTTTTCAAGTGTGAAAGCATAACACAATTTATGGATTACCATGCACGCAAAAGAAGTGGAGATGGTGTTCTT
>ML797339.1:59753-75509 GCA_009831015.1 Picea engelmannii | reverse complement strand
ATATAATCCTAGCGATTTGAAGGCATTGGTAAATGTGAAATTTAAGAGATTGAATTATTCAAGTTTAGATTTAAATTTTACATTCTTGTTTATTTGTGGGTTTCAAGAGTTCCAAACTTGTATCTATTTGTCTTTTAAGAATGATAATCTCTTTGTATTTTAAGAGATAACGTGAGAATAAAAGAAAGACTTGGTGCCTTGTGCTTGGGCTATGGAGTCTAGGCAACAAATAGAGCTTGAAAATTGATAAAGAAGATGTGACAAAACCACCAAACAACAAGTGTTATCAGTCAAGGACAGATCTGATATATATGTAACATCCATATGAAATGCTCAACAAAGACACAACAATACATCCATAAAATTATTGCACCCACATAAGACATCAAAGATGATATTAGAGTAAGAGAGATAACCTTCTATTGAATGATCAACCCTTAAGCTATATCCTTTAGAAGGGGCACAAACTATCTCAATTACTTATTTATTTTTAAATAAATATATGTTTGTTGGGTCATATCATGAGTACACATTCTCTTTGATATCTCATCAAAATTTGAAATTCTTACAATAACTTCCTTGCATTATTAAGAACATGAATAATAGTTTTTTTTTGTAAATTAAAAAAGGGAGTTTCCTATTACTGAGCTTTTAGAGTAAAAAAATGCCACATGTCAACAGTCTACCACCTGTTCTGCCAAATTAGTAGAAACTGGAATAGTTGGCAGACTGTGATGTCATTAGTCAAAATGGTTATCTGCCATATGCCCTGCCAAATAGAAACCAGAGCATGTGGTGGATCGAGTTCTTACTGAACTGTTCTATGCATATAAGAAAAACTACCAACTAAGAAAATATGACAAAACTGTTGGAATTACTAAGAAAACTGAGAAGGGGGGGTGAATCAATTGTTACTGTGCTTAAACAATTTTATGCCTATTAAAATATTATTAATCTTCTCCAAGTGATCATCAAGATTATGCAATACATGAACAACATAAATAACAAACATCAATCACACATATGATATACACAGAGACAGATATTTCACGAGGAAACCCATAAAGGGAGAAAACCTCTTCTTCTTCGAATGATAGACAAGATTTTAAGTTATGTACATCATCTTTCTTTGAGAACCAACTCAAAATGAGGCTACAACCTCTTCTTTAACAAGCTGCAACTTGCTGAGAGCACCAATTCTCTGTTTTCTCTAGCACCCACTAGAAGGAAGCACCAACTCCCTGAGTGTTCTAGTGCCAACTAGATGGAAGCACCAACTTCCAGTCGCATAGGCACCAACATGTATAATAGAGAACAATGGTTCTCCCTTTCACCACCCTACCACCCTGGTTTTTTTGGCTGAAACCAGATGGAAGATACAACTCCCTGTGTTCAAGCACCCGCTTGAAAATCTAAGGACAAAAGTCCTCCCTAGCACCTCCCTACCACCCTGAGATATAAATCTTTGCTTACTGAAATTTATTACAGTGATATAGTGTTTATCAATGGCTTACCAGTATCATCATTGTTCTGCTACACTTCTCTGCTTCTATCTGTTCATGCTTGGCTCCACTTGCTGTCTCTCTCCATCTGCTCTTCCTCTATTCTTCTCATTCTCTTAGGTTCTCATATAGTCTATTGTTTTCACCATTTTTGCTCTGTCCAGCTTATGTTATTCATCTTTGCATATTTCACGCTCTGTCCCTCCTTTCCTCTTGATCACATACAGTTCAAATTATTTTCGAGAAACAACAACCTATATCTGTCATGAAATTTTTCTTTTACACCTTCTCTCATCATCCATTACAATTCAAATCTCACATGCCCGAGTCGGGAATCTCAAACAGATCCAGAGTTATGATTCCAATGCCCTAGAACAATGATTCAGTTAGTGTAACAGAATCATAATTGATCAAGAAACTATGAAATGAAACAACAACCCTTCAATCAGATTTGGTTTGATCAACGTCGTTGGATTATACATGCGGGTGCTTTTTTATTATTCAACGCGTAACCTCCGATGTGGAGCCTAGCAATGCTATATCCTTCCTCAATCTTCCACTGATGTGATCTTGGGCGATGCTCTCATGTGACCACGTGATTGTGGGCGTGGCCAAAGGTGGTTTGAGGGCAATATTCTTTTTGCCC
Source organism: Picea engelmannii (assembly GCA_009831015.1). Classification (NCBI taxonomy): domain Eukaryota; kingdom Viridiplantae; phylum Streptophyta; class Pinopsida; order Pinales; family Pinaceae; genus Picea; species Picea engelmannii. The sequence goes on along the minus strand of ML797339.1, from coordinate 73,361 downwards.
CGTAATTCTCTACAGAGCTCCATGTATGCCTTTGGCGATTCTGTGGTTTTGATTGTGGCCGACTCATGAAAAATTAAGATCCAAGAATGTTGTGACCTTGCAATGCGATGGGACTGTCGATCTCATGATCTTGACGGTGCTCCTGAATGGATTAATCAGATTTGATCTTTCATGATCCATGGGTCAGATCCAGCCTCCCTAAATCAACGACTGTGATTTATTTCGTGATCCGGGCTTCGAGAGTTTCAAATATCAAACCTTGATTTCTTTCGTACGCCAATCTTTCGGAGTTGATGATCCATAGACACCTATCATTCTCAATCAACGACTTTGCCTCCACTTCATGATTTTGACCTCTCAACCAGATCAACGGTTCTACATCCCCTTTCTCGATCAACGGTCAAGAACTCCTTTGGGTCTCCGGACTTCTGAAATCTCAAATCTCAAACTTGCACTCTATATCAGACGAACCAGATTCACTTCGAATGATCCAACGCTTGAGATATTCTTCAGATAATCTAACGATTGAGATCTTCTTCGGATGATCCAGTGGTCGAAAATTTATTTCAGATCTCTGGCTCTCCAGACTTTAGAGATTTCAAATCTCAAACTGATGCTTTGGATCGGATGACCTAGATTCACTTCGGACGATATGACACTTGAGATCTTCTTCAGACGATTTGACGACTGATATTTACTCTGGACGATCTGATGATTGAGAATGTATTTTATCTCTCTGGCTCTCTGGACTTTGGAGATTTCAAATCTCAAACCGTCGCTCTCGATCAGACGACCCAGATTCACTTCGGATGATCAGACTCTTGAGATCTTCTTCGGACGATCTGACGACTGAGATTTACTTTAGATGATCTGACGATCGAGAATGTATTTTGGATCTCCGACTCTCTAGACTTCGGAGATTTAAAATCTCAAAATGATGCTCTGGATCAGACGACCCAGATTCACTTCAGATAATTGGATGCTTGAGATCTTCTTTGGATGATCTGATGACCAAGATTTACTTCATACGATCCGACGATCGAGAATGTATTTTGTCTCTCCGACTCTTCAAGCTTCAGGGATTTCAAATCTCAAACTGAATTCTTGAAGTGGGATTTTTCCAGAGTGTAACCTCCTCACATATTTAGACTCAAAACGAATGACATTCATTGGATTAGGATCTTAGATCAACAACTCGATCTATCTTCGGTGTTGCTCTTTTATCTTATCCAGTCTTTCCATTAATTCAATAGTGATCCAAAAGTTGTCGGATATTATGATATTCAAGTTATCAACCCTTTTTCCCTGCTTATTTTATCCTTCCACTTTAAAGTGATCCAACGGTCATGAAAACTCTCGAAGCAGATCCACGCTCAAGGATGATCGTGGACCAACACTTGCAAGTGATTTAATTCTTCACCCAAGCTCCACAATTTGAAGTTGTGTGTTTGTTGGTGAGTCAACCACAATCGTCGATCTTTGAAGCTATAAGATCTGATGGTCCAGTCTAATTGTAGGATTGCAAATATCATGATATTTAATTCTCCTTTCGATCTCCACAATCTATCCCTGTCGTTGATCTAGCGGTTGAGCATCCGATGATCATGACTTAATCCTGTTGGATTACTGAGAGGGGGGGTGAATCAGTGATAGCGTAATTATAATCCCTTTTCTCCAAATAATCCAAGTGTTATATCAATGTAGAATTATTATCCAATAATTAGCAATAAGAAATGAACAATCACAAACATACATAATACACCAGTGTTTTATGTGGAAACCCAAATCAGGAGAAAACCACATAATGCTTTATCCTATATGTCTTGAAGAATTACATTCATTGGAAGCACCAACTTCCTTTGTTTTCCAACTGAAATTGGAAGGAGGCTCCAACCCCCTAGTTTCTCAGGATACAACCTGAGGGAAGCTCCAACTCTCCAATTCTCTGGCTACAACTAGAAGGATTCTACAACCCCTTATGTTCTTCGGCTACAACCGGAAGGTGGCTACAACCACCTGTCCTTTCCCTGTCCAACCTCCCTAAAGTAGAAGTAGAATGATGGAACCACTATCACACTATAACTGTGAGATATATCGATGTAAACTTGTGCCAATAACTTCAACCATGCATCAACCTGTACCATAAACAAGTGCATCAACCATGCACCAACCTGTACCAAACAATCTGTAATCAACCTGTACCATAAACAAGTGCAACCAACCATGTACCAAATATGTAACAATCATGTCTCAAGTACTCATCAACTATGACTCATCAATATGTACCAACATCATCAACTATACACCTCATGTATGTGTCAACTCATCAACTACTTGTCTCAACCATGTACCCAACTTGTACCTAAACCAAAATCCCTCATCAATTTCATCATCCAAATATGATTTGTAACTTTGTAATAGACCTGGTGTATATGATCACATACCTTCAAACCTTCCTTAACTTTAACAACAAGAGATTGGCATTTTCATCAAACGCTTCTTTAGTCTCACAAGAGTAGTTTTGGATTAGTCAAAAACCCTAACTTGAAATAATCATAGATTTGTACTTGTAATGAATAAATATCTGAAAATGATACACAATTTTCTTCAGTGTGTTTTATGCAATTCCTCCAGGTGTCACTACTTGGAACCTCTCATAAAAGGAGTTATGGAAAAAATGGCACACCTTTTTGAATTCTGTCTTATTCTAGAGATTGACCTTGTAGAGCATGCCCCGCATGGAATATTTGTTGAATTGATCTGAAAATGTTAAAAACCATACTATAGACTATACTCTAACCAACACATTTTGGCTTAATGAATTTTGATTTGTTATGAATAAGTTATGACGTGTTTACCCGAAACCACAAACCCTATTTTCCACGGAGTGTAACTCCAAAAATACAACAACCCACAAGCTGATTTTTTTACCATAGATACTTGGATGTGTTTCCTCAAGGGCATAGAAATTTCATGGTCTGAATCATTCTAGAAAAAAAAATTATTGCGAAAATTGTGAGATGACCTGAAAAAAACCATACCTTAGAAAGCATCATCAAAAGAATTTACCCTTCCTTGAATTTTGACCTTCTTTTCTTCACTTTCCTCAGAAATTCATCTTAGATATCCTCTGGTTACATCAAAAACATATAGGTATTCAATATTCTCAAGTGTGTCTTAAATTAGAGAGCCCTGCCTCTTATTTGTACTCTCCAAGTAGCTTCCTTAAAAACATCTTATATGTCACTTTGCCCACTTTCCTTATTTTAGGGTTAACCCACTTCTAATTTCTCCATTAAATTTATTATTGAATTAATTTATTTTATATTCACTTTTAATTATAGTACACTCATCACTTCACTTTATTATTTACCTTTTAAAATCACTTAAACCACTTTGACTACTTTGACCTTTTGGGGCTTTTAGATGACATATGAGGGTCCTCCAACTTCGTAATGCCATAACTCTCAAACCGTGAGGAGTTATGTGAAATTATTCATACCACCATAAATGGAATGACATGTACTATCCATATAGAATAGTATTACCTAAAAATATATCAAAACTCATATCATTATCCATCAAACAAACTTGGGTCCATTACCCAAACCTGGGTTCTCCAACTTCTCATGGCCATAAATCTAACCGTGAGGAGTTATGTGACATTCCACATACCAGCGGAAATGGCATGACAAGCACTATCCATATAGGATAGTTTCACTGAAAGATTCATTGGTTTTCATCTCATTGTTCCACAAATAGGCATGGGTTCTCTAACGATACTTCTAGGATAACTCAATCCACAAAGTGTCTTCCTGTGAGGGATTTTACCATAAGGGGACCACTTTGGAGTTCATCCTTTTATACTTATTATCAACCATGACAAGACAATAACGAGTCATCTTTACATAAAACAATATTGTGTCCATTACCCAACCTTTGTGTTATGGGGCTTGTTGGCACAGGGGCAAACCCAAGGTTCAACGCTACAGCAACGCACCAACAAAGGCCTAATTATCGGCCCTTTCAGCAACACCTGCGAAGCATATGAAGTCTCACCGGAGGTAGAGGTAGGGGTGGTTGCAAGACTCAGGTGTCTACAAACTTAGCTGGGATACATATATGTGATTTAACTACTAATAAAGCACTTAGCACCGTCAATTCCTCTATATACAATCAATACTCACTTCGCTGATAAAACAAGGCTTCGCAACATTCACACTTTTATAACGTACTTAAGTACTTAGCATCAAAATATAGGTCAGATCTAGAAGATCAAGCACTATGCACATTCATATGGATCATATCTAATAGTCACACATATCATTAGCACTAAGCATAAGCAGTTCTATCTAATCATCTTAAAGCACTTGGAAAAAGGAATACATAAACACATTAAGACAAGCATAAAGCAAGACAACACAGTGTTTACATGGTTCACCCCCACCTTGGGGATACATCCACCAACTCTTCTTCTTTATTGTCTTCATTCAATCGGTTACAAGCAAAAATCCATCAAAACCCTTACTCCGCACAGGAGAGAAGATCTATGCAGCTCTCTAGATCATTGTTCCTTGCATTACAACACAAAGCCTTCCACTATCTATTACCACCACTTGCACTTATCTCTACAAGTCTCTCATAGTCATGCACAAAGCACTTACAAAAACCTACATGCACTTAGCATACATCACATCACATAGATGTCGATTCAACTTCTTCTTACATTGCCTATCCTTCTATTTATACATAATAGGCCTAAAAATGGGTAAACCCATCGGCTGACATCCCATTCATGTTACATATTCCCAAAAACCCAAAAAGAACCCAAAAATGGGCCAAGATACCTTGATATTTTCTTCATCTTGCGCTCCTTCTTCGATAGGTTGTCGAAGTCCCAAAATAGGTCACTATGACCAAGAATCTCCCAAAACTTGGTCAAGGGCCAACAGGCCCCCAAAACTCACCTGTGACTCATCCCAAGTCACTCTGATCTGATCAATTATGCCTCGAATTCCTCAAGCTTCTTTGACTTGCTGCATTTTGTAGCCTCTTGCTCCATGAACTCCTAGATCACTGCGTCATTTACTGGCCCTTCTAGGTGATGTTCTGCTGCGTTAATGACTTTTTCTAGCTCTGCTCTTTAGCTTTCAACCTCTGTGAATAATTGGCATGCCTTATCTTGTACTGGTTGAATCCATTGAGTAACTTTCATCACTCTTCTTTGAATCATATGGATCTGTTGTTGGGCAGTTTGTTGCTCATGAGACCGCTTCATTCTTTATACAACTGACAGGGCTTTCAACTGCGCTTGTAGTGTATCTGCATGTTGTTTTGCTTCCCTGAGCTGCGAATCCAAATCCTGTAACTCTGGGTTCTTAGTGAGGTTTTCATATGTCTGGGAATTGCAATTACTCAGTTGCTTGCACTCCAAGGAAAGATCTTTTAATCTGTTAATTGTGCCGTGGGTAGTTGCTTCCCTTAGGTCTCTTACATCTTGAGGGGTCTCAGGCACAATGTGGAGTTCCAAGTCTGCTATGCACTGCTGGAGTTGTTGGATTACCTCTTCAAGTTGTGCCACCTGCTATGGAACTTGTTCTTCATCCTTTACTTCGATGACTGTCATAGAGTGAAGTGCTCTGTGAACCATTTTCTTTACTTCGAGTTGCTCGGTGAGCAACTGTTCCTTGCTTTGCTGTAACTATGCTTTTTCTTCATCCCACTTCACTTATAGAGAAATATTTTCCCATTTTGCAGCACTGCATTTCTCCTCAAGGTCTTTCCATACTTGCGCTAAAGCCTGGTTGGCTTGTGCTATCTCTTCTTGAGCTTGTCAAAGGCGAGATTTGACTATATCAATGATGCGGTGTAGTTGAGTTTTCTCATCACCTAGTTCTGTTGTTCCTGCTGACAGAGGCGTAGTAGAAACTGCACGGCTGGACTGTAATACCTGCTGCATCCCTTGGAGCTCATCCTTAATATGATTGAACACCTCCTCCTGCTTAGCCTACTATCTCCAGCGAAGCATCGTTCAATGTTGTGACGATGAAGTCGAAGTCGTCTGAGGTGAGGGTGGTCTCAAATTTGGTCCTGGTTACTTTTGATTTCTTCCTAGAAGAAGGTTTTGGAGGGGAAACCTTCCTTTTCTTCGAGGGGTCCTCCTTGTCTCTAGGCGGTGTAACCTCACATTTTTTCTATTCAAATTTTGCGCCATCTATCTCTCTGCCATCTCCTCCTTGATCTGCTGAGATGGAAGCAATCTTCATGGATGCACTATCTAAATCCTGGACCTCTTCGGTCTTCTTTATCTTTCTAGGTCTAGGTGTATCATGCACTTCTTCTGGATTGTCTAAGTTGGACATCTCCGCAGGGTCTACTAGAATGAGGAGGTCTACTGACCATTCCTTGGTGATATCCTCCAAATCCTCCTCTGTCAACTTGTAGTAAGACTACAACTATTCCTTGTGTTCATCAGCTCACGCTGTGATATAGATGAAATGGCGGTCTGCACTGAACTTCATTAAAGGTCTGAAACGATGGAGAGTATTTGGGATTATATGCGGCTCATATTGGATGGTTGTCTTCAACTGGTTGTAATATGTGTGGAACACGACATTAGACTACCATTTCTTGTTCGTGTTGCTAGAGTACCATAGTGTACTGAACTTCGTGGCCAGAGGTTCAAAGGGCTCGATGTCCGGGAAGGTCGCACCTTCCGACATCTCCCATGCGATGAAAGTGATCAGTATAAGAATCCAGTTGAAGTGGAATTCGTATCCTTGATATTGCTCTTCCTTACAGTCTAGTTCCAACTAGTTTACCAGTTACTTCATCCAATTCATTTGTAGGCCCTCCGCGCACTTCCCTGCGAGGTCGACTACAAATCCAGTCACTTGGGTGGGTCGGTTCTTGCAAACTAACTTTCCTGCGATCAATTGACAGGCAAGGCAGACTGTGCCACTTTGGATAGAGGCTACCTTGTAGCCTCGCAATCCCTTCTCAACATCTTCGTAGGTGTCTTTAATATTCTATGCAAGAGCACGATCCATGGCTTTTCTCGGGTAAAAATCCTGTGGGTCAGGGCCTTGCATGCTTAGCCCTGTGATCTGATTGATCAACATCAGATCCACTATGATACGATGGTTTAACCATAAGTATCTTCCACGGTAATAGGACAACAGTAGCTTGACACATGCATTCACTTCTTGGTGCCTTCCGAAGTGCAGGATCTTCATGACGTTGAGCAGTGTGGACTGTGCAAGGTTATGGGTCCATGATTGAGGAATTATCTTTGAGTTATTTCCTTTGGTCCTGGTTAGATACTTATGTGGAGCAAGCATGTTATATACCTTCCTGTTGCCAAGGTTGAAGTTGCTAAAATTCAACGTTGTGATCTTATCTTGGTCTGTGTGCACTGTGCGTATCCTTTTCGGGAGGTACGCAGTGACCAAAGTGTATTCAAACTCTCTAGGCACACTGTCTCGATTGATTGCGTCACTCGGGGGTGGTAGATAGGCAGGTAAAATACTTGGAATCATCTTGGCATTCGCGAGATCGTCTCTGTGCTTAGTTCGCTTTTCATCTACTGGTCGAGATGGACTGACTCGAGTAGTAGACGGAGAGGCCGAAAGTCCTCTCATCGAAGATACTTGTACACCTATAGACACTCCTCTCTCCGACATGACTTTTTATTATTCATTAAGTCGAGGAGAACTTCCATTACTGATTATTCAACTGTGGTGAGCTCGTCAGACATATGTGCCTGGGATTAAACTTATCAGGGTCATGATGAACTTAGATATGACACTAGAACAAACAAAAATAGTGCAATGATCACTATATACAATTCACTTAGTTTGCGGGCTCAAACTCTTAGTTAGCAAAAGTGTTCTCCGTGCATGTTGCGATGGGATAAGTAGGCAACTCGGCAATCATTTTCTTGTAATAGGTATGAAGCCTCATTAACTCTTGTTCTGTCCATTATGGTGCGGTCCAACGGTCTAGTTTCGAGCCTTTATTTCCTTTCTGCCCGTTCGGAGTATTGATCGAACAGTTATAATATCCCCAACGGTTATATTTCTTCACCATGGTGAAGTGCCATGTGTCGTTGTTATGATATCTTGACGAAGATCCAATTCTGTAAATTTTTTGTCTGCGAAGTTCCCTTTGGAACCTTCTGCAACTTAGCTCTCTTCTTACTTTACTTTCTGTCCTTTTTTCCAGTGAGCTTCGTCTCGGTAGTTCGTTTTCCATTCTGATTCTTATCTTCTGTGGTCATAGTTACTTCGTGTTGTTGAGATTCTCTCCTAGGACTTAGGGGTAACACCTCTTCTTTATCCGAGATAGGTACTTCAGTCTCTTGTGAGTCTTCCAATGTTCTTGCAGCTTCAACATTTGGGTTTATAGTGTTAAATAGCTTTGACCTGTTCTCATGCTCTTTAATCAAGTGTGTGATCCTTCTGGTCATGAAATCTTTTAACTCTTGTTTCTTCTGCTCTAAGACTTCTTCTTCTTCCTTTCCTCTGGTTTTATCTCTGTCAATCCAAGGTTTTACTATTAACATGGTAAACGGGGTGTTGTCTTCAACAAATTGAATAATCTCAAAATATTTCTCTATCGAAGTTCCATTGACGGTCATAGGTATCTGAGTGAGCCTTCCACAGAGGTTTACTAGTTTTCCTCTGAATAACCCTATTTCTCCTAATGAGGGAGTCATAGCAGGCCTCTCTATATATTCCCAAGTTCTCTCGGTCATGAAATTCACTTGTGTTTCCTCATCTAGAACACAGTCAATGTCAAAGTCTCATATTCTTGCTTCGATGCATTCCTTTTCTTTAAATATCTCTAATAATCTAACATGTTGGTGGTCATCCAAGGGGTCTTTCATCTATAGCAATACCTTCTCTGATTTTTTCTGGGGTTCTTCCATAACCTTAGTTTTTGGATCTGCCTTAGGGTTTTCTTGTCTTATGTTCATACTTTCAAGCTTAGCAATCATTCTAGATAAATCCAACACTTCATGGTACATAGCTTTGCAACAAAGACAACTAGGTCTTCTCCCAGGGCATTCTTTAGCAATTTCCTAGTTTTCTGCAACTGTAACAGAGGGTTAATCCTCTCTTTCTTTTAAATGATCCCTAGCTTCTCCTGTACTGCGCACTAAGATCATGGTAGCTAACCTGCAACAAATTCTTTCTAGGATCATGCATCCACTCGTTAGTCCAAACATTCTTTCTATGCATAGGTATAACATATCGTTCACTATTCTTATCATATCTATTCATATTAAGTCTTCTTTCACCCATTAATACCCTAGTTTTCAAATTAGGATAGACTGTATTAAACATACCTAGATCCATACTCTAGAAACAAAAATTTCCACTTATCTTAGTTCTATAGAGCATAAAGCTTCCAGATCTAAAACTTTTAGCTATTCTTACCTTTATCAGAGCACAGGGCTTGTATATCTTACCTCTTTTAATAAAAAATTCTCACTTTTACCTTTCTTAGAGAACAAAGATTTCAAATCTTGCTTCTTTCCTTCATATCCGACCTCCTTTCTTCATATAGGGTTTCCTTCTTTAGCACAGAACTTTATAAATCGAGTAGGACATTGTGCACTAGGGCACAAATATACACATAGAGCTTTAACAATTCCCGATCGAATCTTTGCACAAAGATTCTTCTTCCTCGGTTCCCAACAATCACAGTTTCAGGTCTCGACAACATAACCATTTGTTGGCATAAGGGCCAGACCCAAGGTTCAATGCTACAACAATGCACCAACAAAGCCCTAACTACTAATCCTTTTGGCAACACCTATGAAGCAGATGAAGTCTCACCCGAGGTAGAGGCAGGGGTGGTTGCAAGACTCAGGTGTCTGTAACCTTAGCTAGGACACAGATCTGTGATTGAACTACTAATAAAGCACTTAGCACCATCAGTTCCTCTATATACAATCAATACTCACTTCGTTGATAAAACAGGGCTTTGTAGCATTCACATTGTTATAACGTACTTAAGTACTTAGCATCAATAGATAGGTTAGATCTAACAAATCAAGCACTAAGAACATTCATATGGATCAAATATAATAGTCACAAATATCATTAGCACTAAGCATAAGCAGGTCTATCTAATCATCTTAAAGAACTTAACAAAAAGAAGACACAAACACATTAAGACAAACACAAAGCAAGACAACACAATGTTTATGTGGTTCACCCCCACCCCGGGGCTACATCCACCAACTCTTCTTCTTTATTGTCTTCAGTCAATCAGTTACAAGAAAAAAGCCATCAAAACCCTTACTCCACACAGGACAGAAGATCTGCGCAGCTCACTAGATCCTTCTTCCTTGCGTTACAGTACAAAGCCTTCCACTATCTGTTACCACCACTTGCACTTAGCTCTACAAGTCTCTCATAGTCATGCACAAAGCACTTACAAAACCCTACTTCCACTTAGCATACATCACATCACATAGATGCTGATTCAACTTCTTCTTACATTGCCTATCCTTCTATTTATACATAATAAGACTAAACATGGGTAAACCCATGGGTCAACATCCCATTCCCGTTACATATTCCCAAAAACCCAAAAAGGACCCAAAAGTGGGCCGAGATCCCTTGATCTCTGCTTCATATTGTGCTCCTTCTTCAACAGGCTGTTGAAGTCCAAAAATAGGTCACTATGACCAAGAATCTCCCAAAACTTGGTCAAGGGCCAATAGGGCATTCTTCAAGGGTTGACATTAATGACAACCAACCTTAATCAACAATATCCCCTTTTGGCATTGATGGAAACACTCTGATGAAATATTGAAATCATATCACTCATGATCCCCCTAGAACCATGCCTTTATCCTCTGCCTCTGTCCTCTACATTTGATAAATATCTCCCCCTTTTTCATCAATGGCAAATGTATATTTTCTTCCGGGGTTTCTCCCCCTGACTGAACTACCCTCTTATGGTGCTTCCTTGTGTAAATCTAATACATATAAGATAAGCATTCAAAAAGCATTCATTTTGGATTAGAAATAACTCCAAGTATCTAGCAAATATATTCGAAGGATTCTTGTGGAAGTGGTTTTGTGAAGATGTCTGCCACTTGTTCTTTTGTGCCCCCATACTCAACTCTAATGTTCTTTTCTGCAACCTGCTCTCGTAGAAAGTGATACTTTATTGGAATGTGATTAATCTTGGAGTGCATCATCGAGTTCTTCGAGATATTGATGGTGCTTGTATTATCACAATAGATTGGAATGGTCTCATCATACTCAACCTGTATATCTGTCAGAGTTTGTTTCATCCAAAGAAACTGGGTACAACATGATGTTGCTGCAATATACTCTACCTCGGTTGTAGATATAGATATTGATGATTGTTTCTTTCTTAGCCATGATACTAAACACTCACCCAAGTAGAACGCTACTCCATTAGTGCTTCGTTGGTCATCAATACAACCTGGCCAATGTGCATCTGTGTAGGAAATAAGTGATAGATCCTTTCCTTTTGGATACCATAATCCAAACTCTTCTATTCCTTTGAGATATCTGACAATCCTCTTCACTACTAACACATGTGACTCCTTTGGTGCTACTTGAAATCATGCCACCTGTCCAACTTCTTGCATTACATCTGGTCTGGATGTTGTCACATATAGTAGGCTACCAATCATTGACCTGTATTGCCTTTGATCTGTAGACTTCAAATCATCATCTTTTCTCAACTTGCAACTGGTTTGCATGGGAGTGATAACTGGTTTGCAATCTTCCATTCCAAACCTCTTTAGTATTTCTCTGATATACTTAGTTTGAGAAATAAATATTCCTTGGTTTCTTTGACGTATCCAAAGTCCCAAAAAGAAGGATATTTCTCCAAGCAACGACATTTCAAATTCATTCTACATATCTTTTGCAAATTTCTGGCTTAACCTGTCATCATCACTACCAAAAATAATATCATCAACATAAACTTAAATTAATAAAATAGTACTTTCACTTACCTTGATGTAGAGGTTATTGTCTGCACTTCCTTTTCTGAACCCTACCCACTGCAGATACTTATCCATCCTAGAGTACCATGCTCTAGGAGCCTGTTTTAGACCATACAAGGCCTTCTTTAATTTACACACATAATCTGCATTCTTTGACAACTGAAATCATTCTGGTTGTTCAATGTAGACTTCTTCTTCAAGTTCCCCATTCAGAAAAGATGATTTTACGTCCATCTGATATAATTTAACATTTTTGGAGCATACATAGGCTAAAAGAAACCAGATTGCTTCCATTCTGGCAACTGGGGAAAATGTCTCTTCAAAGTCGATTCCTTCAATCTGTGCATATCCTTTACATACCAATCTAGCTTTGTTCCTTGTAACTTTTCCATCTTCATTTAATTTATTCTTGAAAACTATTAAGGGATAAATCGGTAGGTGTGAAACATGACGCTTTCCTTAAGTTTTAGATATTGAATTTACTAACTAAAGAGGGATAGGTGACATACATTTTAAATGTTACTTCCTCTCACCATCGCCATCCTAGCTCCATTCCAACGCTCATACAATGATGAACCTGCAAAAGAACGCAACCAACCAAAGTGATAGTAATAGCATAAAATCAATATAAACCTATGTATGTGATCAAGGAATCATACAATAAAACACAACAAGATTTATAGGAAAAAATCATATTACTGTATCATATTAAATGTGAAAGAGAGATTACAACCATGGCCTTGATTTCGTAAGGTCCCTTCCAACTGTCCTTCATTCCCCACACACTTCCACTCCAAGAATTTTGAGAGCATAGATATGATAATATTCACAATCTATCTTGACAAAATGGCTCATCTAGACAAGCTAACAATCTCCAAAGCTCAATCCAATCCAAGCTAATCCCAACAAGCTAATGATCAAAAGCTAACTCATCCAAGACAATCCCAAAAGCTCCAAACTCCAAAGCTAACCTTCTCCATGAGAGATCCTCTCCTTTTATAAGTTGAAGAGGATAAGGTGAGGAGGTTTGAATGATCCCACTAAATCATGAAAGTGAGTAAGATCCAAACCATTCAGATGCCACCTCACCATGGAAGTTTCTCCTTCTAGAAGCATCGAGAAGATGCTCGTTTTTCCCATGTATGAGCATTTTTACACCCTACCTATATAGAAACCTACGAACACTTTGTGACCTAGCTATGGTGCAGTCTGCGAAAATAAGGCATTTTGGCACACTACCTATATAGAAACCTATGAACATCCTCTTTAATAGGGTTTTTACAAAGGAGAATGCAACTTCTTTTCTCAGGAAAAGTTCTTCTACCTTCTTTCTTCAGGAACTCGGGCCACTGACCCCTCTGAAGGCAACAGATAGGTTTACATCATTAATAGTCATAGGGATGACGAAAAATCATGTGTAAAGAGATCACCCCAAAGTATGAAGTTAGAACATAGTGATAGCTGAAATACTTTGTCGAGTGTGTATACAGAACAAGGAACAGTCGGTCAGAAACCTGCCAACAAACAAGGAAATACAGTACAATAATATATCATCACTGAGGTAGGCATTCCCATACTCATAATACAAATGACTCAAAGCATAAATG
>ML797339.1:0-23170 GCA_009831015.1 Picea engelmannii | reverse complement strand
GTAAGGCCATAACTCTCAAACCGTGAGGAGTTATGTGACGTTACACATACCACCATAAATGGAATGACATGTAATATCCATATAGAATAGTATTACCTGAAAATAGATCAAAACTCATACCATTATCCATCAAACAAACTTGGCTCCATTACCCAAACCTGGGTTCTCCAACTTCTCATGGCCATAACTCTCTAACCGTGAGGAGTTATGTGACGTTCCACAGACCACCAAAAATGGAATGAAAAGAACTATCCATATAGGATAGTTTCACTGAAAAATTCACTAGAATTCATCTCATTATTCCACAAATAGGCATGGGTTCTCTAACCATACTTCTAGGATAACTCAATCCGCAAAGCGTCTTCCCGTGAGGTCTTTCACCATAAGGGGACCACTTTGGAGTTCATCTATTTCTACTTATTATCATCTATGAAAAGACAATAATGAGTCATCTTTACATCAAAAAATCTTGGGTCCATTACCCAACCTTTGTGCTACGGGGCTTTGTTCAAGGGTTGACATCAATGACAACCAACCTTAATCAACAAATCCGACTTAATCTGATTGTTTGTTAGATCAACCACAATCATCGATATTTTGGTTTATACGATCTGACGATCTAGACCAATTGTGGGATTAGAACTAGCAAGTTGTTTAATTCTACTTTCTCTCTCCACAATTCATCCATGTCATTGATCTGGCTTGCAGATCCGATGGTCACGATCCTCCTCCTGAGTTGCTTTGATCTCTGCATACTGTTCTCTCCTCATATCGATCTTATTCTTTTCCTATTTTCCATCGTTGTTGTTGTTCTTGCCATCAATGACAAGCACACTCTTCCTGTAAAACATGCAAACAATATCCCCCTTTGGCATTGATGGTAACCCTGAAAGGATGCACTATTCTGCTTAGACCTCCAACTGTAGCATCCAGACCACACCTTTTCTTCCCCTTTGACATCAATGTCAAAGAAAACATGATCCCCCTAAGTTTTTGCAGTACTTTTCAGAGGCATTAGATATTCAACCAACACATACTCCCCCTGACATGATGGACTCTCTCAGGTGAGAGAAGGGATGACACCCAGCTTCTGACGAATAAATTCAAATGGTGTCTTGGCTAGGGGTTTAGTAAAGATGTCTGCAATTTGTTTTGTGGAAGGAATATAATTCAACTGAACAACTCTGTTTGTGACCTGCTCTTTGAGAAAATTTTAATTTATTGGTATATTCTTCATCTTTGAATGGAGAACAAGATTCTTGGAGACACTAATGGCACTAGGGTTATCACAGTCAAGTGGAATTGGATCAGTATAAGTTACCTTCAAATATGTAAAAGTTTGTATCATCCATAAAATCTGAGTGCAACAAGTAGCAGCAACAATGTAATCTACCTCTATAGTTGATAATGAAATAGATCCTTTATTCCTACTAAGACATGCTACTAATGAATCACCTAAGAAGAATGCACCTCCACTAGTTTTCTTTCCTTGATTCAAACAGTTTTTCCAATCAACATCTGAATATGTAGTTAATTGAAAATTTTGATTTCTAGGATACCAGAGACCATAAGTCATTGTACCCTTCAAATATTCGAATATCCTTTTGACAACTTCTAAATGACTTTGTTTAGGAGAAGACTGATAACAACCTACCATTCCAATAGCTTGCATTATATCAGGATGGGATGTTGTGGTGTACATAATACTACCTATCATTGATCGATATGTTATTTGATCAGCATTAGGTGAAATATCATCTTTACTGAGCTTGCAACCAACCAACATAGGTGTGCTTACATATGTAGAATCTTCCATTTGAAACCTCTTTAACATCTCTTTCAAATATTGTTCTTGAGAGATACATATACCTGCATAACTGTGATTGATTCGTAAACTAAGAAAATATGACATTCTCCTATCATGGACATCTCAAACTCAATCTACATTGAATTAGCAAACCACTAAACTGAAGGGTCATTAGTGCATACAAAAATAATGTCATCTACATAAACCAAAACAACTAATAAATCATCACCTTCAGACTTAATGTATAGATTACTGTCAAGAGTACCTGTCTTGAACCCTTTGTCCTATAGAAAATTTTCTAGTCTATGATAC
Organism: Picea engelmannii; assembly: GCA_009831015.1. Classification (NCBI taxonomy): domain Eukaryota; kingdom Viridiplantae; phylum Streptophyta; class Pinopsida; order Pinales; family Pinaceae; genus Picea; species Picea engelmannii. The sequence continues at coordinate 21,051 of ML797339.1, read as the reverse complement.
CAGGCTCGTGGTGCCTGTTTGAGTCCATATAATGCCTTTTTCAACTTACAAGCATAGTCAGGATTATCTATCAGTGAAAATACTTCAGGTTTCTCCACATATACATCTTCTTCTAGATATCCATTAAGAAATGTTAACTTAACATCCATCTGATATACTTTAAAGTTCTTATGACAAGCATAGGAAAGAAACATTATGATGGCTTCCAATCTTTCCACTGGTGCAAAGGTTTCATCAAACTCATGTCCTTCAACTTGTGCATACCCCTTACATACCAATCTGGCTTTATTCCTAACAATTTGTCCTTGGTCATTCATTTTGCTCTTAAACACCCATTTGGATCCAATTACAATCTTATTTGCAAGTCTAGGAACAAGCTCCCAAGTATTTTTCTTCTTAATCTAATCTAGTTCCTCATTCATTGATTTTAACCAATTTACATCTTTACTGGCTTCATCAAAGTTCTTGGGTTACACCATGGATATGAAGGCTATATGTGATTGCTCAGTGTATTTGATTATCCTTCTCCTTGTTTGTACACCTTTGTCTTTCTCACCAATTATCTGACTTGCAAGATGATTCTTTTGAGTAATTCTGGAGGAAGGATTTGATGCTGTCTGTTGATTTGAGTCTACCTGAGTATTTGTATCTTCATCAGACTCAGAGTCTTATTTTTCTTATTCTTGGACATGCTCATCTTCAACTTCAACTATATCTTTTGTTGTTGATTCAATATTGCTCACCTCTCTTACTGGGACTCATTTATCAACTTTTATGTCAATGCAATCAACCAATTTATGCAACCTCTTATTATAGCATTTGGATCCTTTGTTGTTTGTAGCATACCCTAAGAAGATGCCTTCATCAACCCTGTCATCATAATTACCAAGGTTTTCATTATTATTCTTTATGTAGAACTTACTCCCAAAGACTTTGAAGTGTTTGATTGAAGCAGGTCTTCCATACCACAGTTCATAAGATGTCTTGTCACTGTGTGGTATGAGGTGAGATTCGTTAAGAATATGGATTGTTGTGTGTATTGATTCTACCCAGTAGGTTTTACCAATGTTATTCTCATTCATCATTGACCTAGCCATTTTCTGAATTTTTATGTTTTTCCTTTCAACTAATACATTTTGCTCTGGAGTTCCTGGGAATTTGTATTCTCTCTTGATCCCATGTTTATCACAGAAATCCTTGAAATCACTTGACATAAATTCTCCTCCTCTTTCTGATCTTACAACCTTTAATCTGTTTCATGTTTGATTCTCAATTAAAGCCTTAAATATTTTAAATTTCTCAAATGCTTCAACTTTTTCCTTGAGAAAAGAAACCCAAGAGAATCTGGAGTAATCATCAATGATCAGCATGAACTAGTTTTCCTTCCATGTACTTCCCTGTTTTTATGGTCCACATAAATCCATATGAACTAATTGGAGTGGTTTCTCTGTTGAAGTAGAGCTCTTGGATTTAAATTGTGTTCTAGTTAGTTTTCCTACTTGGTAGGGTTTACACACATAATCTTGTGGCTTTGATATTCTTGGAAGATCTTTTATTGCCTCAAGATTTTTGATCTTGATTAAGTGGTCAAAGTTTATATGTCCAATTCTCCTATGCCATAAAAAACTTTCATCATGTTTTCTTAGATGACACTCTTCTCTATCTTCTTTCAGCACATATACATTATTATCTATCCGTACTCCTTTAGCCACCACTTGTCCTGAGTTTACAGAATTTATCTTTCAATATTTGGAAGTGAACACCACTTCACATCCTCTGTCACACATTAGACTTACACTAAGAAAATTATGTTTCAGCCCATCTACAAGCAAAACATCCTGGGCTTTTCCTTTACCATTACTCAAACTCACCATCCGTTTACCCTTGATTTTACCTAGTTCATCATTTCCAAAGGTCACATTTCCTATTTTGGTTTTACTTATAGACATAAAATTATCCTTGTCTCCAGTCATGTGCTTGGAACATCCACTATCTATATACCAGGGGTCTTTTTGTTTTTGAGCTGAAAGTACTAGACCACATTTTTCACTATCCTTCTTTTTCCATGTGCAGACATTTCTGGCTAAGGGGTTTATCCTTGGATCTTCTTTGTAATTATTCAGATGGCAGTTTGCAGCTTTATGGCCGAAGTTATGACAGTTATAACATTCGATCTCATTGTTCAATAGGTCAAAGTGATTGGTGAAACTTTGTCTACTCATTGTTTTTTTAGTTCTATGTTGCAAAGAATGTTTATTTCTTGATCTCCTCAATTGCATGTCTCTAAACTTAATTTGACAATTTGCAATCTTATGACCAAAATCAGAGCAGTAAAAACAATAACCATGGAAGAAATTTTGGTACCTGAAGGATGACCTTCTTCTTGGCATTTGTTGCTCCATCTTCTGATATCTTTGTTTTTGATCAGGGATCATCTTGTTCTTATTATCTTTTGCTGGTGGATTACTCACATGGTATGATTTTCTGATGACTTGGAACTTGTTGGCACATGGGGAGACTCAGGGTTCAATGCTCAAGAGCGCACCAAAAAAACCTTAACTACCATCCCTTTCGGCAAAACCTGCGAAGAACATGAAGTCTCATCCGAGGTAGAGGCAGGGGTGGTTGCAGGACTCCAGTGTCTGCAACCTTAGATGGTACACAGATATGTGATTTTAACACTTAACAGGGCACTCAACATTTAGCATTCATCAATATCCAATTCTTAGTTACAGTGCAGTTAAACCCTAATTACATAGCATCGTAGTATTCAACCAAATATAGCATCTAACAACACTTAGCATGACAGATCAGATCCTAACAATTTCAGGGACTAAGCATATATATATAAGTTAGATCTAACATCCATATGCATCATTAAGCACAAGGCATCAACAAATCTATCTATATATAACAAAGAACTAAGCACATTAACATATAATCACATCAACACATTGCGCAAAGAATAGCAACACAACATATATGTGGTTCACCCCCACCTTGGGGCTACGTCCACCAAATATTTTTCTTCTTTATTAGCTTCTTTGATAGGTTACATGCACAGAGCCTCAAAACCTTACTCCACAAAGGAAAGAAGATCTGTGCATCTCGCTAGACCCTCCTTCCCTGAGTAGATCTAAGCACACAACCTTCTATAGTCTCTTACAATGACTTGCACTTAGCTCTGCAAGTTTCACACAGTATGCACCCAAGCACTTACAATCTTGATCACACAGATCCAACTCTAGCACTTAGACATTCTTTATGACTTATCTTCATTACATCACCTAGTCTTCTCTCTCTCTCTCTCTCTCTCTCTCTCTCTCTCTCTCTCTCTCTATATATATATATATATATATATATATATATATATTACAAAATATGCCTAAGCATGGGTAAACCCATGGGCCGACATTCCCATACCCATTACATGATCCCAAAAACCCAAAAAGTCCTAAAAAGGGGTTGAGATCCCGTGATCTCCTCTTCGTCTTGTGCTCCATCTTCGACAGTCTGTGGAAGTCCCAAAATAGGTCAAACTTTACCAAGGATCTCCCAAAACTTGGTCAAGGGCCAACATGCCCCTGACACTCACCTGTGACTCGTCCCGAGTCACTCTATTATGACTATTTCTGCTTCAAAAGCCTCGATCTTGGTTCGAGCTGCTTTGACTTGTTGTTGTGCTACGACCTCTTGTTCTATGAATTCTTGTATGACTGCTTCATTGACAGGTCCCTCTAGGCATTGTTCAACTGCAGTGACGACTTGCTCCAGTTCTGCTCCTCAGCCTTCTATCTCTGTAAACGGTTGGTAAGCCTTATCTTGTACGGGTTGGAGCCTCTGATTCACTTCCATGAATTTTCTCTGAATAGTGTGAACCTGTTGTTGGGTAGTGCGCTGCTCTTGAGATCGCTTCATTCTTTCCATGGCTGGCAGGGTCTTCAACTTCGCCTGTATTGTCTTTGCTTGATACTTCGCTTCCTGGAGCTGCGACTCCAGTGCCTTCAATTCTGGATTCTCCATGAGTTGCTCATACATTTGGGCACTATGATCACTTATTAGCTTGCATTCTATGGCAAGATCCTTTTTTCTCTCGATTGTGCTCCAGGCAGTTGCTTCTCTTTGGTCCCTTACATCCTACGGGGTGTCAGGTGCATTGCAGAGCTCTAAATCTACTATTCGTTGTTGTAGCTGTTGGATGGATTCCATGAGCTGCTCTACTTTATGCTCAATCCAGTCTTCTGCATGTGTCTCTAAGCCTATCACAGAGTGAAGATCTTTTTTGACTGCTTGTTTTACCTCGAGTTGTCCTGGGAGAAATTGTTCCTTTTCTTGCTACATTTGCACTTTCTCCTCGTCAAACTTTGTCTTGAGAGAAATATTCTCCTACTCTACAAATATGCGTTGTTCTATGAGTATTCCTTGCACTTGCTTCAAGGCTTGGGTGTCTTGTTCTACTTCTTCTTGTGTGGGATGAAGATGAGCTTTGAACGCATCAACTACTCAGCGGAGTTGGGCTAGCTCATCCCCCAACTCTAGTTCTTCTGATGGAAGGGGCGCAATGGAGAATGTGCGACTGGATTGAAGAGCTTGTTGTACTCCTTGGAGCTCGACCTCGATTCTATCATACATTTCCTCTTGCTTAGCTTCTTGCTTCTCTGAGATTTCCAGTGACGTATCGTTTAGCGCTACGATGATGAAATCAAAATCATCAACAGTAAGCACAGTCTTCATCTTGGTCATGGTGGCTTTGTATTTCTTCTGCGAAGAGGGTCTCTGGGGAGAAACCTTCCTCTTATTCAGGGGGTCGGTCTCATATCTTGGTGGTGTTACTTTGCCTTTCTTTTGTTCAACTTATCTATCCTTCATCTCTTCTACATCATTATCACCTCCTCCCTCAGGTGATATGGAAGCATTCCTCTCTGAGGTGTTGCTTAGGTCTTGGACCTATTCAGTCTTCTTCATTTTACTAGGTCCGGGTGTATCATGCGCGATTTCTAGGCTATCAGGGTTGAACATCTCTGGAGTGTCTGCTCGAATGAGGAGGTATGTCGACTAGTCCTTAGTGATCTCCTCAAGATCCTCTTCCGTGAGCTTGTAGTATGAATGTAGTTGTTCCTTATGTTCATTGATTCGCGTTGTAATGTAAATGAAATTTTGATCTGCGTTGAACTTCATCAAGGGTCTAAATCTCTATAAGGTGTTCGGAGTCATGCAATACTTAGCTTCAATGGCTCTCTTTAGTTGAAGGTAGTAGGTATGAAAAACAATGTTCGACTACCATTGTTTGTTCGTATCACTTGAATACCAAAGGTTAGTGAACTTCGCGACAAGCGGCTCAAAAGGTTCAATATCCGAGAAGGTCGCACCTTCCAACATCTCCTAGGAAATAAAGACGATAAGGATCAGGAGCCAGCTGAAGTGGAACTCATAACCTTTATCCTGTGCTTCACAACAATCTAGTTCGATCTTATTAACTAGGTACTTCATCCAGTTCATCTGTAATCCTTCTACACACTTCCCCATGAGGTCAACGACGAAGCCCGTGACCTATGTGGGTTGGTTCTTGCATACCAGCTTCCTAGCTATTAACTGACATGCTAGGCACACTGCGCCATCCTAGATGGAGGCTACCTTGTAGCCTATCATCCCCTTCTTGACATCATTGTATGTGTCCTTAATATTCTATGCTAGCACACGATCTGTGGATTTTCCCGGGTAGAACTCCTGCGGGTCAGGTCCTTGCATACTCAAGCCTGTGGATCAACATTGGGTCAACTATAATACGGTGGTCTAGCTACAAGTAGTCTCCATGGAAGCACGACAGTAGGAACTTAATGCACATGTTAACTTCCTGGTGCCTTCCAAGTGCGGTATCTTCATTACATTTAAGGGGGTGGACTGCGCGAGGTCCATAGTCCACTACTGAGGGATTATATTTGAGTTCTTCCCCTTCATTTTGGTTAGGTATCTAAACAGGGAGAGCACATTGTGGTTCTTGCGATCTCTGAGGTTGAAGTCACTGAACTTCAACACTTCAATATTGTCTTGTTGCGCTCGAACTGCGCATATCCCCTTTGGGAGGTACGCAATGACCATGGTGTACTCGAAATCCCTGGGTACACTGTCACGACTTACCGCGTCGGCTAGAGGCGGGATATAGTTGGGTAATATAGATGGAATCAACTTCGCATTGGCTAGATCATCTATGTTTTTGGTTCTCTTCTCTTCTATCAGTCGAGATGGCCCAGATCCATGAGCATTCGACGGGGAAGCTTGCACTCCTCTCATCGATGATTCTTGTACAACTGCAGACATCGACATTGCTCTTTTAGTCATGAGGTTGATGAGAACTTCTTCGACAATATTTTCTGTAGTGCTCACCTCGTCCGACATACACACTCAGGGTTAACAATATCGGATTCAAAGAGTAACTGCTCAAGGAAACAGGATGGAAGGCAGTCTCGTGATGATCACTATGCAAAATCAACTATTATGCAGGCTCAGATTCACAGTTAGAAAAAGTGTTCTCGGTGCATGATGCGACGGGATAAATAGATAGCTTGGCAATGGGTCACTTGCAACAGGTAAGAAGACTTCATTAACTCATTTCTTTCCATTATGGCATGGTCCCAATGGTCTGGTGGCGATCTTTATAACCATAAATTCCTTTCTTACCATCCGGGGTGTCATTCTAATGGTTAAACTGTTCCCAACGGCTATATTGCTTCGCCATGGTGAAGTTCCATGTAATGTTGCTCTGATATCCCGACAAAGTTCCAATTTTTCACATTTTCCTTCTGCAAAGTTCCTTCTCGATCCTTCTGTAACTTCTCAATCTTAGCTCTCTTCTTACTTATCTTTCTAGCCTTATTCTAGTGAGTTTTGTTTCGGTATTCCTTTTTTCCATTCTGATTCTTATCTTCTCTTGGCAAAGTAACTTCGCGTTGTTGAGATTCTTTCCTAGAAATCAGGAGTAATACTTCATCTGTATCTGGAATAGGTACTGCAATCTTCTGGGATTCCTCTCATATTCTTGTAACTTCAACATCCAATTATTTTGTTTCAAATGGCTTCAATCTGTTCTCATGTTCTTTAATCAAGTGTGTGATCTTCCTAGTCATGAACTCTTTTAACTCTTGCTTCTTCTGCTCTAATACTTCTTTTTATTTCCTTCTGACCTGGTCTTTTTCAATCTAAGGTTTTTCGATCAACATAGGAAATGGAGCGTTTTCCTCAATAAATTTAACAACTTCCAATTCTTCCTCTGTCTAAATTCCATTAGCACTCATAGATATCTGGGTAAGATTTCCACATAGGTTTATCAACTTTCCTCTAAATAGTCCTATTCCTTCCAATGAAGGAATCATAGCAGGCTCCCCTAAAGTTTCCCAAGTTCCTTCTGTCATAATATTCACCTGTGTTTCTTCATACAGAACACAGTCAATGTCGAAGTCTCCTATTCTTGCTTCTATGAATTATTTTTCTTTGAAGATCTCTGATAAGTTGACATGTCAGTGGTCATTCAGGGTTTCTTTCATCTGTAGCAACACTATCTCTGATTCTTTCTGGGGTTTTTCCATAATCTCAATTGCTTAACCTTTTTCATGGTCTTCTTGTCTCATATTCATCCTTTCCGACTTAGATATCATTCTAGGGAAATCTGATACTTCATGGTCCATAGATTTGCAACAGAGGCAACTAGGTCTTCTACCAGGGTATTCCCTAGCCATATGTCTCGGTCTTCTGCAACTGTAACAAAGAGTTAATCCTCTCTTTCTCTTAAATGATCCCCATCCTTTTCTGAAATGCACACTAGGATCATGGTAGCTAACCTGTAAAAAATTCTTTCTAGGATCCTGCATCCATTTGTTAGTCCAAACATTCTCTCTATGCATAGGTATAACATATCTTTTGCTATTCTTATCAGATCTACTAATATCAAATCTTATTTCATCTATCAATGCCTTAGTTTTCATGCTAGGACAAATCTTATCAAACATGCCTATATCCATACTTTAGAAACAAATATTTCCACTTATCTTACTTCTACAGAGCACAAAGATTTCAAATCTAAGACTTTTCACTATTCTTACTTTTATCAGAGCACAAATCTTGTAGATCTTACCTCTTTTAATAAAAAATTCTCACTTTTACCTTTTTTGGATCACAAATCTTTCATATCTTACCTCTTTTCTTCCGATAAGACTTCTTTTCTTTAGCACAGAGCTTCACAAACTAAGTAGAGTACTGTGCACTAGAGCGACAGATATACGCACAGAGATTTCACAATTTTAGGTCAAATCTTCACATGAATCTTCTTCTTCCTCAGTTCCCAGTAATCACAGTTTCAGGCCCCAATAACGGAATCATTTGCTAGCATACAGGCAGACCTAGGGTTCCATGCTCAAGAGCGCACCGACAAAACCCTAACTATCGGCCCTTTCGGAAACACCTGCGATGCAGATGAAGTCTCACCTGAGGTAGAGGCAGGGGTGGTTGCAGGACTCCAGTGTCTGCAAAATTAGTTGGGACATAGATCTGTGATTATAACACTTAACAGAGCACTCAACAGTTGACATTCATCAATATCCAGTTCTTAGTTACAACACATTTAAACCCTAATTATAGAGCATCGCAGTATTCAACCAGATCTAGCATTTAACAACACTTAGCATGACAAATCATATCCTAACAATTTCAGGCACTGAGAATATATATATAAGTCAAATCTAACATCCATATACATCATTAAGCACAAAGCATCAACAAATCTATCTATCTATAGCAAAAAACTAACCACATTAACATATAAGAACATCAACACATTTCACAAAGCAGAGAAACACAACATATACGTGTTTCACCCCCACCCTGGGGCTACGTCCACCAACTCTTTGTCTTCTTTATTAGCTTCTTCGATAGGTTACATGCACAGAGCCTCAAAACCCTATTCTACAAAGGATAGGAGATCTGTGTAGCTCGCTATACCCTCCTTCCCTGAGTAGATCTAAGAACATAGCCTTCTACAGTCTCTTACAATGACTTTCACTTAGCTTTGCAAGTTTCACATAGTATGCACCCAAGCACTTACAATCTTGATCACATAGATCCAACTCTAGCACTTAGCCATTCCTAATGACTTCTTTTCATTACATTGCCTAGTCTTCTACATATATTACAAAATAGGCCTAACCATAGGTAAACCCATGGGCCGACATTCCCATACCCATTACATGATTCCAAAAACCCAAAAATCCCTAAAACGGGGTCGAGATCCCGCGATCTCCTCTTCGTCTTGCGCTCCGTCTTCGACAGGCTGTCAAAGTCCCAAAATAGGTCAAACTTGACCAAGGATCTCCGAAAACTTGGTCAAGGGCCAACAGAACTTGATCATCTTTACTGGCTCTTTTCTTTCTGGTTGTTTGTTGCTTGAACCACTTACATAGCCTACACCAGTCTTCAACAAAGGAGATCTTTTTTTGCTCGGAATGACATTTTGTTCTACTAAGGCTTTAATGTTTGGAAGATTTTGGAGATATAATGCTTTAAAAATATCCATCTCTTTCCTGGTTTTTACTACCTCTTCTTCCAAAGCTTCACATCTTGCCTTCTTTTTTGATAACTATTGTTTCAAAATGTCCTCTATTTTCTTTGCCTCTTCTAATTCCACTTTTACCAGGGCAAATCCTTCATCAGGTTTCTTATTGTCTTTCTTGAACTGTATCAGCAATTGTTTTTTCTTTTTCTTCTTAAATCTGAGTCTAGCAATTTCTTCTAGAGCACTGATCAATTCTCCTTCCAAGTCAACCACAACTTATTCATCATCAACATCACTTCCTGTCATTTTATTATCATAATCCTCTTTGGCCATAAGCATAAAGTCATTAACCTTATGTTCACAAGAAGAATCACTATTTGTGTCCCCTGAAGAGTCATCATTGTTTACACATAAACTTTTATTTTTACCAAATCTCTTAGATTTGTACTTCTCTTCACCTTCAATGTTTTGGTCCTTCTTATTGTGTGGACACTTATATGCAAAGTGACCTATCTTTCCACAGTTAAAACATTTGAAGGGAAAATTTCCTTGGTACTTTCATGATCCTTTCCTTAGTCTTCTCACAAATTTTGCTTCAATCTCATAAGGCTCAGAATCCTTATTCTTATCTTCTTTAAATCATGCTTCTCTAGAGGTGGGTTTATCTTTACCTATCGTCATTTCATAAGCAGTAAGAGTTCCTAGGAGTTGGTCAATAGACAGAGTTTTAAGATCATTCAATTCTTCTATTGAAAAACTTTTGGATTAAATCTATCAGGCAGAGATCTTAAAATCTTCTGAACTAAAAATCAGTCTTCAATCTTCTCACCAAGACCCTTCATGGAATTCACAAGCTCCTCAACTCTTAAAAAATATTTACTAATTGTTTCATCCTCATTCATCTTTAGTTGTTCAAATTTCAATCTATGTGTTCGAAGTTTGGCACCTTTTACTTTCTCATCTCCTTCATAACTGCTAATAATTTTATCCCACATTTCTTTGGCACATTCAAGTTGCATGACCTTTACAAATTCATCTTCAGCAAGACCACTAAGGATAACATTCATTTCCTTAGCATTAAATTTGGATTCTAGCTTGTCATCCTTAGAATCTAGTACAACTAGTTGTACATAACCAGTCTCTACAACATCCCAAACATCAACACATAAGGCCATGATGTATGTTCTCATTCTAACCTTCCAGAAGGAAAAATTTGTTCCATCAAAAATAGGAGGCTTATTGGTCAAATTTCCTTCATGGCTTGTCATGTTTAAGATTATTGATCTACCTTTAAATAAAAGGAACCCACTCTGATACCAATTGTTGGAATTACTAAGATAACTGAAAGGGGGGGGGTGAATCAGTTGTTACTCTGCTTAAATTTTCTTATGACTATTAAAATATTATTAATCTTCTCCAAGTGATCATAAAGATTATGCAATACATGAACAACAGAAATAAAAAACATCAATCACACATATGATATACACAGAGACAAATATTTCACGAGGAAACCCATAAATGGAGAAAACCTCTTCTTCTTCGAATGATAGGAAGTCTTTTAAGTTCTGTACATCATCTTTATTTGAGAACCAACTCAAAATGAGGCTACAACCTCTTATTTAACAAGTTGAAACTTGCTGAGACCACCAACTCTTTGGTTTCTCTAGCACCCACTAGAAGGAAGCACCAACTCCTTGAGTGTTCCAGCACCAGTTGGATGGAAGCACCAACTTCCAGTCACACATGCACCAACCTGTATAACAGAGAACAATGGTTCTCCCTTGCACCACCCTACTAGCCTATTTTTTCTGGCTATAACCAGATGGAATCTACAACTGCCTGTGTTCAAGAACCCACTTGAAACTCCGAGGACAACAGTCCTCCCTAGCACCTCCCTACCACCCTGAGATATAAATCTTTGCTTGCTGAAATTTATTACAGTGATACAATGTTTATCAATGGCTTACTAGTCTCATCATTGTTATGCTACACTACTTTGCTTCTGTCTGTTCATGCTTGGCTCCACTTTCTGTCTCTCTCCATCTTCTCTTCCTCTATTCTTCTCATACTCTTAGGTTCTCATACAGTCTGATGTTTTCACCATTTCTGCTATGTCCATCTTATGTTCTTCATCTCTTCATCTTTCATGCTCTATCCCTCCTTTCTTCTTGATCACATACAGTTCAACTTATTTTACCAAGAAACAACAACCTGTCTCTGTCACAAAAATTTTCCTTTATACCTTCTCTCATCATCCGTTACACTTCAAATATCCAATGCCCGAGTCGGGAATCTCAAACCACTCTAGAGCCATGATTGCAATGCCCCAGAAAATTGATTTGGTTAGTGTAACTGAATCATAAATGATCAAGAAACTACGAAACAAAACAACAACCCTTCGACCAGATTCAATTTGATCAGCATAGTTGGATTATACGCGCAGGTGCTTTTTTATTGTTCAATGTGTAACCTCCGATGTGGAGCCTAGCAACGCTAGCTCCTTCCTCAATATTCCACTGATGTGATCTTGGGTGATGCTCTCATGTGACCACGTGATTGCAGGCATGAACAAAGGTGGTTTGAAGGAAATCCATTTTTTTCCTGCAATTTACTACAAAGCTCCACGTATTCCATTGGCGATTCCATGGTTTTGATTGTGGCCCGCTCACTAAAAATTAAGATCCGAGCATGTTTTGACCCCGAAATGTGACTAGAACATAGATCTCATGATCTTGATGGTGCTCCTGAATGGACGGTTCATATTTGATCTTTCACGATCTACAGATCAGATCCAACCTCCCTAAATCAACGACTGTGATTTATTTCGTGATTCGGGCTTCGGGAGTTTCAAATCTCAAACCCTACTTTCTTTTGTATGCCAATATTTCAGAGTCGATGATCCACAGACACTTGTCCTTCTCAATCGACGACTCTGCCTCCACTTTAGGATTTTGACCTTTCAACCAGATCAACGGTTATGCTTCCCCTTTCTCGATCAACGATTGAGATCTCCTTTGGGTCTCTGGACTTCTGAAATATCAAATCTCAAACTTGCACTTTGGATCAGATGGCCTAGATTCACTTCAGATGATCCAACACTTGAGATCTTATTTAGATGATCTGACGACTGATATCTTCTTTGGATGATCCAGCGGTCGGAAATTTATTTTGGGTCTCTGACTCTCTGGACTTCAGAGATTTCAAATCTCAAACTGGCACTCTGGATCAGACAACCCAGATTCACTTTGGACAATCAGACGCTTGAGATCTTCTTTAGACAATCTGATGACTGAGATTTACTTCGGACAATCTGACGATCGAGAATGTATTTCGGTTCTCTGACTCTCCGGACTTCAGAGATTTCAAATCTCAAACTGACGCTCTAGATCAGATGGTCCAAATTCACTTCGGACGATCAGATGCTTGATATATTCTTCGGATGATATGAAAACCAAGATTTAATTCGGACGATCCGACGGTCGAGAATGTATTTTGTCTCTCCGACTCTCTGGGCTTCATGGATTTCAAATATCAAACTGAATTCTTGAAGTGATATTTTTCTGGAGCATAACTTCCTCACATCTTTAGACCCGAAATGAATGATGTTCATTGGATCAGGATCTTATATCAATGACTCGATCTATCTTTGGTGTTGCTCTTCTAGCTTATCCTATCCTTCCATTAATTCAATAGTGATCCAATGGTTGTCAAATATTTGGATATTCGATTTCTCAACCCTTTTGCCAGGCTTATCTTATCCTTCCACTTTAAAGTGATCGAACGGTCATGAAGACTCTCGAAGCAGATCCACGATCAAGGATGATTATGGAAAAATAACTTGTGAGTGATTTAATTCGTCACCCAAGCTCCACAATTTGAATTTGTGCGTTTTTTGGTGAGTCAACCACAATCTTCGATATTTGAATCTATAAGATATGATCGTCCTGACTAATTGCGGGATTGGAAATAGCACGATATTTAATTCTCCTTTTGATCTCCACAATATATCCCTGTCGTTGATCTCATGATTGCACATCCAATGGTCACGACTTAATCTGACTTAATTTGATCATTTGTTAGATCAACCACAATCTTCGATATTTGGGTTTATGAGATCTGGTAATCTAGACTGATTGCGGGATTAGAACTAGTGAGTTGTTTAATTCTACTTTCTCTCTCCACAATTCATCCATGTATTTGATCTGTCTTACAGATCCAATGGTCACGATTCTCCTCTTGAGCTGCTTTGATCTATGCATATTGTTCGCTCCTCCTCCTGAGCTTATGTGTTCCCTATTTTCCATCGCCATTGTTGTTCTTTCCATCAATGACAAGAACACTCTTCTTGTCAAACATGCATGTTATCACATTTAATTTGGGGTGGGCATTTTCCTAAGAAATGACCCCCTTTGGTGAAAAAATGACAAGAAATGGGTCAAAAAACCACTTATCCAAAGTTTATGTGCACAGGAACATCATGATAAGTGTTGCATAGATCTGGACAGTTGATATCCGTGCACCTAGATCTACGACGCAGGGGCCATATTGGACCCCCCTCGATGTTCTAACTTTAACGAGGGCGGGGGTGTCTGAGTTGGTGGTTTTAAAAGGTGGGGGCCCCACTAACGTGTCACCCTCTTTTTAACTCGGATCGCCCCCACATTTACCTTTGCCTACCCCCTTTGAGTAGATTGCTTACCACCATCATTTACTGTCGTCGCATCCATTGAAATATGTCTTCCACTTTGCCTCTCTCCTCTGCCTGTCACATCATCATCCCATCACACCTCAGTTCTCACGAGCACTGTCGCCCACATTTTCCCGAGTGATTTTCCCTTGCCACGACTATCTACATGGCTGCCCCTTGTCTCATCTCCATGTCATGCCTATTTTTCAGTTCACCCCTCCCTCTTATGTTCTGACACATGTCCATCCTCCTCCATGTCACCTCTGTCATAATTTTGCATCCCCCGTAACCAAATACATACCACCACGTTATCTTCCCAACCTCCATGTCTTCCTCACCTAGTCCCTCCACAAAGTTCCAACACAATGCAAACAACAAAGAAGAGGATGCCACATCTTCCAAGCGCAAGTGTTGACCCCGTTCACTCAGGTCCCAATGAAGCATTTAATGTAAATAAGGAAGGTGAGTGAGACATCGTATCCTTCCTTAAACAAAAGGTCAGAAAGGGACAAATTGTGGAGGAAGACTATTAGTCCAGTCCGACTGGGATTGCGTTCGACAGAAGACTGCATGGGTAGTATGACTGATGTATACATGTGCATCCTGAGAGAGAAACTCATCAACGCAAAGCCTTAAACTCATGACATGATTGTGCCTTCAACAGGGGAGTCGGTTCTAGGTATATGTAGGCATTTTTTCCATTTTGTTAGTGTCAATGGTAGAGGTACGCTCCCGATTGTAATGTTTTGATGAGTCCTCTAGTTCTCTGGTTATGAACTGATACTTGAGACTTCTTGTTTAATGGAAGCCATAGTCTTCTTTTATTTCTTTTCTTCTAACCTTGAAATCTCAGGCATGGATGATCCAGTCGGGTGTTTTGACTATAGTATAGTGTAGGTTTGACTATATCTGTTGTTGCAACATTTTTAGTTTCTTGAAGTTTTTAGATCCAAGAGGATCTTGTATCTAAGACTTTTCCTCCAAAGGTTGTTGGAAGACCGGATGTCCAGAGAATACCTTCATAGCTTTCTCATCTTTCTTCTACCTACTCACCACTATACAAACTTACTGGCTTAAGTTAGATCAAGACCTCACTTATTTATGCGTCTCCACCCTAGTTTTTTGAGTTAAAGAAATATAATCCTGAGACTGCATCCATTAGACCACCCTTAAATTCACTTATTGTGACATACAAACTGATGGGCCTTGGGCTTACCTCTGCTGCAATCCAGAGGTGACTTCCAATGCCAACATTTCTGGCACTGTTGTCGGGGACGAAGTTGAAGATTTTCCCTGGGATTGAACGACCAATCTTACTAGTTCTGAAGGTGCATCAGAGCCTAGTACATCAAGATTGCTACTTTTCACCTGGAGAATCCATTGTGGTGAATCCGTTAAGTCTAATCCACTGACGACTCCACTATTTCAGCTATGGCTTCCAGAGGAAGAAACATGAGGTCGACTCCCCAACTTCCCTTAGAAACACCTGAAGCCGACCCAGAAAAAATTATCAGAAAGGGAAAGGACCTTCGAGAGAGCACTTATGTTGTTGAGCCAGGTATTTCTGATGATTTTCACTATTCTATAGGAACTCCAATTTCTTCTTTTCAACCTTTTGTTATACCTGTTGTTGGAGTTTCCCGAACTTTAAATTTTGGGAGTGTTCTTGTTGAGTTTTCCCCTCTCGGTCTGGGATTGGAGGGAGAAAGCCTTGTCACTCCACTCTCCCCTGAAATTATACCGTGGTTTAGACCCAGCACCTTAGAAAAATTTCCTACCCTGGGCTCCACCACTCCTCCTATTACTGTTTCCACTACGACATCAAGAGAGACCCCAGTTCCCTCAAGCCCTCCAGCTCTTTCTCCAAATCCTTTGTTGTTTCCCTTTTCTCTTGGAAGCTCAGTTCTAGCCTCCCCTATTCTAACACCTTCACCTCCTAGTTCTTCTCCACCTCACATCCCTATGGTAGGTGCTAATCCTCCTAGGAAGAGAATGGATGCCATAGTGGTTGCAAGATATGCCCCCCTTGTCTTACCTCAGCCCATGAATGCTCTCCCTATTGGAGATTACCTGAAATATATGCCCAAGTTCACTAGAGAAAAGGACATAACTGCTAAAGAGAACCTTGTTGCCTTCTACAGCTATGCAGACAATCTAAATATTGAAAACAAATATGTTTGGATGAGAGTCTTTATCCAGAGCCTTGATGGTGAGGTTAGAAAATGGTTTAGGGGATTAACCCTTGGATCTATTGACGGGATTGAAGCTCTAGATGATGTTTTCTTGAGACAGTGGGGGGATAAAAATGACTTCATGTATTATATCACAGAATTTGGATTCCTGAAGAGGAAAGAGGGAGAATTTGTCTCTGACTTCTCCAAAAGATTAAAAAAAATGTACAACAAAATCCCTGCTAAGATAAAGCCCACGGAGGTCTCTGCCAAAATTACTTATGCTAGTGACTTTGACCTTGATTTCTACCTCCTGTTGAGAGAGAGAAGAGCTACTTCCCTAGCTCATATGCAAGATGAATCCCTAGAGGTGGAGTCTAATGTATTGGTAGTTAACAAAATAAGGAATAAAGAAGACAGAAGAAGAGGGAGATCTGAAGCCTCAACCTTTGGGTCTTCTGCATCACACCCTCAGGTGGAAAAATTAACCAAGATGGTGAAATTATTGTTTGCAGAGATGGAGAGGATGAAATTTGAGGGTAATCAAGGTTATAAAAGTGCCCAAAATGATGAAAGCAGAGGAAACTTTAGAAGGCATATTAACAACGCCTCTCAAATGATGCAAAGGGAACAGAGGAATAAAGATAGGGATGATCAGTAAATTCAAACCCCTCTCCAAAATAACCTTGTGGTCGATGAAGAAGGAGAGGATGAAGAGCTAGATCCTGAAATCCATTGTCTTGGAGACACCTCCCCATTCCCTCACTTAACTCAATCCGCATATGAGGAATCCCTCATGAACAGTCAAATAAATGAGATGAGGAAGGGGGAGAAGGCTAGCAATAGTCTCAATAAATACAACCTCTGGTCTAGGAAGAAAGAAGAGAAGTATGACATCCTTGAGCAACCTTCCTAAGCAAATAAGCCTATCAAAGATGCAGCAAAGAAAGTAAAGTTCAAGCCCCGTCATCAGTAGATAAAAATCATGTCCCATAAATGAGAGATATTATAAGCCCCCCCTCCTCTTTCAACTTTGAGCATGAAATTCAAAAAATCATAATTCTTGTACCCCTTTCAGAGTTGGTCAAGCATGAATATTTTAAAAGAAGCCTCTCTAAAATATTGATGCCTGAAGCCCCAAATAATTCCACAGACTCAGTAAATCTCCAAGATGAGAAGCCAACAGTCATCCTAGGTCCTATGGTAGAATATAGAGATGATTCATCCCCTCCCTTCTACATATCCCTGAATATACATGATAAGGTGTTGCATAACTTTATGATGGACTCAGGGGCATCTCATAATCTCATGCCCAAAACTGTCATGGATGAACTGGGACTAGAGGTCACAAAATCTTATCATTATTTGTACTCTTTTGATTCAAGGAAAGTGCAATGTCTTGGGGTCATCAAAGACCTGATTGTGACGTTGTTTTAGATGCCCATGAAAAGTGTGGTCATGGATATCATGGTGGTCAATGTTCCTCCCAAGTTTGGCATGATTTTTTCAAGTTCTTGGATAAAAATACTTGGGGGAACATTGCAGATGGACCTGACATATGCTACCATTCCCGTGTTTGGGGGAGGACATCGGAGATTGTACAGATAAGCTCGGTTAGCCTACATTGTCAGTGATGAAGCAGATCCCACCAATCATCCTATTTTCTCCCTTGACATTGATTTAGGACCCATCTTACTACAGCTTGTTGACGCCCCGAAAAATCCTCTTGAGATTAGAAAGTAGTCCATTACCCCCCTTGAAGATTCTCCTCCAATTACCTCTGTGTGGAAATTGTTCTTTGATGGAGCCTCTTCTAGAGAAGGTGTTGGTGATGGAGTGGTCCTTGTTTCCCCTGCTCAAGAAACCATATCTTTGTCGTACAAATTAGAATTTGAAGCTACCAACAATGTCACAGAGTATGAAGCTCTGGTTTTGGGCTTGAGAGTTGCAAAGGACATGAAGATTGAAAATTTAGCAATGTTTGGTGATGCTGAGTTAATTATTCAACAGGTTAGAAATATTTACCAGGCCAAACACCCTCATCTCAGGAGTTACAGAAATGAAGTGTGGGACCTAATTGACAATTTTTTCTTGGCCTTCAACATTTCATTCATCCCTAGAAAAGAAAATACAGTGGTTGATTCTTGGGCTGTCTTAGCAAGCAATTTCAGAGTTCCTCTACCACCCAATCTCAGATATGATGTAGAGGTAAAGTATAGAGACTCCGTACCTGAAAATGTCAAGCATTGGAAAGTGTTTGAGGATGTTCTTGAAGGCAAAAGATTCCTGGAGACTATTGATGCGTTTTCAGAATTACATATTGACCAAGATCCCAATTCTGACATGGAACACCATGATGATGCTTTTCTGAACAAGATTGTTAATCATAATATTGTGCAGTTACTGAGTAATCACATTCCAAAGGGACTAGTTCCTTTGGAAAGTATTTTTTACAGTAATGATGTGGCAGTGAAAGCTAAGAGGCCAGATGAGGATGCTGATGTATTTGAGTGAAATATTGGCACAGACCAAGATCCAAAATTTTTCAAATTGTCAAGAAATTTGTCAAGGGAGCAGAGGATCGAGTATACTGAGTTTTTAAAAGAATTTTCTGATGTGTTTTCCTGGACTTATGAATACCTTAGAACATATGACATCACCATTATGGAGAACAAGATCCCATTGAAGGAAGAATCCAAATCATTTAGGCAGAAGTTGAGACAGATAAATCCTATGTTACTGCCTATCATGGAGAAGGAGGTAAAGACGTTGTTGGATGCCCAAATAATTGTTCCCCTGAGATATTCAGAATGGGTAGCTAACCTAGTCCCAGTGAGAAAGAATAGTGGAGGTATCAGGCTCTGTTTCGATTTCAAAGATCTAAATAGGATCTCAAAGAAGGAAAATTACCCGCTGCCAAAGATGGAACACATATTGCAGAGGGTAACATGTGCATCCAGGATTTCCATGATTGATGGATTTGCTAGCTACAATCAGATCTTTGTTTTACCTGAGGACAGAGAAAAGACAACCTTCACCACTCCTTGGGGCACATTCATGTATGCCAAAATCCCTTTGGGTTAATGAACACAGGGGCAACCTTTCATCGAGCCATGGACATCACCTTCATTGGGGAGAAGGACAAATTTGTGTTCATCTATCTGGATGACATAACAGTCTTTTCCAGATCCGATAAAGAACATTGTTGTCATCTGAGGAAGGTTTTATTGAAATGTAGAAGGTTTGGTCTTTCCCTGAATCCTAAGAAACAATTATTCGCTATGAAGGAGGGGAAATTACTGGGGCATATAGTATTTGCTGAGGGAGTAAGGATTGATCCCAACAGGGTGGAAGCAATCCAAACCCTGTCACCCTCGAGATCCGGGAAGGAGGTCCAATCCTTCTTGGGAAAGATTAATTTTTTGAGAAGATTTGTTTCAAACTTTGTCGAATTGGTGAAGCATATCACAATCATGCTAAGAAAAGGGAATGAATTAAAATGGATAGTTGATCTCAGAGAATCCTTTAAGAAGATCAAGAAGGCTTTGACTGAGGCACCTATGCTTATCAGTCCTAATTATTCCAAGGATTTTCTCATTTTTTATTTTTCTTATTTTGATACGGTGAAAACTGTTTTATTACAAAGGAACATTGAAGGGATAGAGCAACCTATTTTATTTTTCAGCAATAAGAGATGTAGAGGTGAAATATGACATCATGGAGAAGCAAGCCTATGCATTGGTGAAATCCCTCAAGGCTTTCAGAATCTATGTCCTTCATTTAAGGATTATTGCATATGTTCCTTCAGTTGCTATGAAGGACATCCTCATTCAACCTGACATAGATGGGAGAAGGAGCAAGTGGATTGCCAAAATCCTTGAGTTTGATCTGGAAATAAAACCCACCAAGCTAGTTAAAGGTCAAGGTTTAGCCAAACTGTTGGTTGAATCTAATTGTAGAGCTTTGGGGGTAAACTTCATCAACACTTTCTCAAAGGGTCAGCAAGATGAGTTTGTTGATGAAAATCCTCAGGGCACCCCTCCATTGGCATAATGCACCTGGTATAAATATATTATATATTTTCTGTAAGAATTAAGACCCCCTGATGGTATGGGAAAAAGAAAAGCAAGAGCTTTGAAGCTCAAAGCAATTAGGTATTGCCTTATTGACCAGCTCTTGTATTGGAAGGACCCTCTAGGTGTGCTTCTGAGATGTTTAGACCCATAGGAGGCCCAAAATATTATGTTCGACTTTCATGATAGCCTATGTGGGGGACATCATTTCTAGATAACTACAGCCTATAAAGTTCTCAGGGCTGGGTACTTCTGGCGTACTCTATTCACTAATGTCTGTGCAAAAATCAGGGCTTGCATCAAATGTCAAAAATTCACTGGGAAACAACAGTTCAAGTCTCTGCCATTAAAACATGTGGTAGCTTCAGGACCCTTTCAACAGTGGGGCCTAGACTTTATTGGAGAAATTCACCCTGCTTCAAGAAGTTAGTACAGGTGGATCTTAACTGCCACATATTATTTTACCAAATGGATAGAAGTTATTCCCACAAGGAATGCTTCTCACAAAGTGATCATTGGTTTCCTTGAAGATATTATGGCAAGGTTTGGTTGTCCGAATAGAATCATCACTGACAA
>ML797338.1:463598-490548 GCA_009831015.1 Picea engelmannii | reverse complement strand
TTATGTTTATAACTCTGGATTTCACAGTAAAGACTCACTACCACTAAGATTAATGATTCAAAGTTAAAAAGGAGAGAAATTATTAATAATCTACAATAACTGATTCACCCCCCCCCTCTCAGTTATCTCATACCTGTAACAATGAATGTATTCTGGACCCCCTTGCCATTTGAACTTTAACAAGGGGGGTTGGGGCAGTTCGGAAAGTGAAACCACCTTTTCCACTTGTCACCTCCACACAATTTTGGACACCCCCGCCCCCCCGCTAATACCACTTACCACCCTAGGGGAGGTCTAGAATCCATTTCCCCCCCTTCAAAAACCACTTTTCGCAGAAGTTTACCACATGTATTCCAAGGATGATTCCGGGAAAACCATGTCTCATTTTGAAAAACCGAGAGAGGTTTTTATCCAAAATGGGATGAAATTAAATACCCTCTCTCAGTATTTTCACTATTGTTCAGGCTTCCATTTTTCTTGTTTTTGTCATGTTTTTGTGGTAGATGTTTTGGAAATATGGAGATGAATTTGGAAAAAATGAGAGAGGTTTTTACTCAGGACGGGCTAATATACAATAAAATATTTCATTTTTTTCACATATATCATATTTTTGGAGATACAAGCATTTGAGTTGACCCCTGTTTTTAGCAGTCTGTCCCTTTTTTCATTGCAGACAGTTTAGAACTTTAAGGGTTTTGTTTCTATTTTTGGCCAGGTTGTTGAATTCAACCTCGTAATCCAGGGGAAGAATTTTTTCTATATATTTTTATAATTTAAATGTGAAGAGGGTTGGTCAGATTAGAGAGGAATTTTTTTTTGTGCATTGTAATTTTTTCCAAGTGAATGAATGGAATAACAGGTGATTCACAAGGATTCTTGTGTCATAATTTTGGTGGTTTTGTGATCCTTTGATTTGTAAGTTATATTATGTGTTTAAATTTCTTTAATATATATCTTCTTTCTTGGAAAAACTAGATGTTTGATCCATAATTCATCTTAATGGTGCTCTGTTTCATTTTTTCCAAGTTATCAATGTTTTCAGCTTAAAGCATCACTTTAGAATTCATCCTTGGTTTGATGCTCTAATGTGTTTGTATTTCACCATTTCTACATTCACCTCCTGCAACAATATGATATGAATACTCCACCAAATCTGCCTACCTCACCCTTGTAAAAAAACCCTCTATTTTCCCATCATCTCATTGGACATAAAATTGATTTGACATGACTCCATGCCCAATAGATCTGTCTCTTTTCTCATCAACAGGCCTTTAAAAAATCAACTTTGTTGAGCTTATTACCTAGCCTAATATCTTATTTTGTGAGTAATATAAGTGAGAGATCCCTCTCCAAGGCCATAAGGGCTAAATTCTGACCTAGAAGTGGTTTGTGGTTACCTCTGTGATTTCTCCTCTCAGGCTAGACAAATTACAAAGTGCTAACATAGTGGCAGCCATATTGGGGACATTACTAAAAAAAGAATAGAAAGTTCTATATATGATTATTGATGGTGGGAAGTGATCAGACACAAGAAGGTTGAATCATCCACATGGCAACTCCAATCAACTCTGATCAGTTTCAAAGACTCCACTGGAGGAAGAACCTGAAAGAATGGCAAGACAATATGAAAATATCAAGTATGCAAGTTGGAATTTTATCCAAGACGTAATTGGTTTTATTTTTATTTATTTTTAATTACTTCTTCCATTTTTGTAAACCTGACCAATACCATATTGTTGAAACTCATGTTGATCAAATTCAACCTGAGGAGCCTCAAGAGATCAAGCTTAGTTTTAAAACCCCTCTACATACTCCTACACTTGTAAATATTCTAGATAGATACAAGCCTCTTATATTACCCCCTATACTCCATGATTTCCCTGTCAATTACTACAAATACCTTCCCAGGTTTCATGGAAAATATTGTAACATCACTGTTGAGAAACACATTCATGGTTTTGAGAATTTTCTTGATCTGTTTGAGGTGGAAGAAGATGATGTCTGCATCAAATTTTTTTCTCTGTCTTTGACATATAGAGCTAAGGAATGGTTAAAAAGTTTGTCAGCTGCACACATATCCAATTTTCATCAGTTTTTAGAATTCTTCCTTGGTGAATGGGAGATTAAGAGAAACATTTTTCTCATTTTATAAGAATATGATCATTTGAAAATACAACCAAGAGAGACAATGAAACACTTTTCAGTCAGATTCAATCAAGTTAACAATTCCATGCCTGTTGACATAAGACCACCTACTGGTTTAGCTCTGTTACACTACCCAAATTCCTTTGATCCATAGATGCATTTCAATTGAGAGAAAGGGACACTACAAAACTCAAGGAAATGTGGGATAGTGCAATTAATGTAGAAGCTTATTTACTAATCAAAAGGTCAAATATTAAGGCAGAAGAAAGGAAGAAAATAACAAAGGAGCAGTTGAAATATTCAGAACATAAACTAGACATTCTGACCAGCACAATGAAAGAAATGATGAAAAACTTTATCATGAGAAATGAAATTGCTATCCAAAAGAATCATGTTCCATTGATTACATAGAAAGAAAGGGTCATTGTTCCTAAACACTTTGAAGCTCACCCTTGGTATCATGGATTGGAAAACGATTATTTCATGTATTTAATTCACAACGTAGTCAAAGATGAAACTCTAACTCAAGCTATAGAAGAGCAATCAACTGATATGATGTGTATGTTTGATGGCATTTCTTTCATGTATGATATACCCAAATATGATAAATATGACGAGGATTACACCAAGGTGAATTCTTCAAAACCATCGACAACATATTTTTGGGAGGAACAAGATCAGTTAAAAATTGAATATGAAATTTAGCATGTGCATATTAATTTTGACAGCAACGAGGAAAATGCATAAAATCTCAAAGTAAGTTGAAATTATTTGCCCTTATGTTTCTCTTCATTTTAGTTTCTGAGAGAAAACTATAAGCAAGTTGTCAATAGTAGGGATGGAGATTTTTCTCATCAATCAATTGAATATGCCATTGATGATATGGAAGTTATTCTAGACCCAGAATTGCAGCCCTTGAGATACATTGATTTTCAAATTCTAGATGAAATCTTAGAGCCTGAGATAGAATATGAGTTAATCCAAGATACTTTTGTACCATTAAGATTTAATTCATTTCAGTTTTTAAAGAATAATAATGATCATGTCCTAAATTATAAACACATAGAAAACTATGAAGTGTCATTGGAACTAATGCAGCAGTCATCCCAGTTCCTACATGATCCAATAGATGATGTGTTGGATGACTTGTGTTGTCCAAGTCATGTTTCATTTGCCAGTTATGGACTTATGGTAGTCTCTTTCATGGTCTTTTTCAACAGGAGTCTTATTTCAAAGTTCAACATAAAATTTGAATCCATATCAGGAATTGTAGAATGATGTAAAAAGCGTATGTGTTATACCCAATTTTGACAATAAATTTTATGAAAGTCAAGAAATAGGTTGTGTCTTTCTGGATCCCATAACAGACTACATGGAATATGTTTTTAGCAAATGATCAATAATGTTTTCAGCAGTGGCCATTACACTTTGCAGTTTTGATTATGTGGAAAAAAGGTCAAGTTGTCCTTTTGATTGTGCTAACAAGCAATCAAGAAGTCCAGTTGTTTCAACAACTACTTGACTCGCTTCATTGGAATTTTTGTATTATTTGATTCAACATGATTTTCAATAGTATAGGGTAGGTAGAAATGTGCAAATAAGCTCATCTCTTTGAGCATCCCTTTCAACAATATTTTCAATCTCAATTTCAAATTGCAGTCTTCAGTTTGATTTGGTTTTAGTTGAAAGATCAGAACATGTACAGGTTGCAGAATAAAGTTTTGGGATCAGCCCAACGAATAAAGCACTAGTCTGCATGTTCAGAGTTCTCTGGTTCTTTTCACCTCTTGAATGATCTGCCATCCCCAGGTGGATACTATGTTAGGGTCCTATAAATTATAGGAATTATGATTATTCAGTTTCTATCTGTTGTTGATCTCATGAAAGCTATCGGCTTGCCTAGTTTCCTCGAATGACTTTTCCCCTCAATCTATTTTACCCAATTCTTCATTCATCATCTTTTTGTGCCATTCATCCCATTACACCATTCACCTCATCTTTCTCCCACCAATCTTCCCTGAATAAAACAAGGTTAGATAACCTAGAATAGATAATTAAATTAAATTTTGATTAGCTTAATAACTAACTAAATTAATAATAAATTACTAGGTTAGTAATTAGATTAAGGTAATAAGTGATAATTTGAATAATAAATTAAAATAATTAATAAATAATTATTTTTAAAAAATAAATGATTAATTGTGAATAAGTAATGATAATTTTAACTTAAAATAATTAAAAAAAAATAAACAATAAGAAAACATTCTTAAAATTAAAATTAAAACAATTATATATATATATATATATCTAACAAAATCATAGAAAAAATAAAAACAAACAAGAAACAAACCATAATTAAAATATTCAACAATTAAAACAAAGAAAAGACAAAAACAAGTAAAACAAAACTAAATAACAATAAAATAAAACAACAAATAAAAATTAAAATAAAACATAAAAATAAATAAAAATTAAGTGTAAAACAAAACCATAAAAAAGAAAAACATTTAACTCCACATATCCAAAAATAAATCAAATCAATGGTGTGAATGCATTTCAGACCCCCTTTCCATCCGAAATTTAACAAGGGTGGTGGTCTGAAAAGAGAAACCACCTTTTCCACTTATCACCTCCACAAAATTTAGGACACCTCCCAATACCACTTACCACCGTAGGGGGCATACAGAATCTACTTTCCCCCCTTCAAAAACCAATTTACACACAATTTGAACACTTTTATTCCAAGGAATATTCTTGGAAAACCAACGCTCATTTTGAAAAAACGATAGAAGGTTTTCTTCACAATGGGATAAAATTCAATAACCTCTGTCAGGTTTTTCACAAGTATCGGGAATTGGGAGAATCGAATCCATATCTAAGAACTATTTTCCAGGCTTCCATTTTTCCTTTTTTTTGTCATGTTTTTGCGGTAGATGTTTTGGAAATATGTAGATGAATTTGGAAACACCAAGAGAGGTTTTTGTTCAGGATGTTATCATATACAATAAATTCTTTCATTTTTTGCAAAACTATCATATTTTTGGCGATACAAGCATCTGCGTTGACCCCTATTTTCAACAGTCTGACCCTTTTTTCATGGCAAACAGTTCAGAACTTTGAGGGATTTGTTTCTATTTTGGACAGGTTGTTTAATTCAACCTCCTGATCACGGGGAATAATTTTTTATATATATTGTTATAATTTAAATGTGAATAGGGTTGGTCAGATTAGAGAGGAAAAATGTTTTGTGCATTGTAATTTTTTCCAAGTGAACAAATTGAATAACAGGTGATTCACAGGGATTCTTGTCTTAGAATTTTGGTGGTTTTGTGATCCTTTGATTCATAAGTTATATTATGTGTTTACATTCCTTTAATATGTATATTATTGTTGGGAAAAACAATATGTTTGATCAAGAATTCATCTTAATGGTGTTTTGTTTCAGTTTTGCCAAGTTATCAATGTTTTCATCTGAAAGCATCAATTTAGAATTCATCCTTGGTTTTATGCTCTAATGTGTTTGTGTTTCACCCTTTATAAATTCACCTCTTGCAACAATATGGTATGAATCCTCCACCAAATATTCCTACTTCACTTGTCTAAAAAAATCTTCTATTTTCCCATCATCTCATTGGAAAGAAAATTGATTTGACATGACTCCATGCTTAATAGATTTGTCTCTTTTCT
The DNA here is from genome assembly GCA_009831015.1 of Picea engelmannii. Classification (NCBI taxonomy): domain Eukaryota; kingdom Viridiplantae; phylum Streptophyta; class Pinopsida; order Pinales; family Pinaceae; genus Picea; species Picea engelmannii. Next base: position 484,716 of record ML797338.1, on the reverse strand, counting down.
CAACAACAGAACTTTAAAAAATCAACTTTGTTGATCTTATTACCTAGCCTAATATATTATTTTGTGAGTGATCTAAGTGAGAGAGCCCTATCTAAGGCTAGAAGAGATAGATTCTGACCTAGAAGTGGTTTGTGGTTACCTCTACGATTTCTCCCCTCAACCTAGAGAGATTATGGAGTGCTAACATTGTGGCGACCATATTGGGGACATTCCTCAGAAAATCATATCAAGTTCCAGATATGATTATTGATGGTGGACAATGATCAAACACAGGAAGGTTGAATCATCCACTTTGTGACTCCAATCAACTCCAATCAGTTTCAAAGACTCCATTGGAGGAAGAGCCTGAAACAATGACAAGACAATTTGAAAACATCAAGTATGCAAGTTGGAATTTTATGAAAGACGTAATTGGTTTTGTTTTTAATTATTTCTTACCTTTTTTTGAACCTGGACAAGACCATATTGTTGAAACTCATGTTGATCAAATTCAACCATAGGAGTCTCAATAGATCAAGCCTAGTTTTACAACCCTTGTACATACTCCTACACCTGTAAATATTCTAGATAGATACAAACCTCTTATCTTACCCCCTATACTCCATTATTTCCCTGTCAATTACTACAAATACCTTCCCAGGTTTTATGGAGAATATGGTAACATCATTGCTAAGAAACACATTTGAGGTTTTGAGAATTTTCTTGATCATCTGTCGTGCTATTGTCCAAGGGAAGTTTTACCCAACTTGAGTCAGCCTTTCCATAGTTTGTCTCTTGACCTCATGCCCAACCATCCCGAAAGTCCAATCAAGTCCTTGTTTGAAATCACTGAAGTTCTCTTCCTGATCATCAATATCCTCTTGTCTATTCCCAACGAGCCATCAAAGACCTTTGGGTAGTGAATTCGTACACTCACATTACACTCCTACCCAAGTTTTGAAGATCTTAAAGTTGTTGCTCAAGCTCTGAAGGCCTCATATCCAACCGTCAGGTGTCTTTGGCTTCTTGAAGATGGATACTATACATGTATATATTTGATTTTGAGATGTATATCCACTGTGTATTGCTTGCAGCTACATCGTATATAGTTATATGACATGGATCTGCAGTGTATTTGATTGGAAACCATGATTTATTTCGTCCCAAGCATGGGTATGCCTACCTTAGAAAGAAAATTATTATTTTTTGCAGATGGCACCTCCCGAACTTTGGTCTCGGGTTCACTCGCTTCATACGTTGGTGAAGATTTGTAATGTATTTCAGCCATCACTATCTTTGAAATATATAGCTAAGGAATGGTTTAAACGTTTGTCAGTTGCAAGCATATCCAATTTTCATTAGCTTGTAGAATTCTTCCTTGGTAAATGGGATATCAAGAGAAATATTTTTCTCATTTTAGAAGAATATGATCATTTGAAAATATAGCCAGGAGAGACAATGCAACACTTTTCATCTAGATTCAATCAAGTTTACAATTCCATGCCTGTTGATATAAGACCACCTCCTAGTTTAGCTCTCTTAGACTACCCATATGCCTTTGATCCGGAGATGGCATTTCAATTGAGAGAAAGGGACAACACTCAAGGAAATAGAAGATAGTAAAATTAATGTAGAAGTTAATTTATTGATCAAAAGGTAAATGATCAAGGAAGAAGAAAGGAACAAAATAGTGTTGCGCCTCTTTTGTCACCTAAATGAGAAAAACAAAGGTGCTTACAAGCTTAGTTAGGTTATCTAAGAAAGACAAAAGTAAAGGAAAGGGTTATAGAAAGAAACATAAAAGAACAATATAAGAATTAAACTAAGAAATAAAAGAACAACTAAACTATTGAGCATAAGGACATAAGAACAAAAAAACCAATAAGTCTCATGTCACCAATGGAAAGGATTATATTAGTGAAAGAAAACAACAAGAAGAAAGAGGCCTTTGGGTCCCTTCTTCCTCCAAGGGAGGGCTCTTGGACCCCCACAACTAAGCTCTTCTTACAACTTTGAAAGAAATGGTGAAAGAATCCCAAGCTAATCCACTCAAGAGGTGAGATGGATTGCCCAATGTAATAATGCTAGTATACTCTTGATGAAAAAAGAGGATTCCCCAAGAGGATAGTAGCAACATAAACTTGCGAATGAATTCCTTGAAAATGTAGTGCACCCATGGCCTTGTTTTATAGCACCTCTTTGAGGTATTGTGCAATGAGATTTTAGTGTGAACAGGGGTTGTTTAGGGAATTTTTAGGTCTTTGACCAGCCACCCAGTCGGATCTAGCCGAGATTTGGGTGTCAAATCAACTTGGAAGCTGAACCAGAAGTGGGACTCACTCCTATACTCTGCAATGTTGGTGACATGAGTGGGTGGCCTCTGTGCTATTGGTGGTAGTGCTGCTATTGGGGGTGCCCTCTGGAAATTCTTAAACAAGAGTATGGGAATCCTACTCACAGAGGTGTATGTGTAAGAGGGTGACTGGGGTCTACTTCCTACTCCCGAGTTCCCTTGTTCTACATGTAGGACTTGTGTATTTGGGGTGCCCACTCTAGCAAATCTATCAACCACCTGTGCTAAGGACTGAGACATGGTCCGTTGACTATCTAACATATTGTTGATAACCTGCATGAAAGCTGCCTCTGGATATATGGGGGCCTTTCCACTACCCTCTAGTCACTCATATCTATCTCCTATCATCCTCTCTGCCTCACATTTAGCCTCATGCTCAGCCCTTCTCTCTGCTTCTCCGTGTGCCTCTTCCTCTTCCTCTGAGCTAGGAGGAAAAAGGGGAAAATCAGGCCTATGCCTTCTTTCTTGATGCCTATTGTAAGTGACATATTCATCACCTACGTGTTCATGGACCTCTCGGTCTTCTGCTACACTCATTGTCTTTAGTCACAAGCTGGTAAGACTAAATCTTTGATACCATTGTAATGTTCCTGACTTGGCTAGTATAGGAAGCATTGCTAATGTGTCTATAGGATCAAAGGTTTACAACATATAAATGATCATACAAATAACAAAAACGACAAAGGACTGCAAAGTTTGTATTATGATATCTCTATGGATTACAAAATGGTTGAATGTGGCTAAATAAACTGTCAATACTCGACTAGATCAACATACAAAGAATCTTAGTCGGAATACAATTAAGCAACTGCGGCTGAATAAAATAACAACACTTAGCTAGATCAAAAGACAAAAGGATCTTAGTTGGAATACAAATAAGTAACTTAAAAGATAATACCTGGAATATGGGAGCACTATGGAATCAGTGAAGAATGATGGAAGACCTGGATGATTTTCCTAGTGACTAGGGTGTGTCTTTCAACACCGAAATGAGCCAACTAGTGTCTTCCTACTGGAATACACTGAAATATCTCTCTTGAGATGTGCCTCTTCTCCTCAATGACAAGTCATAATATACACAATGATGAATTAGGTCGGTGACCCTTCCTTTATAGCTTTCCAAAACCCTAAACCATGTTGAAACCCTAATTCACTATTGATTTCCAAAACCCTAAATCATGCTGAAACCCTAATTCATTGTTGACTTCCAAAACCCTAAATCACTGTTGAAACCATAATTCACTATTGACTTCTATTTTTAGCTCATAATGACTTAAAAACGCTTTTAACCCTTTTTAGCTCAATGTCACTTTCTGAATATAACACCTGTGACTAGACTGACCTCTAGTAACCCTGTTTACCGCTCTTTGGCCTTGGCTATAGTCTAACGGGGTGGTTTAGACCATTAAGCTTCCTCTTTGGAGATCCTATTTGGAAAGGGATATTACACGTGTTCTTGAGTCCAAAAGGCATAACATGATATGGAAAATTACTCCATGGGGTGGTAAATGTGGTTTTATACTGATCCGCTAAATGGATTTGGATTTGGTTATAGCAAGAGAAACCATTCATGAAGGATAGAGCCTCCTGGCCTGCATAGTCATCAATAGTTTGGACGATGAAAGGGGTAGGGAATTTGTTTTTGGGACAAGCATGGTTGATGTCATGAAAGTCAGTGCAAATGTGAATAGTGCCCTATTTTTTGTTAATGGGGATAGGGTTGGAAACCCATGATGTGTATGCGATGGGGTATATGAACCTTGCAATGCGTAGTTTGTCAATTTTGGATTTGATAATTGCTTATTTGGATGGGTGCAGTGGGCATTTATTTTGATGTATAGGGGTGATATCCGGCCATGTGTCGATGTGATGTTTGACTATATAAGGATCGAGGTTGGGCATCTTTGTGTATGACCAGGAAAAAACATCCCAGTATTCCTAAAAGAAAGATTTGTAATATGTGAGTTCTTTAGGGGACCATGTGACGCCTATGGTGATTTCCTCTATGATTCTTGGTTTGATGGAAATGTCAATTTTGACAGTGGGGGAAATTTTGGCCATGTTTCCTTCTTCAAAAGCATCGGGGGCAGGGATAGGGTTGTTGAACCAGTCTATATGCCTTGATGGGATGAAATCCTTTGTTTCGATTGCACATATGGAGCCTTGGCTAAGAGGATCAAAGCCTTCCTGTGAGAGAAAAATTTCTTTGTGGTGGAGCGCATTCCATGGGAAATCGGGGGTAGTGAGTTCCTCGAGGATATCTTCATCGTAGTGAAAAATGCGAGAATATAGGGGATACGGGGAAGGAACATTGGTGACTATCACCATGTGATTATCTTCAAGTGGTGAAGATGTAGAGGAGGTATCACAACTATGGTGCGATGGTGTTCTAGGAATAAACCAAATGTCTAGATACTATGGATTGTAAACTGTGGTTGGGGGTAAATGTTCCTGAGGGAAATGAACCGGAGAATTGGGGGATTTAGGGGAAAATACTTAGACAATCTATCCATGAACCATGGAGGGGTGGGAAGTGACTTAGGTTCATGGGATGTGATGTGGATAGTATCGAAGATGGAATAGGGGGAATCACTTGCACCGTGGGGAGTGAGGTGGTTGGATGATTTCGAATAAGGGCCATTTGGTGAGGCCTGTATTCAATGATCATAGGAAACTTATATATGAAATGATCAAGTGATTCACAAAGATATCAAGGGAACCTCATCCATTCATTGACTGAGGTCATGACATAATGGATGTCAGTGACATGGGTACTTGAGGACGGGGGCAGAGAGGGAATTTTTTGAAAGCTCTGGCATATTGTCGTTAGTGTCTGTCGAAACTGAGGTAGCACAGGGAAATGATGAGTGTAGTGGCCATACTCTATAAAGATGGCACATGCAAATTTGGTTCACATCCCTTTGTTGAATGTAGTAGAGGATGCAGGGGAAGTACTAGGTGTTCTTGATGAAGTGATGAGTGAGGTGGTTTCTCGAGGGATTTGGATAAAATTGCGTAACTCAGAGAGAGAGGGACATCTATTGGTGGGGTGTCCCTCTTTCTCACATAGTGTGCAAGGAGGTTGAACTCGGGGAGGATGTGAAGCGGTGGGCTCTTTATTCTTTTGTCTACCCTGAGCTGTGGTGGGGGTGATGGAAAGTTGGGGTGAAGGTGGTGTGGTTGGAGTTAGTACTTGTTGGTAGCCACACTTATTTTTATTTTTATAAACTGTTGGAAAGGAATTTCATTAATGAGTGGTTGCCATCACCTCGTCTATAAACACTTTTACAAGTTTATTATGACTATTTGGGCTAAAGCCTTATTCATTATTTTCTACTTTTGATTTTCGATTCTTCTATGTTTAATTCATGACTGCAAGCATGAATTAAACTTAGAATTTGGATTGTCATTTTCATGATCTTTGCCTTAGAAACATCTTTCTACAAATCATTCATATGTAATTAAAATGTGAATCATTTTAAATGGTCGTTGGGAAAATTTATTTGTGTTAATACAATTATTATTTTTCTAATGGCTTGATGGTTCAGTTTCGAATTGCTTGGGCACATTATAAACTTTGGTTAATTATTAAATAAGAAGCCCAGGAGTAATGGTCCAGTGGTGGCAAGTAATTATTTGAGCTCATGAATATAAAAGGTCAAAGAAAGTTTCTAGTTTCAAAAGCTAAAAAGGCAGGTGCAAGGTGTTGTTAGTCACTGAAAATGCAAATTTTTTTCAAACGGCTAGCCGATCCCATTAAGCTCTCAATCACCGAAGTATACACATCATGATGTCTTCTAATACTACCGAAAATGATTATGAGGATATCATGCCATGATTTGGACAATCCATTTAGGTTTTCATTTATTATTGAATGAATTTTCTTTTCAATAACCCTAAGCTATCAGATCCAAAAATCCTGCTATCTATTCGTAAATCTACCATCTAAACCCACAGTTGTCTTAAATCCTTCTTGTTATAGTCTCTTCAATCCCATAATTGCATTCCAGAGACACGATTTTGTAGGAGCGATTCTGAGCAAACCACTACGAATTAGACAAAACCCTTTAAAACCCAGAACCAAAATGAGTCCTTTTACCTTCTGAGTGGACATTTTCCTAAGAAATTGGATGGTTCTAGAGATACGGCTCGTCCTTTAGAGTTAAAAATATCATAATTTCCATTTCAGTTGAGGCAAGCATTTTTTATTTTGCTACAGATATTTTCAAAAAAATTGCAGAGGAGGATATAGTAGAAGGCCTGAAGGAGCAGCTTTGAAGATCAACAAGATGAGAGAAAATGCATTTTGCAATTCTGAAAGCCATTTTTAAAAAAGAACTTTCAGTGGTTTAGGCGAGTTTTCAGAGCAACTCTTAGCCACCGAAAGAAAAGTTTTATGTGGTTTACAGATTAGAAATTTGACTATTTATCCACCAAAAACGCAAAGAAGGGAACATAGGCATTATTTTTGCATAGATCCAAGTTTTATCATTCTAAATTGCACGAGGATGGTTTCTGAATGAAATTTATAATTAAGAGCATCAGATTTAGCGCTTTGTTCCAGTTTTAAAGGTGCCAACAAGGTAGAAATGATAAATCTTCTTGTCAATTTTTGGCAAAAGATGACCTGTCTGCCAAGGTGGAATTTTTGATCTTATCCATCAGCCTTTGAAGACTTTATCCAGATGTCAAATACCATGAACACTATCAAAGTAGATGATTAAGCAGGCTGGATAACATGATCATTAAAAAACTCAACCAATTTCCATTATAAATTCAGATTTATTAGATGTTTTTTTTTTTTGGCAAATTGTTGGAATAGTAATTAGACTATTTGTTTTGATTATGTTATTAAAAAATAAAGGATTTCATTTTCATTTTTTATTTATTTTTTACTATTTTAACTAGCTACAAAAACATGTAGCTTATCGTTTTCTAAAAATAAGGTCTCTTTTAAATAAACAATCATAATTTAGTTATGAGAAATCTTCTAGCTTATTCTTGTTTGTTTTTTTCATGATATGGTTGATCTACATGCTGATCATCTAAGCAGAAACATGTCCGACTTTTCATTTAAATGATTAGTATTTCTTTTATGTTTATTTTGTAAAAAAAACTTTTATTAATTTTTGAAATAGCAAACAAGTCAGTTATGAGTGGCTGTAAGCCCTCTATGTTTGTAATATTCTGATATCATGGGATCTGATTCTATCCTAAGTAATAGGAAGATCAGATTTCATAAACTCTTTAAATACCCTATAGTTTGTAAACAAAGACATCTTGGCCTGGGGCTAGTTGTGGACAATTTATACTCGAATTTGGACATAATATATGTTTACATTTTTGCTTTAGCTACTTGTAAATATTGTTGTTGTTCATGATTTGTTTATATTGATAATTTGATGACTATTGATAGCTTTCGTCTTCATAGATTATTATTTCATTAAGATAATTTCTTTCATATAGTCCACAATTTTATGCTTCAGTTATATGAAAATAGTGAATGATCATTCAATTCGGATGATAGGGTTTATCTTAATCTCGTTGAGTGATTAAAAGCGGGTCATTACTGTCGAATTTATCTTATGTGTAATTACTTGTAGTCTTATATATCACAGTTATTATTTTGTGTCCTATCGTTTTGTCATTTAAATACAATGATCAATATATTGTCTGGCATTTATTCCAAACAACATGAAAGTACAGTGCAAATTTGTCTTGGGACGGACTGAATGGACGATTCATGATTAAACAAATGTCAGATGCATACTCTTCAAGTGATAAATAGGTTAGTCTGTTCTTTTTATTTGTTTGTTTAATATAGAAACTATTACATATGGTTTGGTTTTCATTGTTTACATATCATGTTTCAATAGTAGCTTGATTTTGATTTTACAGATGCAATAGAGATAAAAACGACCCAAAAAGCAATAGTTCATTTTTCTTTCTTTATCTACTTTCATCAAAAGAGAGTCATTTTTACATTTGATTTTAGTGAGTTCAGATTAAAACTCATAAATTGTATAACATGTATATGAATTAGACAAACAGTTATGTGTGTAAATATTATTTAAAATAAGTTGTATATTTATGTGTGCATATATATAAAAATTATTAGTAATTAGTGAGTTATTTTGTTTCTTTTATTTATTTATTTTTTTCATTTAGGACTTTAGATTGGCCAACATAACCATTAAACCCATCAGAGTGAGTCAATACAAATGACTTGGGTTAATTAGACAACCCCAGACCAGATTCACTCTTCCAGTTGATGAGCGGTCATTTTCGTCCGTCAACAAATGGTGCTAAAAGGAGGGTTGATTGACAAGCTAGCCTTGTAGGAGCATTTATTTTAAATGTATTCAATTTCCCCATGGCTCCCCAAATCACTTTGTTGGAACATGCTTTCCACTTCTCATTACCTGATGTTCCCAATGAGACAGTCTCTCGCTTGTCCAAACTCAGCTTTGATGGTGGAGGCAATACATTTGCTAAAGACCACCTTAACAAGTTTTGGTGCAAATGCATCAAACACGACATTTAAGATTTAAGAGTTTTATGCAGATTGTTCGCTTTTACTTTTAGAGGTCAGATTAAACATTGGTTTGAGTCCTTTCCAGCATGTCACATTTTTTATTGGTTTCAATTTGTAGATGAATTTCTAGATTCTTTCGAAATTTATAATTACAATCAATTATGTGAATAATTCCAGACTTCATTAATCAATGGTGATTCATCTTCAGAATACTTTTCGACAATAATCTATCATATCCTCTATAAATTTAATCTTGATGACATGTCATTTGTATTAAATCTCCTCTATGATTCTTGCATCCCTTTCATCCAGTCATATTCAATCGCAAATGATGAAGAAATTACAAATACTATCGCTCAATTGCGAGAAGAATTTTGTTCATTGTTATAACCCTAAAATGCACGACACATGCTTACCTAGCATCAGGCCAACTCATATCCCTTCATTGCAAAAAAATATGCTAAACAACTCTTTGGAAATCCTCTTGTGTCAAGGCCCATGTGCCCTAACCCATTACTGCATGTGTGTGCACATTGGTTGGCTCACTACACCCTGCATGTACCTAACAAAGCACGAAAAAAGGAAAGTTGTCGATGGAACAAAAAGCTATGGGTCAGTTAACTGAAACTCCCGGCCATGCATGGTCGAGGGTTCATCCAAAACCCTAGCTCCTTCTAGCCTATAAAAGAAGGGGTAGGGGTACCATTTGGAAGAGGAAAAAATATAGCAAAGAAACTATGATCATTTACGTAATCCATTGTCCCAACCCTTTAGCCTTTCCTCATGCCAAAGGAGATTTAACACAAAGTAGTTGAAGGACAGAAGAAGAGGAGCCTAGGATCAGGTTCAAGGAGTGGTGGCCAGTATCAACTGTGATTGTAATTTGATTCATTTTCAGTAATAAAAAGAATACTTTTCCCATCCCAATGTATGAATTGTCTATGATTTGATTAATTTATGCTTGATTTCTAACCCTTGAGTAGAGAAGTAGCATGCATGCATAGTTTTTATTTGTCTTGATTGCAGGTTATATGTGGAAGGAGAAGTGAAAGAAAGTGGTCAAAGTGCAACGGAGGATCCACATAGAACGTCGGTGATAAGGTTGGTGGTTCTCTTCATGCATTTACTGTGAAAGGGGGGTTTTAATATTGGGTTGTAGGTTAAAAAGTAATTTATTTTCAGTCAAAATCTGCATGCAATTCTGACCCTAGTTTGCTAGTTCGTAGGGTATTTTTCCCAACAACAGAATTGGCGACCATAATGGGGAGAATACTGTTTAGGGTTTCTGGATTTCTTTAAAGTTTTTGGGTAGTTTAAAAGATTATATTTTTTTTTCTTTGCTTGTCTTTTTCTGTAAGGTCTGAGCTAGCAGGGAGCCTGGTTCTTTATACCAGTTTTCCCTGACTGTTGCTTGACGGTAGTTGTCGGGACACACAGAGGTACACGCAGCCTGCAGAAGGCCTGCACGCATGTACCCACGCCCTATCCTCTTACATCCTACGTTTGAACGCTAGCTATAGAGATAGTAGTAGCATGTAGGAGTTCAAAGAACTTTAGAGGCATTCCTCCTCTTCCTTGTCAGAATTATACATTCTGAGGGGGTTTTCTGGAATCCTGTCTGAGTCTTGTTGGTTCAAAGTCCTGTCTCGGATTGTTTTTTTCACCTTATTATTCCTTGCATTATTTTTTATTTTCTGTTAGAAAAAGCACCCAAGCCTTCAAGGGACCTTGGTTATCAATAGCAGAGGCCTCTTCTTGGTATGGACTTCCTTTTTGTATTTTTGTCTTAGAAATTAGACATACACGTGGCCTGTACAAGGTCAGCCTGCCTGTACATGCTTCCTGTTTCAATTCAACACGCATTTGCACGCGTGTTGTTTTAGTGACAGTAGCGTGCTTGACATGATACTTTTTGTTCAGGGTGGGGCAGTCATCCCCTCCTTTGATGAGAAGTATTCCTCTCAGGTGTTTGATTCTAGGGTTGAATAGTCAGTAGGTTAGGTCATCTTACCCTTAGCTTGCTTTTTCTCAGTTGGTAGTTGACAAAAAATATAAAAAAATAAATAAATAAATTATGGTTTTTAGACAACCGTAAGAGTCTTTGTCTTCTTTATTACCATTATGTGTCTTTACTCTGATTCTTTGCGATCTATGATTTAATCTAGAATTTGTCTTTCTTGGTTTTTTGCTTGTCGGTATTTTCCCTTTGTTTCTTTACTAGCACTTAAATAAAATAAAATAAAAACAATCTCTTTTCATTTTCTTCTTTGTTTGAAGAGTGTGTTTCTGCATCATTAGCTAGGGAGAAGTCTTTTGTTTCGTAAGTTTTTTCAGTGCATTTAGAGCATAAGTATCTCGTATTCAAGTGAAATTCCTTTATGTTTACTGCATAAAATCTTAGAAAAATTGAAAAGAAAAAGAAATCTTTCTTTGTGAAAAGTTGTTGAAGTTTTGCATTTAGTAAAAGTCTTTCGTTTCCAGCTTTTTTCATTCATTTTTTCTTTCTTTTTTACACACCATCAATTTCACCTCCATACCCCTTGACGTAAGAAAAACCCTTAAAAGCAATGCTAATATTAAAATCTACTAGACTTTTATGTTTGTAGGGTTCACAAACTAGTTTAGGATTAGGGCCTTGAATTAGGTTGGAGAGGAAACTCTTCAAGGCCACTCAAAACCAAACATTAGAGTCTGAGGTAGGGAGTGTCTAAGTCCAGTTTCATGGAATTTATCTGGGACCCCCCTCTAACATAGGGGATAAACATGAGGTTGTTTGCGGAAAGGTAGCGGAGATAACCCCTCCAAATCCGGACCAATCGTAGTGGAGAACACATATCGAGGGCTTGTTTTGGGATTCCATCGTTTGCATTTGCCATGGGGAATCGTGGGTCTCGATTTAATTTGAGGTCCTCAATTGTATTCCAAACCATTTTCTCTCGATACCATTGATAGGTTTCGGGCTTGATACCCTGCTCATTGTGGTCTACCCGACTTTCGACTGTACCTGCATGGTGATTGTTCGCGTGCTGGCAACCTAGTTGCCAATATTTTTTAGGGACATACACGGGTGACTGTGGAGGTACACCATGGTACCTAGGATAGAAACTGGGCCACGCTTTGCAAATTATACCTGGAGGGTGCTTCCGTGTTCAAGTTTCACTTGCGCTGGTAAGTTGCTCTAGTGTTGGTTGTTGTAATTGTTCTTCCAACTAGTTTAGTGATTGCTTGTCTTATCTCTTAGGGGCTTCTTTTTAGTGTGTGTTACTTTTGAACGTGTAGAATACCTTAGCATGTCCTAGATATTCTCACACAGTGGAATATCCCGAGCTTCGCTGGTCATGAAGGCTTCTAGCCCTGCCGCCGATTACACTAGAGCCACCCCCGCCACCATTAAGGTAGAAGCTAGACCAACAAGGGTCTTTCCCGAACAACTCCTGAAGGAATCAACCGACAATATTGGCTCATTTGAAACCCCAACCACTGATATCTGGGCATCGTTTACTACACCAATCCAATTTCATGAACGCCAGACAGTGCCTCACAGAGCTATGGAAACAAACGCTGTTACTTCTTCTGGGAATTCTTCCATTCCCACCACAGTTGCTACCACAGGAGAAGCCTCTCCTAACTTACCGTCATCGGTCCAAGCCACCATGGTCTCAGCCGCAACTACGTCACATAGTGGACTGAACCTGTCTATGGAGGCAGCCACAACCCCCTTCACACCTAGTGGGACAGGCCCTCCGTTTTCATATGGTATGCCTAGTTCGGGTACAAGTCCTGCACTCACTTAATCCACTTCACAGACTTTGGGTCTGGGGGCAAGGAGCTCTAATGCTCCTCTGCAAGGTCAAATTGGGGGAAATCCTGTCCCTTTTAACTCTTTTCCTTACGCTGGAAGTCATATCCCTCCTTCATCCCCTTCGCTTGGTGGTCCGCATCAGTAGTCTGCCGGGAAACCTGCACACACTAGTTTATTTGGATCTGGAAGTCAAGGAACACTTGTGCACAGTATGACGGTAGGTTCGTCACTGTTTGTTTAGAATGGGACGTTTGGTAACAACACTTTCTCATCCATCTCTTTCCCATCTGGGGGCACTCCCATTTTTGGACAATCTACTCCTGCGCAGGGTACTATTCCTGTGCAAGGGGCACATATAGCAGGACCTTGGAACTCAGGGCAAGGATACATTCCCTCCTCTGGAATGTCATTCTGGGGTAATTCTTTCCACAGTCAATGGAACCCTAGACAGACTACTATGCCTCTCCCATCAGGACTGACATGGGGTAATCCTTCCCAAAGTCCTTCGAACATGATGCATGCCCAACACCCTATGTCCTTTATGGGAAATCAGTCGACGATGTCTCCACAGATGAAAAATCCTTACACTAGTCAGGGTCATGGTTTCTACCAGAATCCAGGCCAGCAGCCAAACTTTTCCTGGCAACCTAGTGCCAGTCAAACTCCAGGATCCTTTTTCCCAGGTTATCAGCAGCAACCCAAACTACCATTCCTAGCGACTTTACACTTGCCAGATTTGACAAGGTTGTTAAATGATCCTATTTGTCATGATCCACTTTGGCCTCCTATGCCAACGAAGTTTCCTTCAGACATTCCAAATTTCAAGGCCAAGCCTAATGAAGATCCAGGTGATCATGTGACTACCTTCCATCTTTGGTATTCATCTAACTCATTGAAATATGACTCTGTACAGTTGCGATTGTTTCAACGTACTCTTATTGGGAGTGCCACGAAATGGTACATCGAGCTCGACCACTCAAGATACTCTTCTTTTGGTGAACTGGCGATGGCCTTCCTTAACCATTTCTAGTTACCTGTGAGATACGACGCTAGAATAGAGCTTCTTTCCAATTTCGAATAGACAACAACRGACCATATCTATGATCATATCTGAGAGTGGAGACATTGGAAGAGTCTAATCAAAGTACCAGTCCCACCAGCATTCCTGCTTGAGTGGTTCCTTAAGTCTTTGGTCCCATAATTATCCAAAGACRTCGCGACTTCAGGATTTTTCTCCAAAGAAGATGCCATGATGAGGGCTCAAAAGTTTGATCTCATCTATTCTCAGTCTGGTTTATTATACAACATCCTTCCGGATGCACCACGTTCAATATTGGATAAAACCAGACAGAGAGYTGGACCACATGCCAATGGTATTGTTGGATCAACACAAACCAAGCCCACTGAGCAATTGACAAAACAATTGCAACAGTTATCTATACAACATACAGTGGCCAGCCAGACTACTTCTTTGGCTGCTCCTCCTACCCAAACGTCGGAAGTACACTCCGTGCAGTCGACTAACCCAAAGGCCACCCAACAGCCTGAAGGGAAGAAAAAACAACGAAAGAAGGGTAAGGGGGATAAAAAACCCACTGATAATGCTGGCGGGGACACTACGGAAAAATGGAAGGTGAGGTATCCATGCAACTTGTGTGTGGAGGACCACCTGACTCATCTTTTTCCTCGACTTCCAGAGGCCCAAAATTTTTTCACACAGCAACAACAGGCAGTGTTGACTAATCCTTTTCAACATGGGCAAAATTTAACTCAAGCCTCTACAAGTACAGAAGGGGGTAGCCAAGAAACCTACCCTCCTCCAAACAATCCCTCATCCGTGAATGTATATATGGTTAGGGGTGATGCTTTCATAATGACTAGAGTGCACGACTATAGTAAACCAAGCACTTCTGAGAAGGGTAAAGAAGTTGAGCTCCCATCTCTTCCTCTACAGATCAAGAAGATGTTGGGAGAAACAATGACACACATTCCAAAGGGTGTATTTAAGAAAGATTCTCACAACCCAAGCGCAAGGGCCACCCATAATTACTCTGTGGTGGAGGATTTATCACAAACCCCTTGTGTGATGTCTACTTTGGAGGTCCTCCAAAGCTACCCTTCTCAGGGGAAAGCCTTGTTAACCACTTTGGGCTCTACTGAGACTTGTAATCCAGGTACCATAATGTTATATACAACCAAATTAAAACCTCGTCTGCCTTACCATGTAGTGTTTCATATAGTAGTGGCTCATCCCACAAATTTTTTTACACGGAATATCTTCCACACAGTGGTCGACGAGGGCGCATCAACATGCGTTATGTCGTTAGCATGTTGGAAGGCCATAGGCCAGCCCGCTTTGTCTCCATCACCGACTGTCCTTAATGTTTTCGATGGTCATTCTTTCTGACCACATGGCATCGTTCCTTCTTTTCCTGTGCAGCTAGGAGGGAAAACCATGTGTGTCGAAGTAGAGGTAGTCGATGCTCCCCTCGACTATAACCTCTTGTTAGGACGGAGTTGGACTTATGCTATGCAAGTTGTGGTTGCTACAGTTTTTTGAGTCTTTTTGTTTCCACACGAGGGTCGGATAGTGACCATTGATCAACTATCTTTCTCTAGACCTAACCCAGCTTTGGGAGCATCCACGGTTCCCATGATTGATAATCCTCAACCAGGTTTCGTTAATGTAGGAGTTGGTTTGTGCCCATCCTTGATGGGTACCTTCGATTACCCACCTCCTCATGATGATGTCAAGTTTATATCTAATCACCATAAGGTTGAGATTTTTCAAGTTTCGTCGTTCCGCACGACTTACTTTGAGGATCCTTGGATTCTTCCTTCCCCATGAACCAAAATGGATGAGACAGGGCACCCTGACATGTCCATGCCCTTGTCAACCACTGAGGTAGCGTACTCTTTAGTCCAGCAAGCCTCAGCTAACCCTGATCCGACTCCAGCACAAGAGTTGGATCCACTTTTAGAGCCTATTTGGGCTCAGGGTTCTCTCGCTAACGTCTATTCATTAGACTTAGTCTTGCCTTCTAATGAAGCAGTAATCAAAGCAATGACTAGTTCAGACAAACCTTGGGAAGATCTTCATCACAGATCATATTTCCTCCCAGAGTTAAGTCAAATCTAGGCAGGAGAATTCACTATTACCATGACGGGAGATCAACCATGTCTTGTTAATCTCTTAGCTATGCAGGAAATTTATGCTGAGGGTAATATGGAAACTATCGATGAAACTATACCCATCAACATCTCCCAAAACCCTGGCGTCATGGAGAATGTCTTCATCAGAGTGGATTTCTCCCCCGAAGAGATTCAAATTTACACGGATCTTTTCAAAGAATTTTGCGACGTTTTTGCCTGGTCTTATGAGGAAATTCTAGGTATTGATCCAAAAATAGTTGAACATGAAATCACAACGTATCCTGACGCAAAACTCGACAAAAAATTCATCCATTCAATCCTAAGAATGCAACAACCATCAAGATTGAGGTTGAGAAATTTCTAAAGGAAGGTTTCATTTATCCTATTCATTTGACTCAATGGGTGTCAAACCCCGTGCCGATCAATAAAAAATAAGGTACGATTCGTGTATGTACCGATTTCCATGATTTGAACAAGGCATGTCCCAAAGATAATTTTCCAACACCATTCATTGACCAGATCGTTGATGAATGTGCTGGTTGTGAAGCCTTTTCGTTCATGGATGTTTTTTCGGGATATAATCAAATCCAAATCAAACCTGAAGACCAACACAAAACGACATTCATTTGTCCGTGGGGTACATTTTCCTATCGTAAGATGCCTTTTGGCCTTAAAAATGATGGAGCCACATTCCAGTGGGCCATGTATTTTGCGTTTCATGACCTCAAACATATATTCGAGGCCTATATAGATGATTTAGCATCACACTCTGTTGGCAGCCAATCATTTTTTTAATTGCTCTTAAAAAATGTTGCCTACACCCCTTGTCTCATTAATGACAAATCATCGTCGCATTGTGCTTCTAGGCATTTGTTTCATTTTTCGACAATTGCAATTTGGTCTCGATTTAATTTTCACAACTATAAGTGTGAAAATACCTCTTTCATCGTTTGGACTATAGTCGTCTTTTATCGATTTCTCCAAAAGACACTTCACCATTGGTTTATCACATGACTACTAAAGGTTTTCTCGAATTTATGTCCTTGAGCATACTCTTACCTTGATTGCGCATTTGGATATGTTTGATTGCTAAGCTTTTGGGCATAAAAATTTACTGGTTTTATTTTGATCTTATGAAAGTTATAATGGATCTGGTCTTATTGCTTTTATCCTCTTTGCTATGGAATTTTCACTCAGCTATTATATGAGGAATTTTGGATCATTATGTTCTAAAGACTTTGGAATGCAAACGCTTCAATGTGCAAACGAATACATTGGTAAGTTTATGAGGTTTAATTAAAGAAATAATAATGGTTTGAAAGCGCATGGATTAATCATATTTGATTTTACAAGTTAATGCTTGGTATATTGTTTGGTTGATAATACGATGATTGATTCATAATCCCGAACCATGTATTAGCATTGATTAATGTTAAACCTTGGTTGAACGATTTATTGACACGATGGATATAGTGGTGGATCGAGTTGTACACTTGGCATGAGTATAACATATGGTATTGGTTCTGCTCCGATTGATTGGCACGTTAATATGATCACACACCTATTTGTTGGCCGATACGCATGGTATAAACGATAATGTTTTTGATAACACAGTACTCAGTCAATTAATACAGTGCGTGGCGGTGGTAATCCCACCACCTTCGCACGTTTGAAGTTAATTCCGGTCTATTCGAGCTTTGAAGCCATCAAACCTAACGTTTTTTCAACTCTGTGCATTGTTTCATTCACTGTAAAGCCTACCATGTGCAGAGGTTATGGCTCCTGTCGTAAGGGCCGAGCCTAACGGGTGCCAAGCACTGTTGACGTTCAGTGGTGCATGTAACGACCTAGAACAAAATGGGTGGCTTGCTTTCATAAGGAAGTTTGATGGCTATGACCTCACAGTAGATCGGCAATTTTCATTGTCGTTCGATGGCTTCCGAGCCAAAGTGGGAGATGTCCATCTAGAAATTACTGAAGAATTTCTCAGTCTGGAAACCGGCTTGCCTGCCAAGGGACAAAAATGGTCGAAAAGTTGCAAGGTAGAGGATGTCCCATGGACATTACTGTTCCAATCTCGCACAGTGAGCTCATGCGATAGAGGATTACCTGCGAAGATGTTGAAACCCCGCTGGTATGATCTCTTGATGATTATCAAACGTTTCGTTACCTGTGAAGGCAGGTATGGGTTTATTTTCTTATTCCACCTACGTTTATTAATGGTTTTCATGGGATTTGAACTAAGTATGCCTTACTATCTGCACCGAAGTCTATTCAAAATGGCTAAACGATACAAGCATAGCCAGACTAACACTAGCCTCTTTCATGTTGGGTTGATCAAAATGGTTTTAGTTTACGAGTTAGGGTTACGTCGTGATTCTTGGCATGATTTCCTCAGCCGTAATGGTTTTGGAGAGTCAAACCCTCCATAGGTAGATAAGCCCATGGTAGCCGAGAGCAAACCTACCCCTGTGCCTTATGACGTTTTATTACCTAGACCTAAGCTCGAGTCACCTACAAGTTTGCCTAAGTCTGTGCCAAAACAAACCGAAGTTGTAAAAGCTACAACCCAAAAGACTAGAGTGAAGACTGGTGTTAATACTCGAGGCAAGAAAAATGCAATATTGATCTCTCGCATGGCGAGGAACAAGCCTAAGCTTCCTGCCAAAACAGAGCCTATCGTTGTTAGCGAGGACTCTGATTCAGACATTGAACGATTTCTCTCTGAAGAATATTTTTACTTTGAGGGATTGTGTAGCAAACTACCTCACGATTTCGTTAGGAACCTCCCTCCTTCTCTGCGGGATAACCCTGACTTTCCGGGTATTGAGCCACTCCATGAAACCCTCGGGGAAGCATCAAAACCCCCTTCTGTTCAGCCTGTTGCTGCACCTTGTGATCAATGTGGGTTATGGGTTGAAAGATACTATTTGGATGTACCTACATTGCAATCTAGGATCTACGAGTTGGAAAACCAAGTGGCAATGCTCACTGGTCAGAATGCAAAGGTGCAACCTTCCGATAAAAAGAAACGAACCACGGGTTCAGTCCTGTTCAAAAACGTCGAGTCTTCCACTGCAATTATCAATTCAAAATTGACATAAGGCCAAGCAACTGTGATGGTATATTTTCCTCATTTATATTACTCTCTGTACATATTTTGCTTTCTCTGTCAGATAAGCATGCTTCGTTGTATATAATGTTTGTTTATTTTTTGTTATCATTTTAAAATTCGATTGGATTTGGGTTTTGATTCGATAGATCATCGAATACATATGATTGTTTATAATTAGCTCGATGTTCTGTTGATAATACAAGCTGTTAATATTTTTAGTCTATTGATTGGTATCCCGAATTGTGAATATAGTCGATGATGTAATTCAAATTGGTTAATAAATGGGTTAACTGTTTCGGTTTCATTGGACCAAATTTCATATTTTTCTATGGATACATAACCGAATCGTAACTAATTTGATTCTCATTGATTGCAACTTATTCGAATTGGATTCTGATTAAGGTTACGATGTTGCTTCTATAACTAGTTCCGTGAAAATTGGTTTGGATTATTGCTTGATTCATGAATCTGTAGATTTTATCATGTTTCTGTCAATTGACTGTGTAAAGGTTCTTGAGTTGATATGGTCCCATCCGATTACAATGGAAGTTGTTTACGCATTGTAATTTTAATCAAAAGTTATCAATTCGTTACTATGACTAGATTTATGGATAGAGTTATGCCTGTTTTATCATGACCATTTTTGGCTATTTGATTAAACGATTTGGATCCTGTGCAAACCGATAATGGTTGTTTTATCTCATACGATTTTGATCACCATTAATTGCATTCATAGAACAATCTTGTTAAGATTTGATTTGATTTTACAATGATTGGGAAAACAGAGTATTCCCACTCTGTCCCGATTGTATTCTATTCAATTTGGCTTGATTGAAAGGATTTATTTTTCTTAAAATCATTTATAATTTGTAATGATTGGATTCGATTTGACTTTGATTATATATCTGGTCCTATTTACTATTCTAGACCAGCTACAGAATCAGGAGATTCTGTAGTTGAGCCTATAGAGTCATTTTTTCTATTATTTTCTCAATAAAATACTCCTCTAACTTGATCTTTATGTCTATTATAGGCAAATTCGAATTTTTTATGGATGTGAGGAGCAATTGGAAGATATCTTAAAGATTTCACTAGCATTTTTAGTTACTTAGTTTAAGAGATTTTTGGGATTATTCCCAGATTGTGTAAACTATTTGCTATTATTCACAAGGATGTTTTACCTTGTGAGAAACTTATATAAACCTATGGTTTTGTAATAATTAGGATCATCAGTTGGTGGAAGAACATGGATATGTAATTCTAATTCAAACTGGAGTAGAATTGATGCGTTGTTATAGCTTTTTCTTTTCAATATATCGACACTTTGTTCCAAGTTTTGTATATCATTCTGTCTTTGGTTTAGTATTACTTTGTTATCTAAATCACATACATATGATATAATCTCTTAATTTTATACATATCTTGTTCCTTCCTAAGAGATAAAGAATATAACAGTTGATGATTCATTTTATGAATGATAGCTTTGTCTTCTTTGTAGGCTGAATTGTTATATAAATTTGTTGTACAATAGGTTTCCCTTTTGCAGGAGATTTATCATCAGAAAACTGTTATGATTTCTTTTATGTCTTGTTTGTCCCGTAACATACTTCAAGAAGCAGCATAGCTGATCATTTTCGAGAGGCTTAAGGACTAAATGGTGTGAATTTCTTCCTCCAACCAGATTAAGAAGTCATCTTGCACAAGACAGACTAGGAGCGTTTCCAGGTCAATTAGTTAGATGTTTATTGCTTTGATTAATTAGTATAATATAAATGATAGTTTAGATAGATTTATATTACATTGTTTAATTTCATTAAGATAGATTATATTGTTTAATTTCAGTTATCTTTCTTTCTTTTTCATAAATACAAAAAATCAAAAAAGAGACCCTTGGCTGTCTAAGGGCAGTGATCACATGAGTTTTGCAGGTTTTAACTAAATCTGTAGTTTGTCTATATTGTATATTTGTGAATAAGGAATATCATAGCTGATAATTAGGTAGTTGATTTGAGTTATTATAATCATAATTAGCATATTGTATATATAGTAGTTAGTAATTTATAGTTAGATTAGTGTAGTTAGTTTAGTTTGCTTTATTAGTTTCTAGTTTCCTTTATTAGTTTAGTTATTTGTCTTTGTTTTATTAGTTTCTAGTTTCCTTTTAGATTTCTTAGCTCAAAT
>ML797338.1:441665-458701 GCA_009831015.1 Picea engelmannii | reverse complement strand
GAAACTGAGGAAAATGCATCCCAAATTAGAACCGACCGTACAAAAAGAATTGAATAAACTCCTAAATGCTAAAATAATTTTTCATGTCAGACATACTTAATGGGTATCCAATCTCGTCCCAGTGCGGAAGAAAAACGGGGAAAATCGGCTTTGTGTCGATTTCCGAAACCTCAACAAAGCGTCTGATAAAGATAACTATCCTGTCCCTCCTATGGAACAGATACTTCAACAAGTATCTGGCTCCGAGAGGCTATCCTTACTAGATGGTTTCTCAGGATACAACCAAGTCTTAATGTCTCCACCAGACCAGTTGAAAACTACCTTCCGTACCCCGTGGGGCACTTATGCTTATCGCAAAATGCCCTTTGGATTGATTAATGCCGGTGCTACCTTTTAGAGAGCAATGGACATTGCTTTCCGAGGATTGATCAATCATTCCATGGTAGTCTACCTAGATGATGTAACTGTATACTCCAAGAACAAGGACGATCATCTAGCTCACCTATGAGCTGTTCTGCTACGATGTCGTAAATTCGGCATTTCCTTGAACCCCAAGAAATCTATCTTTGCAGTAGAACAGGGTAAATTACTTGGGTTTATTGTGTCTAGTGATGGAATGATTATTGACCCTGAGAGGACACAAGTCATTGCTAAACTTCCCCCACCTACCTCCAGAAAATCTATGCAGTCCTTTCTAGGTCAGATCAATTTTGTGAGAAGATTCGTCCCTAGCTTCTCCAAAATGGTCAAACCTCTCCAGAACCTAATAAAGAAAGACACCCAATACCACTTGGGACCCACTGAAAACAAAGCTTTTAATGATATAAAGAAGGCCATAATTGATGCTCCATCTCTCATGAGCCCTGATTTCTCTCAAGACTTTACACTCTACACTTTTGCCTCTGATCGTTCCTATGTCGCGGTCCTAACTCAGAAGAACACCGAGAACAATGAAGTACCCATCGCCTTTATGAGCTCCGCTTTCAAAGGTGTTGAACTTAACTATCCAGCGGTTGATCGGCAAGCCTATGCTGTCTTCAAGGCAGTTAATAATTTCCGGTCTTATCTTTTGAAGTCAAGAACCAAGGTCATTGTCCCTTACCCTGTCATTAGGAATTTGTTAGTGCAAAAGGAGTTAGGAGAGAAAAGAGCCAACTGGGTCACTTCCTTGTAGGAATTTGACTTAGAAATCACCCCAGCCCAAATCGTGAGAGGCCAAGGGTTATGCAAATTGGTTGTTGATTCAAAAACAGAACAACAAGAATTTAATGACATGTCAGACCTAGAAAAACATGATCAGAGTATGGTTTGCTGTACTCAAAATCTCATAAGTCCTTGGTATGATGATATTAGACACTACCTTAAACATGGATCAACACCCCATCATCTTGACCCTGCCAAAAGAAGAGCTGTGAGATTAAAGTCCGCCTCCTTTCATCTGGTTAACGGTATACTGTTTGGTCATAATTTTGATGGCATATTGATGAGTTGTCTTGAGAAAGATGAAGCAGAAAAATTCTTGCTTGAGTTGCATGCAGGAGAAGCTGGTGGTCATTTCAGTGGCGATACTACTGCTCATAAAGTTTTAAGAGCCAGTTACTACTGGCCAACAATTTTTAGAGACACCCACACCTTGTGTCGAAAATGTATCATTTGTCAGAAAGCGTCAGGGCGATTGCAAAAACCAGCCTTCCCGTTGCAACCCGTCACAGTTGATTCTCCTTTCCAGCAATGGGGCCTTGATATTATTGGTCCTATTAACCCTTCGTCCTCACAACAACACAAGTATATTGTGAAAGCCACTGATTACTTCACTCGATGGTCTGAAGTAGCTGCGCTAAGAACTGTTAACACAAGTTAGGTGATCGCTTTTCTTAACTCGCATATCATCACTCGTTTTGGCATACCTGATTGTTTAGTATTTGATAACACTTCATACTTTTCCTCTCTTGAGATGAGTAATTTTGCCTTGGAGAAAGGAATAAATTTTAAGTATTCCGCGAGTTACTACCCCCAGGGTAACGGCTTAGCAGAATCTACCAACAAGAACTTGATCAAGATAATCAAGAGAACTGTGGCTGAAAATCACAAGAACTGGCACAACGCACTACTTAATGCACTGTGGGCTGATAGGGTAACACCCAAAGATGCTATAGGTAACTCTCCCTTTTTCCTCGTTTATGGCAGAGAAGCCATTTTACCGCCTCATATTCTTCTTCCTTCACTCCAATTATCGTAAAAAGTTCAAGAAGAAGAATGTCCCCATTTAGAAAGCCGTATCAATGCTCTGATGAAGTTGGAAGAAGTAAGAACTCAAGCCAAACGTAAATTAGATCAACATCAACAATTGATTAAGAGTTGGTTCGATTCTAATTCTGCTTCTGATAGGAATTTTGAAGTTGGCGATCTCGTCTTAAAGTGGGACAAACCCCACGAAAGGAAGGGTGAACACACTAAATTTCAAAATTTGTGGCTTGGGCCATTTTTTATTGCTGAAAAGTTGTGTCCTAGTTCTTTTCACTTGCAGAGTCTTGAAGGGCAGCTTGACACCTACCCGGTGAATGGCCAAGCCCTGAAAAGATACTTTGCCTGATTTCTATCTTTGTATATTATGTAAATATTTCCTTTGTTTTTATTTTTGTTTTCGTTTTCGTTTTATGATTTTGATTTGATTGATCAGTTTGGTGTGTTTTGAAACATATGCATGCTTATATACTGATCCATTCAGACATAGACCATAGAAAAAATCTCATCATTGAAATAACTTCCGGAAGATTGTACAAACATCAGTAAATTATATTTCTGAAGATGATATTGGAAAAGATGTTTGAAAGAAGTTTGCTAATTTCAATCTTTAAGTGAAGTTTGTTGTGATTATCTTTACCTTTTTATGTTGTCCCTTTTCCGTAAAGGAATGACTCAAAAGGATGTCTCTCTGTCAAAGTAAGTTGTTTTAGAAATAAATCATTTCTGGAGATGAATAAGGACTCTATCAAAAATTTCTGATGAGGTCTAAAAAATATGAAAAAATATCAAGATTTTACAGCGTCACCCCGCTCAGCTATCCATAAAAATAAATAAAAAAATAAATAAATAAAAATAAAAATAAATAAATAAGAGTTGTGGGAAGTGTTTGTAAACCCGCTGGGATACTGAACAGGTCCGTTGGCAGCGGGTAAATGCAAGCATGGTGCCAAGACAACTTCGTCGGGGTACTGAACAGGCCTGCTGGCAGCGAAGCAATGTCGGGTACATGAAAATCTTAAAAAATTATGAGAAACCTCTTTAAAGTCCTTTATTCTAATATGGAGCTTCTTGACAGGATAAAGACGTCCGAGTGGGTTAAATGGAAACCCTATCGAGGCTATGGACGCCTGCTGGCAGCAATGGCCATGCCAACAGTATTGAAGATTTTATCATAAAAATCATGACTTGCTGATCTTTAAGACTGTTATTGGTTTACATCTTTTAAAACTTCACTGAAAAAAGAGGATTGATAATGATGAAGTACGATTTTCTGGTTGTTCTTTCAAGACGAATATTTTCTTAGATGTCCTGATCTGAATTCATTTTCTTTTGACAGAGATAACTGCTTCTCCCAGCATGTTGCCATTGTTGGCAGCCAATCCTTTTTTTAATTGCTCTTAAAAAACGCTGCCTACACCCCTTGTCTCATTAATGACAAATCATCGTCGCATTGTGCTTCTAGGCATTTGTTTCATTTTTCGACAATTGCAATTTGGTCTCGATTTAATTTTCACAACTATAAGTGTGAAAATACCTCTTTCATCGTTTGGACTATAGTCGTCTTTTATCGATTTCTCCAAAAGACACTTCACCATTGGTTTATCACATGACTACTAAAGGTTTTCTCGAATTTATGTCCTTGAGCATACTCTTACCTTGATTGCGCATTTGGATATGTTTGATTGCTAAGCTTTTGGGCATAAAAATTTACTGGTTTTATTTTGATCTTATGAAAGTTATAATGGATCTGGTCTTATTTCTTTTATCCTCTTTGCTATGGACTTTTCACTCAGCTATTATATGAGGAATTTTGGATCATTATGTTCTAAAGACTTTGGAATGCAAACACTTCAATGTGCAAACGAATACATTGGTAAGTTTATGAGGTTTAATTCAAGAAATAATAATGGTTTGAAAGCGCATGGATTAATCATATTTGATTTTACAAGTTAATGCTTGGTATATTGTTTGGTTGATAATACGATGATTGATTCATAATCCCGAACCATGTATTATCATTGATTAATGTTAAACCTTGGTTGAACGATTTATTGACAGGATGGATATAGTGGTGGATAGAGCTGTACACTTGGCATGAGTATAACACATGGTATTGGTTTTGCTCCGGTTGATTGGCACGTTAATATGATCACACACCTATTTGCTGGCCGATACGCATGGTATAAACGATCATGTTTTTGATAACACAGTACTCAGTCAATTAATACAGTGCGTGGCGGTGGTAATCCCACCACCTTCACACGTTTGCAGTTAATTCCGGTCTATTCGAGCTTTGAAGCCATCAAACCTAACGTTTTTTCAACTCTGTGCATTGTTTCATTCACTGTAAACCCTACCATGTGCAGAGGTTATGGCTCCTGTCGTAAGGGCCGAGCCTAATGGGTGCCAAGCACTGTTGACGTTCAGTGGTGCATGTAACGACCTAGAACAAAACGGGTGGCTTGCTTTCATAAGGAAGTTTGATGGCTATGACCTCACAGTAGCTCGGCAATTTGCATTGTCGTTCGATGGCTTCTGAACCAAAGTGGGAGATGTCCAGCTAGAAATTACTGAAGAATTTCTCAGTCTGGCAACCGGCTTGCCTGCCAAGGGACAAAAATGGTCGAAAAGTTGCAAGGTAGATGATGTCCCATGGACATTACTGTTCCAATCTCGTACAGGGAGCTCATGCGACAGAGGATTACCTGCGAAGATGTTGAAACCCCACTGGTATGATCTCTTGATGATTATCAAACGTTTCGTTACCTGTGAAGGTAGGTATGGGTTTATTTTCCTATTCCACCTGCGTTTATTAATGGTTTTCATGGGATTTGAACTAAGTATGCCTTACTATCTGCACCGAAGTCTGTTCAAAATGGCTAAACGATACAAGCATAGCCAGGATGACACTAGCCTCTTTCATGTTGGGTTTATCAAAATGGTTTTAGTTTATGAGTTAGGGTTACGTCGTGATTCTTGGCATGATTTCCTCAGCCGTAATGGTTTTGGAGAGTCAAACCCTCCACAGGTAGATAAGCCCATGGTAGACGAGAGCAAACCTACCCCTGTGCCTTATGACGTTTTATTACCTAGACCTAAGCCCGAGTCACCTACAAGTTTGCCTAAGTCTGTGCCAAAACAAACCGAAGTTGTTAAAGATACAACCCAAAAGACTAGAGCGAAGACTGGTGTTAATACTCGAGGCAAGAAAAATGCAAGATTGATCTCTCGCATGGTGAGGAACAAGCCTAAGCTTCCTGCCAAAACAGAGCCTATCGTTGTTAGCGAGGACTCTGATTCAGACATTGAACGATTTCTCTCTGAAGAATATCCTTACTTTGAGGGATTGTGTAGAAAACCGCCTCATGATTTTGTTAGGAACCTCCCTCCTTGTCTGCGGGATAACCCTGACTTTCCGGGTACTGAGCCACTCCATGAAACCCTCGGGGAAGCATCAAAACCCCCTTTTGTTTAGCCTGTTGCTGCACCTTGTGATCAATGTGGGTTATGGGTTGAAAGATACTATTTGGATGTACCTACATTGCAATCCAGGATCTACAAGTTGGAAAACCAAGTGGCAATGCTCATTGGTCAGAATGCAAAGGTGCAACCTTCCGATAAAAAGCAACGAACCACGGGTTCAGTCCTGTTCAAAAAAGTCGAGTCTGCCACTGCAATTATCAACTCAAAATTGACATAAGGCCAAGCAACTGTGATGGTATATTTTCCTCATTTATATTACTTTCTGTACATATTTTGCTTGCTCTATCAGATAAGCATGCTTCGTTGTATATAATGTTTGTTTATTTTTGGTTATCGTTTTAAAATTCGATTGGATTTGGGTTTTGATTCAATAGATCATCGAATACACATGATTGTTTATAATTACCTCGATGTTCTGTTGATAATACAAGMTGTTAATATTTTTAGTCTATTGATTGGTATCCCGAATTGTGAATATAGTCGATGATGTAATTCAAATTGGTTAATAAATGGGTTAACTGTTTCGGTTTCATTGGACCAAATTTCATATTTTTCTATGGATACATAACCGAATCGTAAGTAATTTGATTCTCATTGATTGCAACTTATTCGAATTGGATTTTGATTAAGGTTACGATGTTGCTTCTATAATTAGTTTCGTGAAAATTGGTTTGGATTATTGCTTGATTCATGAATCTGTAGATTTTATCATGTTTCTGTCAATTGTCTGTGTAAAGGTTCTTGAGTTGATATGGTCCCATCTGATTACAATGGAAGTTGTTTACGCATTGTAATTTTAATCAAAAGTTATCAATTCGTTACTATGACTAGATTTATGGATAGAGTTATGCTTGTTTTATCGTGACCATTTTTGGCTATTTGATTAAACGATTTGGATCCTGTGCAAACCGATAATGGTTGTTTTATCTCATACGATTTTGATCACCATTAATTGCATTCATAGAACAATCTTGCTAAGATTTGATTTGATTTTACAACGATTGGGAAAACAGAGTATTCCCACTCTGTCCCGATTGTATTCTATTCGATTTGGCTTGATTGAAAGGATTTATTTTTCTTAAAATCATTTATAATTTGTAATGATTGGATTTGATTTGATTTTGATTATATATCTGGTCCTATTTACTATTCTAGACCAGCTACAGAATCAGGAGATTCTGTAGCTGAGCCTATAGAGTCATTTTTTCTATTATTTTCTCAATAAAATACTCCTCTGACTTGATCTTTATGTCTATTACAGGAAAATTCGAATTTGTTATGGATGTGAGGAGCAGTTGGAAGATATCTTAAAGATTTCACTAGCATTTTTAGTTACTTAGTTTAAGAGATTTTTGGGATTATTCCCAGATTGTGTAAACTGTTTGCTATTATTCACAAGGATGTTTTACCTTGTGAGAAACTTATATAAACCTATGGTTTTGTAATAATTAGGATCATCAGTTGGTGGAAGAACATGGATATGTAATTCTGATTCAAACTGGAGCAGAATTGATGCGTTGTTATAGCTTTTGCTTTTCAATATATCGACACTTTGTTCCAAGTTTTGTATATCATTATGTCTTTGGTTTAGTATTACTTTGTTATCTAAATCACATACATATGATATAATCTCTTACTTTTATACATATCTTGTTCCTTCCTAAGAGATAAAGAATATAACAGTTGACAATTCATTTTATGAATGATAGCTTTGTCTTCTTCGTAGGCTGAATTGTTATATAAGTTTGTTGTACAATAGGTTTCCCTTTTGCAGGAGATTTATCATTAGAAAATTGTTATGATTTATTTTATGTCTTGTTTGTCCTGTAACATACTTCAAGAAGTAGCATTGCTGATCGTTTTCAAGAGGCTTAAGGACTAAATGGTGTGAATTTCTTCCTCCAACCAGCTTAAGAAGTCATCTTGCACAGGACAGACTAGGAGCGTTTCCAGGTCAATTAGTTAGATGTTTATTGCTTTGATTAATTAGTATAATATAAATGATAGTTTAGATAGATTTATATTACATTATTTAATTTCAGTAAGATATATTAGATTGTTTAATTTCAGTTATCTTTCTTTCTTTTTCATAAATACAAAAAATCAAAAAAGAGACCCTTGGCTGTCTCAGGGCAGTGATCACATGAGTTTTCCAGGTTTTAACTAAATCTGTAGTTTGTCTATATTGTATATTTGTGAATAAGGAATATCATAGTTGATAATTAGGTAGTTGATTTGATTTATTATAATCATAGTTATCATCTTGTATATATAGTAGTTAGTAATTTATAGTTAGATTAGTGTAGTTAGTTTAGTTTGCTTTATTAGTTTCTAGTTTCCTTTATTAGTTTAGTTATTTTTCTTTGTTTTATTAGTTTCTAGTTTCCTTTTAGATTTCTTAGCTCAAATAATTTCTCTTTGGTTTCCATACGAGACCTTAGGGAAGCCAACAGAGCCGTTAAACTCGTCAGGGTGGTCCATTCCAAACGGCTTGGGTTATTAGACAACCTTGGACCGGTTCCACTCTCCCAGTTGACGGACGGTCAATTTCGCCCATCAACACACTCTCACAAGCGAAAGGATCATCCCACACACCTTAGACTAATCTTCGAACACTGTCGCTACTTCTGGATTCGCTTGAATCCAAACAAGTGTAGCTTTTGCGTAATGTCAGGACGTTTGTTAGGTTTCATCGTATCAACAACAGGGATCATGGTTGATCCTCTTAAGGTGGAGGCAATAATCTAGTTGCCACCCCCACGCACAATATTACAACTTCAAAGTCTACAGGGCAAGGTGAACTTCTTACGACGCTTCATCGCCAACTATGCCGAAATCACCAAGGGATTTATGCGTTTACTAAAGAAAGACGTTCCTTTTTTCTGGGACGAAGCCAGTCAACGCTCTTTCGACGCATTAAAACACGCCCTCACAACCGCACCTCTGCTACGAACACTTTATTATAAAAAAGATTTCTTATTATATCTGGTTGCCGCAGAGTCAACTATAGGCATGGTTTTAGTCTAGGAAGATGATTCATTTTCAGAATACGTGATCTATTACCTGATCCAAGGCCTCGTAGGACCAGAACTGAATTATTCACATATCAAAAAGCTTGCGTTGGCAGCAGTTCATGCTGTTCAACGGTTCCGTCACTATGTTCTATTTCGCAAGAAAACCATCATTGTCGTCGTGAATCCATTCCAATACATGTTGACACGACGAGTTATAGGTAGAAAAATCAGTAGATGGATGGTCATCCTCCAAGAATTTGACTTAGACTTTGTTTCAGCAAAGTCCAAGAAGTCATTGGTCTTCGTAGAGCTTATTTTGGAACTTCCGGTTGAATCATGTGACGTTGTGCCTAAGGAATCACCTATCCGGGGGGATATGTTTTTTATTGCATCTTCAGACCCCTGGTATGGAGATATACTTATCTGTCTCCAGAATTTGAAGTGCCCCACCTCTGCTTCTCATGACAAGCATCAGCGGATACGCCATCAGGATAAGAATTATCTCATACTCGATGATACATTGTATCGAAGAGGTGTAGACTACATCTTGTGTCGATGTCTCACTCATGAGGAGGCCATCATAGTGCTCAACGATTGTCATACTAGAGCTTGTGGAGTTCATTTATCTGGGTTGGCAACAACCCAAAAGATTCTACGAGCAGGTTACTTCTAGCTGACACTTATCAAAGATTGTATCGAATCGGTCAAGAAGTGCCATCCGTGCCAAGTCTTCTCTCGAAAGATGAGGGCACATCCCGCTCCTATGTTTCCTGTCATCACAGTTGGTCCCTTCACTAAGTGGGGTATTGATTACACTACATGCAACCCCCCATCAGCAAGGGGGCACCGCTATATCATCGTAGTTGTCAACTACTTCACTAAGTGGGTCGAGGCTATGCCAACATTTAAAGATGATGGAGAGACTACAGCTCTCTTCTTATTCAACCATATCATAGCAAGGTTCAACGTCCTGAGAGAGATTGTCACTGACCATGGCAGTCACTTTCAGAACCAAATGATGATCGAATTAACATCAAATCTTGGGTTACAACAAGAACATTCATCACCTTACCACCCCCAAGCCAATGGGCAGGTGGAAGCTATAAACAAAACTCTTAAGACGATTCTACAGTGAACTATCAATTCAGCCAAGTCAAATTGGCATTTGATGTTATACTTGGCATTATGGGATTACCAAACATCTGTTAAGACTGCAACCAGTTTCTCACCTTTCCAACTCATTTACAGGCTGGAGGCAGTCTTGCCCATCGAATGTCAAATCCCATCTATGAAATTGGCAGTACAGTTATTTCCAGACACTTCTCCACTTGAAGAACGGTTAGTACACCTTGAGCAACTTGATGAGTAGTGTCGCGATGTAGCCCTGGCCAACGAGGCTCATAAACATAAGGTCAAGTGTCAATATGACAGGTCCATTTGTCCTTGGATTTTTTCTGAAGACGACCTTGTCCTGGTCTATGACCAAGACAAGGACCCCCTAGGGGCAAGAAAGTTTAAACCCATGTGGTTCGGACCCTTCATTATAAAAGAGGTATTAAAAAAGGGCGCTTATCATTTGGTTGATTTTGAAGGAAATGCTTTGGCGGAGCCTAGAAATGGGCTCTACCTCAAGAAGTATTACTCATAGACAGGTCACTATGGGTAACTTTTTGTAACATATGTATAGTCTTTGTACTATTACTTCTTTATGTTTCTTTTAAAAGTGTTATGGACGTGTCATTGATGTTATCTTTTGTCAATATGGCAGATGTCAAGTGAGTCCGAAGTGTTCGTTGGGTATACAGACGGTGCTAGTCGACACATGCAGAGGCTTTCCTCCACAGCTTGGGTAATATTTAAACCATAGGGTCAGTTGTTATCTTCCGGAGGTATATTCTTAGGTGACACCACAAATAATGTCACCAAGTATAGCGCAATTATTGAGTTGCTTCGTGATGCCTTGTCATTGGGTATCTCTCATCTCTGGGTCTATCTCGACGCTCAATTGGTTGTGTCGTAGCTACATAGAATATACCGGGTTCATGATCCAACTTTACACCGATGATTCCTTAGGGTACATCTCTTAGAACGTAGCTTTGATTATATTACATATTTTCATGTTCCTAGGAGATTAAACCAAATTACAGATACTCTAGCTAATCAAATTTTAGATTGACATCTTTCCCACATATAAAAGAACATGGACATAAACATGTAAATACATTTTTTCACATAGAATCCATAAGACACAAGAAAGATAAAAACCATATATAAACATCATAAAATACTTAGAGTACATAGGTGGACGCAAGCGCCTCAAAAATGGGAACAACAACGAGTCACTGGGCTTATTCCCTCAAAAAATATATACAAGTAGGTTCTCGTGGCACATAAAGAGTCTAAATCTATTCAGGGCCTATGGGCCCTATTATAATCATCTACATCACAGGCTAAATGCCTAAACAATCAGACCCATGTCCGAGGTGCCCCCACAACATGAGGCTGCATGTATGGCAGCAAGTCCTCTATCTCTGCCATCGGGACTGTGTGAGTGAGCGTAGTGAAGTTCCACTCAACTCATCTAAGGACTCTCTTGGCCTCTCTGGCTGGGAGGTTCCCTGCTACTGCTACTCCCCCAGTGGTGTCAGCCGCAGCTTTCAGACGTGGACGATGCCTGTTCCGTGCATAATCGGTAGGTCGCACGGGTCCCAAATCTGTATGCAACAAACGTTTACCCGTCAAATACTCTGGCATACAAAAAAATGATATATATAACAAAAATACATAAAAATTACATATGCAAACAAAAAAACTACAAAGGTCGAGACTTACCCATCCCCCCTCGCTCCTCACCAGGAGGCACGGGTATCTCTGGATCTCTAGAGAAATCTATCCCTGCATATAGGTAGTCCTCGATAACAGGGATTTGTTGTGACAACCAAGCAAAGAATTCATCATCGAAGGACTCAACAGTCCTTCCACCACCCTATCATGGCAGTAACACTGCCCATCTACACACTATAGGGAAAGAGGCCAGATGTCCTCATACTACAACCCGAGGGATGAAACTCAGAACTCTCTCAAAAAAGAACAAACACAAGATGGTCCCGAACCTGAAGTTCCTCTGTGTCCGTTGTCGGCAATCTTTCAATTGCCTCTTCATGCACTCGAGCAGTGTGGTACTCCAATCGAAGATTTGTGCATTCATGCATTGAATGGCACAGTTCATCTATGCGCACGAAGCCTGATGCACTGCTACTGAGCTGGTAATCCGCCCAATCAGTAACAAGATATTCTGTAGTGCTAAGTTGGTAATCTTGATAATGGGTACCTGGGAACCCGCATGTTTGGTCCCAACCTCACAGTGCTCAGTCATCAACTCCGAGATCTTGCTCAGCCCTACAGGAAGAGTCTAGAAGTTGATTGGTTCCCCTCTCCTTGAGTGGCCTGTCAGAAAGTAAATGTCCTCAGTGGTGGGCACCAATGATTGCCCCTCTAGCATAAATGCCTCTGCATCAGGATGCCAGTAATCAATCAAGGCATTGAGTATCCTTGGTTGCGCTCGCATAAACAGACATAGAAAAAATTTGAGTAGACCGCATTGCATTAACATGGCCACAACATTCAGATCTGCAGCAACCAACTCACTGATTGCCTCATGCTCCCTTTCCCTCCACTGGACATACATCCTGCCAACACATCAAGGTAAAGGAGGGTCAATACTTCTTTTTTAGTCTGCTTTTTCATCAACAAGGGGGGTACACGTGGGCTATATAGGTGATAGTCATGTGTACACACGGACAAACTTTACTCTGCTCGCGTGTACACATGGCCTGTCCAGAGACAGGCCATGTGTGCCTAGGGCTGACCTTTTTAAGGTCGACGCCCACCCAAAAAATAATCTAAATGACTAAATTGATGTATTGAATAGCTAGATAAGGGAGTTTGTAGTTACTTGGTCCAAGCAGAATTTTGTTTTGTCCACTGTAGCTCCCGGAATCACTATCTTTGGCAAAGGGGGTCTTTTGGCTCCAGAGTCAATTTCCAAATCAGCAATGGTGATAATGAGCTACCAACTTCTATTTATAGACTTTTTGGCCTCTTTTTGTCACTTTTTTGGCCCCCCTTATCAGTTTCTTTATACCAAAAACCATTTAGAGTGATCCAGGAGTTATATGGGAGGGATTTGATCAGGTACTGGGACAATTGTTTTTGAGTTTCGAAAAAATATTGACGGTCCATAAAAATGTTTTTTTCAAAAATCAACTTGAGCATATAGGTTAGGATACCACCCCAAATTTTGCATATCATTGCCTTTTTCTTATGTTATAGGATTGATCCCATCTGTTTGTGACACAGAACCGTCATATCTGCTCTAGAAGTGTCGCAACTTGGTGGTAGAGCTTACCAGAACATGGATGCCCTAGGTAGGTCCTGGTTGCATTATGGTGTCCATGCCATTTCTAAAAACACTGTAGGCTCGAGAGTCTGTATAGTCTTTCCTAAATATGAGTTTGAGCCTCATTTGTATGAGTCTTTTTCACTCTTTGTCTTACCCTCAGGACTCCCAAAAAGTAAGGAGTCTCCTTTTAAGCCCTTTTCAGACCCTCTAAAAATGAAAATATTGTCAAGCGATCTTGTGATCTTTCACACGTGTTAAACTGAAATTTGAAGTCACGTCTGTCCAGCGGTAGTTTACCCCTTTTTCAGTCCGGACGGTCAACTATATGAAAAAAGGTATACTCTATCGAATTCCCATTCTTTAGAAGAGTACTCTCAGGTATAATTTTATTCCTTTTTCGGGCCCGAGGGACCAAATTTGCGAAAAAGAAACCCCCACGGAGTCCATAGTTAAGCTCTTTTCAGACTCCCTAAAATTGAAAAGATCGTCGAGTGACCTTATTATTTCACACTCGTTAAATTGGTCTAGAAGAATATTCCTGACGGAGTCCATAGTTAAGCTTTTTTCAGACTCCTTAAAAGTGAAAAAATAGCCAAGTGATCTTGTCCTTGTCACACTCGTTAAAATTGTTTTGAATTGACGTCTAATCGGTGCTAGTTTATCCCTTTTTCGAACTGACTAGACTATTGTCGAAAAAGGTACCCCAGTGGAGTCTCCTTTTATGCTTTTTCAGACTCTCTAAATATGAAAAACCACCGAGCTTACCTTCTCTAGGCTCGTTAAACTTATATCGAAGGACGTTACCATTGTGTGTTCTATCAACCACATTTGCATACCTTATCCACCAGCCTTGTGATAGTTTGCTTCTGCATGTTAACACCTTTGGCCACCAGAGGATTTTTCCTGAGTATCATTTTACTAGAACATCAATCTTTTCCTTGTGGCTCATGCTTGTATGTTTGTAGTACTCGTTCCTCTATTGTAACGTAATATTCCTTTATTCTTTTTCAAAAATTATCAAAAAGAACAAAAAAATCAAATATACCCCAAAAAAAGGATGGGAAAAGTATTTTCTTTATTGGCAGCATAATGAGTCACCCTTGGATAAAGTACATTTGTCCATTTGATCATCAGACTATGGGATGTAGTACGACCTTAGGAATCTTTTGTCGCTATATAGAGTTGTGTCCTCCACCGTTTGGTTACTCTTCCAAACATATGGAGAGTTTGTGTTGCCTCCTGCTTCATAGAACTATGATTAACATATATGTTTCTTGAGTCTTATCATTTGTTGTGCTATTGTCCAAGGGAAGTTTGTCACTAAGCCTGAGTTGGACCCTCTGCAATATGTCTCTTTTTCACATACCCGACCATCCTGAACGTCCAATCAAGTCCTTGTTCGAAATCACTGAAGCCTTCAGTCTGATCATCAATATTATCAAGTCCATAACCGACGAGCCGTCAAATACCTCTGGGTAGTGCAGTCGTACACTCATATTACACTCCTACCCAAGTTGTAGAAGATTTTGAAGTTGTTTCTCGAGCTCTGAAGTACAACCATCAGGCTGAATCAGTTTCTGGAAGATGGGTACTCTATATGTATATCTTTATGATTTCGATATGTAGCTTCACTGTGTATTATTCGTGGCTACTCTTTATAGTTATTTGACATGGATCTAAAGTGTATTTGATTGGTAGCCATGGTTCTATTTTATCCCAAGCATGGGTATGCCTGCCTCGGTGAGACATTTTTTATTTTGTAGATGGCACCTCCTGGTTCCTGATCCTTGGGCTCACTTGTTCAGCACATCAGTAAAGATTGGTAATGTATTTCGGCCATCAGATGCTTTTCTAACCTCACACATTAGGGGGCATCTGTTATAACCCTAAATTGCACCACACATGCTTACCTGGCATCAGGCCAACTCATATCCCTTTATTTCCAAAACATTTGTTGAACAACTCTTTGGAAATCCTCTTGTGTCAAGGCCCACGTGCCCTAACCAATTACTACACGCGTGTGCACACTGGCTGGCTCACTACAGCCCACGTGTACCTAACAAAGCATGAAAAAAGGAAAGTTTCCGATGGAACAAAAAGCTATGGGTCAATTAACTGAAACTCCCAACCATTCATGGCCGAGGGTTCATCCAAAACCCTAGCTCTTTCTAGCCTATAAAAGAAGGGGTAGGGGTATTGTTATCACTGAAATTTCATCCGCACATGGCGACAAGAACTCAACATCGTCAAACAGGAATGAAGTCATTCATGGCACTGAATTAATTTCACAGCATTGCAAAAGGGTCAAAAACTATACAAACTAACCAAAAATTGAAGGGCGCTTTACAAAAGTTGGGTGCGCGCGCATATGCGCGGAATAGAAACGTACAATGCACGCATGCACGCACGATGCACGGCTGTTGGCACAAAAACCCGTGCACCTGCTAAACGACGCATTTATGGAATTGGTCGGCCTCCCAACCACTTATGGATCAGCTCCCAAGCCGATTTGACTCCCAAATATGAGCTGAATCCATATGGTAGGCTGGTCAAAGATCTAATGAAGCCCTAAAGAGCCCCTTTTCACACCTCAAAGGAGTTACATAATCACCCAATGCTATGCTATAAAAATCTATGAGGAAACATCATTTTCTCAAGGAATTGCATGTAATGTTATGCTGCTTAGATTGTTTTAAGGACTCACTCCTTGACAATAACACATTAGCACCATTTCATTGAGCCATTCACCTCTCCATTGAGTGAATGTGCTTGGAGTTCTTTCACCATCATTCTCATTTTCTCATTGTAAGGAGAGCAAGTTTGTGAGGGCCTCAAGAGCCTTCCATTGGAGAAAGAAGGGACTCATAGTCCCCTTTCTTCATTGTTCTTTGATTTCATCAATTGATCAGCCTAAAAACATTGGTGATATTGGTCTTTTTGTGTTTTTATTTCTTTATCCATATGCTCATAGTTTTTGTTTGTTTTAATTTAATTCTTGCTTATAGTTTTGTTTTGTTTTCTCTAACCCTTTCCTCTACAACTGTCATGCTCAGCAAGACCCAACTGGGCATGTAAGCACCCTTTATTTGCTCACCTAGTGACGAATTGGGTGAAAACAGATTGGCGACCATACTGGGGAGAAGGTATCAATTCCTCCCTCATTTGGGTTTATTTTTCTTTCCTTTTGGTTTCATTAACTTGCAGGTACACAAACCGACCTCTGCCAACCTGCTAACCAGTCAATTCACAAGAGAATTGGGAGAAATCCATTTGGATTTTCTTTCTCGGCCTCTTGTCACAGGTGCACGGGTATTCCACCCCACAGACGTGCATCATGCACGCATGCGCCTGAACAACAGTTTCTCTATGCGCGCATGCACTTTTGAACTCAACTCGGCTAGCGCGCAGGCTCTTTATGCGCCTCTGTCTACACTAGAGGCCGCGCATCTGAGCTAAATTTTACATTGTAAGGTCTTGGGATGTGGGGAAAGTCATTTTCCTTCTTAAGAATGATGTTATGCATGCTCTTAATACTGCACCACTTAGACCCCTCAACTTATAAAGGGGATAGTCAAACAAACATAGGCACTTAGGTGGATGAAAATCATTTTCCCTTATTTGCTTTTTGCCACGTGGATGGATTGCTTTGATTTATAATCTAAGTTGGACAATCATACTTAATCACACCTAACTCACATTTGGGACTAGAAATTGAAGTAGCAATCCTTGAGTATGCTATTCTCTTGTGCTTCCAAGCGATCTTGAGAACCAGAAAAAGATTGCGAAAACAATCTCATCTCCCTTGACAAAATTTCAAAACCTTTAGGAGAGGACAAAGGCCCTTTTGGGACCCCTCTTAGTTTCATTTTCCAAACATATCTTAAATTTGT
>ML797338.1:361551-403292 GCA_009831015.1 Picea engelmannii | reverse complement strand
CCCCATTAAAGGTAGAATGGCAAGGAGGCTCCGAAATGGAACCTCAGTCGTATATCTGGGTGGTTGAACTCTGGTCGTCCAGATCTGCTTGTCGCTTATCCTATCGTTTATTCACGTCCTGACTTAAGTTGACATCTTGTCCCCACATCTAATGGTCATGACAGACTCGGAGATCCTCCGAAAGAATCTCTCCCATTCATCGGGGTTTCAAATGTCACAACATTGAAATACGTAAGCCTTTGGTCCTCGGAATCCCCGATATCCCGATATTATGTCAGCTTCCGCTAGTCCCCTGGACTAAAACTTTTGGTCCATACGACCTCCCTCTATATGACCATAGTCGTATCCTTTCATCGGGGTTTCTCCCCAAGGGTGCTGATGATTGCCATGCATCCTTCTCAATTGGGCGGTCCCGATTAACTCTCGGGGTTTCGGGATTTTCGATGTCCTGGTTCCTTTGACCTCAAGAATGTCGATTCCCGATCTTTCGACTCTCATCAGATCTTCGACACCTGTCCCTTTGAACGGACGGCTCATATTAAGTTGGGGTTTTTTCTCCTGGGACTTCCCTGTCCTCTTGTCCCTAGAAATGTCGATTTCCCGATGCGCCAAACACCGACGACGCTTGATCTCCGCCACATGTCCTCTGCCAATGGACGGTCCAGATCCTTGTTGGGATATCGCGGATCGCAATTCCAACATGTAAGAGTTTCACGCCTTCGAAAAATCTGATTCTCTGATCCCCGACTCCTCGGGATCTCCTGACACGCATCCTCCAAAATGGACAATTCAGATCGTGTCGGGAAATCGCGTATCGCGATTCCTAGCAGCAAGATTTCCTTGCTCTCGCAAACCCTGATTTCCCGATGCTCGAGTTCTCTGGATCTCCTGACATGCGTCCTCAACTATGGATGGCTCAGATTCTCTCGTGGCTTTGCCACTATTAATGAGGCTTAGCCCTCGTCTACCTCCCTATAGATCTAACAATTGTTGGGTTCCCTAGCTAAGATCTGACGGTTCAGATCCTCTTGTGGACCTTGGAGGTCTACGATCCGAAATTCTTCATTGCCCGCGAAGACATCAAAGACAAAGGGGTAAGGCCATTAACATCCCTACCATTTTCCTACCGATCTAACAGTCGGGTGTGGCCGTAGATTCCCTGATGAAATCTCATCCATTGATCGTCACCTATCAGGGATAAGGTACTTAACTTCCCAGCTTTCTCCTCCGATCTGACGATGGTGAGTGACTACATATCTCCCGATGAGATCTCGTCCATCGATTCAATACTTCATCCTTATGTTGTCATCCCGAGTTTTCAAGAGGATCGTTCCTCCTCGTTCAGGTTTACGAAGGTCTTATGCCTTCATCTTCTCCTCCACAGTTCTTCATGGACTTTTCAAAGAGGGTCTCTCTATGGGGAGGTTTACCTAGGGCATTGTATGAGGTAGGTAAGGGTATCATTATCCCGAGAACCAGGCGTGAAGTCTAAACCAGATCAGTATGCATATAAATAACGATTCATGAGGACATAATCCATACGTAGTCTTCTCATACAAGTATACAACTACTATTACTGATCATAGAACCATACAAACATTCTTATAATGAGATCATTCACAGTTTATGAGCATATATGTTATCATATAAATTTCAAGATGCGATATGAACAAAATACTTATCAGAAATAACTTCAGAAATGGGTGCAACTGCTGAGAGGGGTGCTCGTTTCCACCCAACCGTAGGCTCAACGACTCCCAAAGGATTTACCACTAGCCACCCCTGAGCTGAGACCACGATGTTCTGAGACTGTGTATCTCTGTCATCCAGTGACCAGGAGGGAAGGTTGCAATCCTTCCTCTCTGCTATCACTCACTTTGCATAATGCCAGAGTTCCCCTCGCGTCTGCCCTCTCAATCGCCTCTACCATATGCCTTATCCTCTCACGAGGTTGCATGTGGCACGATTTCCCTCGCACTGATCAGACCTGATGGCTCTACGGATGGGCGGTTCACCATCCCATCCCTCATTAAGCCATCCGCCTACCAGTCTGTGAGCCATTAATTTTCAAGGCCAGTGAGCCACTTTTGGTTCTCCGGGCCAGTGGAGTCCAAATACGGTATTAAATTCTTGGTGGAAGTTATCGCCACCTTTTCAGGGCCTTCCACCACCATCATGGTCTCTTTTTCTGCACATCCCCTCATCAGAAGTCCTGCAATAAATTCAGAATGTTATTCACATTCATTGACCTCTTCCTCAAGGTCCATTTACATCACATATTCGTATTTATGAGTTTTCCATAGTTCTTGGCCAGTCCAGTTATATTTACAAGTTGGGGGAAACAGGGTGTTACAATGTTTGTGACACTTGAAACACTTATAGTCAAGATGTGACACTTGCGGACAAGATGTGACACTTACAACACTTATAGTCAAGATGTGACACTTGCGGACAAGATGTGACACTTACAACACTCGTAATGACGACACTTGTGACACTTTCGAAGTGAGAAATTTTGAGGTGTAAAAATGATGTTGGGGGACGCGGCATGTTCATGGAATATTTCATCCATTTGAAGTCAATGATTTGGGAGAAATGGTGTGTATAATCACCATGCTCACCATAGAGGGCACAAGGGAAGTTCATCCAGAGGTTTTTGTTATTGTTCCTCCCTTGACGTTTGTTGTTATTTCCCCCTTGAGGGTTCTGGTTCCTCTGATTCTGGATTCCCCTAATAGATTGGCTCTGTTGGGGGTTATTTCCCCTTGGTCTTGGGTTATTATTGTTTCAATTTTTTCCTTTCATTTTGGAATTATTCGGCTGATGGACCGGATTTTCCATATTCAGTTGTTCAAAATTTTGAAATTGAAATTGATGAATTGTTGAAAAACGTTAACCCCGGCGTGTGGTTGTCCTTGTGGAGGAGAAATTGACTGTGGAGGCTAAGGAAATCAAAAGTATAGATTATTTTGTGGTAATGACCCGTAGGGTGCATAAAATGGCATAGCACTTTCACTAGTGCTCAGGGTGTAAGATGAGGTAGAGGGGGTACTAGAACTTGGTTGAATAGTCAGGCACATCATGGGTGTTGACGAGGGTCTACTCATGGGTGGAGGGAGGACAGTAGGGTATGGTTGCTGATGGGGGGGAGGGTAATAAGGGGGTCCTCCATACATCGATGGATATTGGGGTGTATCATACATAGGTGGTGGTTGGATGTATGAGTTATGGTGTGTTATGGTACCAATCAATCCATCCGTCGAGTGAGACATCCCAAGTTTGTCCTGGCTGAATGGTATGGGTCTCGGGGTGTCAGGTAGTACTGTGTATAAGTATCCTGACTGAGCATAAATGAGT
This sequence comes from Picea engelmannii, assembly GCA_009831015.1. Lineage (NCBI taxonomy): Eukaryota > Viridiplantae > Streptophyta > Pinopsida > Pinales > Pinaceae > Picea > Picea engelmannii. The sequence goes on along the minus strand of ML797338.1, from coordinate 399,935 downwards.
TCATACTGTTTTTATTTGTTGATGGAAGCCTCTTCAGTTTGGGGGAAGGTGGAGGCCACATCTTTGGCAAGGAGAGGAACAAGTGATCTGAGAAACCAATCAAGGCATTGTTGTTTGGTGGTTTCTTCTTTTCATTAACTACGTCGTCGACGTCATTTGTGAATGTAATTGATTATATGTGTGGTTGAGGATTGTTTAAACTCAGAGATTAGTTCTAGACCATTGTCATGGTGAATTGGTAGTTGAAAGAAGGTAAAAAATGTTTTGGCCAATGATTCAAAAGTTACATGGGACACTGATTTTTTGTCCACATACCACTTGGTTGATGGGCCTATGAGAGTGTGCTTAAATAACCTTAATCAGATGAAGTCATCCATGATGTTATTTTAAGAGCACCATAGGTGGAAGGCCATGACATGGTTGGAAGGATATTCTCTCACCTTTCCTTCAAACTTGGGAATGTCTGAAGGTAGTTTGGTAAGCATTACAGGCCATGTAGGGTCATGCAATATAGGATCATTCGTGAGCTTGCTCGGATCCAGTATGTTGAGGGAGGAAAAATATGGCATCTGGAATGGCATTAGAGGATTAGTTCCAGCCATGGTGTGAGAAGATTGTGTACCTAACCCTTGGGGGGGGGTTGGGTGGGGTTATGCTTCCTCCTTGAGAAGAAGTTTGTCCCCTGCTTCCTTGTAAGGGAGAGCTAGTGGATGGTTGGCTTTGGGAATTGGACCCAAGTAAGGTGGAACCAAGTAAATCTAATCCCAAAATAGTAGCACTCATAGGGGTGTGAGAGGGTTGAACTGATGAGTTGGAAATACTAGGAACTCCTCCTAGAATACGAGGGAGGTTTTGCAAGCATCTGGAATGATGTGGATTTTGTGGTTCCCCTATGATATCTGACTAGCAAAGTGGAATGTGTGAAAAAAATGTTGATGAGAGAAAAAAATGAACCAGAGACTTGTATAATATGGACCTTCACAATATATCTCACAATTGCATGTAATCAAAAGAGCATCATACATAAATCAATTTGAAAAGAAGCATACATGTGGGTAGGTGGGTTTTATCTATGTGGGAGAACAAAGAAAATAAATGCTCGTGTCCTAAACATACGTAACATCCTTCCTCTCAAATAGAAATGGACCTTCCAATAACACTCAATAGTGGGGTCTGAAGCCATTGGAAGAGGAACCAGTGAAGGATGAAATAATCAGTTATAATGAGGGGTAGAAGGTGCATATCCCAAAAGAGTTGGCGATATTTCCCAATAGCCACACAAAATATGATCAAGGTGCAATTGCAGCCCACAATTGCCACCTGGGTAGATGTCCTAAAATTTGGTCACTAGGTACCTCGGTCAAAGTGTGACATTTAGATTTTTGACCTCAGAAATGGGTGATGGGATGGATCCCTTCCAAGAGGTGGGTGCCTCAAGGGGGGATGCCCAGAACAATTTGACCTCGGACTTCAACCGTTCATGGGTATCTCCCTGCCCTATGGTGTTAGGAACACTTGAATTGGAGGATTTAAAGTTACCTATTTGTCAACTTCTAATGTTTAAAGATGTGAGAACCAGATAATGGGGAGTTATTTGGATGCCTATCCCCAAGATCCTACCTAGACTAAAAAATTTCTTTTGCCACCTCCTGTGGAGGAAAACTTAGTGATTTTTTAGAAAAAATTTAAATGTGGTTGTTTGAGATATTTGGGGTGTGAACCAATCTCATTTCAATTAAGTGAGAGTGGATAATTCCTTCACAAAATAGTGGGATATTTCAGGATCCCTTTGGAGGAAATCTACTTCAACCTCCACAATTTGAGATGAAATTATGTGAGTGAGTAGTGACTTTGTGTGTGACTAAGTGATAAAATGTGCCAAATTTTTAATAAGTTAGGTGTTACCATGCAACATGTGGACTTTCTGTGTTCCTTAAAAATCTTGATTACCTATCTTGCTAGATGTCATTGGTACAACCTTGCGGAATTTTAAAGTCCCTAAAGAACTAGCATGTGGACATATGGGTCCTTACCAATCCTTTAAACTCCCTAATGTGATTTAATCTAACAAAGCATCAAATAAATATCCTACATTGTAAGCATGTGGGAATGTATGGGCCGATTACAATAACATTTAAACTCCCATAGGGATGTAAACTAAGAAAGTAGCTTCAAAAACTATACTATATTTGCAACATGTGGGCATGTATGGGCCCTTACAAATTTAAGATTTTTTGAAAATAAACTAAGAGGGGCCATAAGGGGGATTTTTCCTCTCCTAAATATTGTGTTTAAGGGAGATGAAACCTTCCCTCAATCGTTTTTTTGATTCTCAAGATTTCTCTATGGTGCAAGAGAAGAGCATACTCAATTATTGAAGTTTGATTTATGGTCCCAATGCAAGTGTTTATATATGTGATAGCAAATGATATTTTAACTTAGATTTTACAATCAAAACAAGCCATCCATGTGGCAACTCAAAGCAAACATACGAGAAATATGGTTCTTTTTTAACCCCCTAAGTGCCTATTTTTAAACTAACTCTTCATGTGGAGAGGGAATCTAAGTGTAGTGAATTTACAAATTTTATATAATCAATATTAAGAAGGCTAGGGGCCTTCAAAACATCACAAAAAACTCTTACAATGTTGGATTTATGGATAGATGCGTGGGTCATAGTTTAGATAGAGGTGCATGTGGTGACAATGTGCAGAAAAACTAGGAACTGTTGGCACATTGTGTGCATAATGCGCTAGGAAACACAGTGTTGTTGGCACATATTTCTCGGAAGACGCCCCTGTGGGCTAGAAAACCCACGCACGTTCTGATACACGTTCGGGCGAAAAAATCTAAGTGGAATTCTCATTTTCTAGCTCCAAATTAAGCTCTTTGCAGGAAGGGCTAGACTGGTTATGATCCCTGCAAGGCAAATAGATCAAAAATAAGTTCTCAAACAACCCAAATAGGGAGGAAATTAATACCATTCCCCAGTATGGTCGCCAATTTGTTGTGTCCTTTTTTCCACTTGAATGAGAAAAAGAAGGACACTTGCAAGTCTAGTTGGGTCAACTGAACATGACAGAAGTTAATGTATGAATCAAATGACTCAATCACATGAAATAAACAAACAACTAAGATAATAACAATTAAAGAAATGAAACTAAAATTCATAAGGAAATTAGAACCAAAATCAATCAAAAAATTGACCAATATTCATGCCACCAACAAAGAGATTATATTAGTGGGAAAAAACCAAATTAAAAGGGGGAGTTATGGATCCCCTCTTCCTCCAAGGGAGGGCTCTTGAGTACCCTATGTGAGAGCTCTTCTTACAAATGGAAAACTAGAAAGGAAATGATGAAGAAATCCAAGATTATTCCCTCAAGAGGTGAGGTGAATAGATTAATGAGATGATGCTAGTATGCTCCAAGAAGAAAGAGGTTCCTTGTAGGAGAATAGAGGAATCATAACAATACAATGATATTCTTGAATTCATAGTGCACCCATGACCTCTTTTTATAGAAAATCTTTGAGGCATTATCCAACCGGTCTTTAGTGTGAACAAGGGGCCCTTTAGGGAACCCTTAGGTCTTTGACCAAACCCCACTCAGATTCATCTTGTATTTTAGGTTCAAACCGGCTTGGGAAATGAACCAAAAGTGTGTGAGGGGACAAGAAGAACTATAAATGCACCGTTCATAGGAGTGTGCAACTTTTATCATACACAGCCACACATCGGGAGCATGTGAGCTCTTTTGGATTTTTTGGCCTGCGCACGCTTCCTGTAGTATTTCTGCACATTTCAATTTTATAATTAGTTGTATAGTTTGTGCCTTTTGGAAATTATTTTTTGGGGCTGCAGGTGAACTAATAGGTGTGGGAGATGCAGGATTCCTGTGACCATTTGCGGATGAAATTTCAGTGATAACAAGGAGAATGACCCTTTTCCATTGATGTCAAAGGGGGAGAGATAATCACATTGATGTGATTTTTGTTTATTGATGGGGAGAGATAGTCACATTGATATGTCTGATGACTATTTATGTAGAGCATGCTTTGTCTACATGTTGACATCAATGATTGGTGTTTCCATCAATGCCAAAGGGTGAGATTGTTGGATCATGTTTTCATTGATGCCAATGTTTTGATTGATTGATGTCAAGTGATTGATTGATGCCAAAGGATTGGTTGATTGATTTCAAATGTATTGTCCTTGATGAGAATGGATAGATGTCAAGTATATGATGCATGTGATGTCATGCATAAATGAAGATGGATCAATGTGGTTTCCCTGATATATGATGCATAGTTAGAATGATCATTATAGTCTTATCAAGGTTGATAAAGTGCACAAATGGATGAACTCCAAAGTGGTCCCCTTATGGTGAAATCCCTCACAGGAAGACACTTTATGCTTGAGTTATCCTAGAAGAATGGTTGGAGAACCTATGCTTGATTGGAGAATAATGAATTGAATATCAGTGAATTTGTTAGTGAAACTATCCTATATGGATAGTGCTTTTCATGCCATTTCCATTGGAATGTGGAATGTCACATAACTCCTCATGGTTTGAGAGTTATAGACTTACGAAGTTGGAGGACCCTCATATGTTGTCTTGAATCCCCAAAAGGTCAAAGAAGTCAAAGTGATTGAAACGAAGAAATAATTATTTAAATGATAAAGTAAAGTGACAAAGTCAATAAGGATTATTTAAATAATAAAGTGAAGTGATAAAATCAAAGAAGATTATTTAAATGATAAAGTGAGGTGACAAAGTCAAGGAGGAAAATTTAAATGATAAAGTACTGGAGAAATTTCTATTTATGGAAAGTGGTTAACCCTAAAATGAGGAAAATAGGTTAAGTAACCTATAAATGAGTTAAGTGACCTAGAATATGAAGAGTAGAAATAAGAGGTAAGGGTCTCTTGTGAAATGTACATTTTGGGAGCACATCTTGTGTATCTTTGGTGAGCATCTTGTGTGGATCTATTGAGCATAATTGAATATATATCATGAGAGAGAGAGTATGGAGGATCTCATGAATGCATCAAAGTTTTGGCATGTTTGAGATAGTGACGAAATTTTTTTAGGAGGTTTAGAAACCCTAGTTTCTAAAGTATACACATGCTGCAATTAGCTAAGACGCATACATACACAGGCTGTATGAAGACAGGGCGCGTACCGTGGATGAAGTCATGAAAATTGGAGTTTGAGCTAATGATTGGTTGTTGAAGACTGAAGCAGGTTCTAGATCTACAGTCTATGGGATCAAATTTACCATTGAGACTTTGGTATGGTTACATTTTTATCTTGATGGATACTATTGGTTGTTGTGTGGTGAATGCCTATGCTATTCTTGGTATGTTGTTGTGATGTGGTTTGTGTTGGATGATAGAGTGAGCATAACTCTTATGATTCAATGATGATATGATTTCTATAGTGTGGTGATTTCTTATACATGTTTGAGTAGAATTCATATCGTATGGTTGAGAAACATGAGTTAATTATTGGAGAACTTGCATGTGTTGTGGCTAGTTCTGAGACATACTTGCTGACAGTGAGAAATAAAAGAGAATGATGAATTGGTTGCAGAGGATTTGAGTTGATTCTGAAGAGAAAAACATAAGTAACTCAAAAGGAATATGTAGGTTGTAATGTAGACTAACCATGTACATATGCGGGTTGTAGTGAGCTAGGGAACATACACACACATGTTGCACCACTGACAGGTCACGTACATGTGACAAATTGATATCGGTGGAGGATTTTTGCCTCATCTAAGTTGGTGCTTAGGATGTAATTTGAGTATTGCATATAGAGATGGTGCTATTGTAGATTTGTAATCTATTCATTTGTTGTTGAAAAACCCCAAGGATTGTAGTCCGTAATAAAAAGAAAATTGCACATACATATTATGTTCTTTGTGTTCCTTGTGGAGATGATTTGTTGATGATATATTGCTGATATATGTTGTTGATATATGTTCACATCTAACTGTTCATAAATGACAACAATGAGTAATGAGTAAATGGTGAATGCTAACTAATGAGTTTTGTGCAAGAGAAAAGTTTTAGGAAAAGAGATTCACACTCATTCACCCCTCCGCCTCTAAGTGTGGTCGGTCTGTCCAACAACATCCTTTAAGGAATTTATTCATAAGTTTCTCAAAGTGTACTTAGATGATTGGAATATGTTTAGTTTATTGAAATATCACATGGAAACTCTAATGTTGATGCTCGATAGATGTAGACAATATCAAATATCATTGAATTTTACAAAATGTATTTTATGTGCATAGTTTGGGATATTATTAGGTGATGTGGTATGAAAGAAAGGTTTCTTGTTTGATCCTTCAAAGATATCAGTAATTGTTAATTTTCCACCACCTGAATTAGTGAGACAATTGGAACAATGTTTTGTCATACAAGGTATTACATGAAATTTATTAAAGGCTATGTGCATATTACAACTTCGATGGAAAAGTTGTTAAAGAAAGAAGCTAAGTTTCAGTGGAATCAAGATTGTTAGTAGGGTCTAGATGTATTGAAGAATATGTTAGTAATTACACCCATTCTAGTGTTCCCAAATTGGAAGTAAGAGTTTCATGTTCATGTGGACACATCATATATATCTTGTGGTGTAGTATTATCCTAGACAACAGAGGGAGAGTTAGACCATCCAATTACCTTTGCTAGAAATAAGTTGTTGATTGTTGATAATAATCACACAACGACAAAAAGGGAAGGCTTGGAGTATGATTTTGAAGTTATCGTGAAGCAGGGGAAACTGAATGCAGGACTAGACCATCTGTCACGAATACTGACATGAGAATATGCAGGGAACCTAGATGATATCTTACCAGATGCACAATTATTTTCAATTCAAATGGTAGATGACTAGTTTGTAGAAATTTTCCAACTTTTGAATATAGGAATCACTCCATCCGACATGATAGTAGAAAAGAAGAAGCAACTAGTTCTTAAAGTAGCGAACTATCAGTTGATCATAGGAAATCTATATAAGTTGGGATCATATGGGATATTGTGATGATGTGTGATAGAAAATGAGAGACCAATGATGCTAACATAGGTGCATGATATAATTGTAGGAAGTCATTATGTAGGAAAGACCTCAAATAAAAATATCTTGTGTGTCAAGTTATGGTGTACCACCCTCTATAAGGATGCTAAGGAATATTTTCAGAGCTATGATGTTTGTTAGATAGTAGGAAGGTTATCACAAAGGGATTATATGACTTTGAATATGCAATTCACCTTGCGGGAATTTGACAAATAGGAATTAGATTTTGTTAGACCAATTAACCCACCAGCGAGGAGATCATGAGCTAGGTACATAATTATTGTGATAGACTATTTCAAAAAATGGGAAAAGGTGGAACCAATTAAAGATTGCAACATAGAGAGATTTGTGCATTTCTTATTTGAGAACAGAGTTACAAGGTTTGGGTGTCCTAAAGTACTTATGAGAAATTAGGGGATTCATGTTTTGAGCAATACAATTGCAACATTGACAAAAGAGTTCCAGATTCAGCATCGAAAGAGTACTTTGTACCACCTGCTAGAAAATGGAATTGTAGAGGCCTTCGACAAGATACTGGAGAATTATTTGGCAAAGGTATGTAATGTAGGATAGGATGATTTGGACTTAAGAATTCCTTTAGTGCTATGGGCTTATAGAAATACATGCAAGAAGTTGAGAGGTAAGGCACCCTTTAGATTAACGTATGGTCAGAAAGCAATAATGCCCATGGAATTTCTTATACTGATTCTTCTCATTACTACGATGATAGACCTTATGGATTATAGCACAATACAATAAATACTATCATAGTTACTAGTATTAGAGAAAGACAAATTTGTTGCAGGGTTCCATCAGCAAGAAAAAAGGCATGTGAAAAGGCATGGCATGATAGACACATCAAGAAAAATAAGTTCTAGGTAGGAGATCTAGTAATTTTTCATGATAGTAAGTTATTATAGAACCCTGGAAAGTTCAGGATGCACTAGATAGGGACACACATGATCATATATGTATGGGAAGAAGGTGTTGTTCAAATGGAACATTTGGATGGACAAGTCATGGAAGGACTAGTGAATGGGAGTCGGATAAAACTATACAGTGATAGTCGTCCTTCCATGCACTAGGAAAATTTCACAAGATATGTTGTATCATAGTGTATGATAGAAACAAAAGGAAGAAAAAGAAATAAAAGGTAAGCATAAGAGGAAAAATTAAGAAAATGGCTCAGGGAAGATGTAGAAAGTTGCAGAGTCCAAGAAGTTAAGATTAGCAGGTAAATGTCACAAAAGATAAATAAGAAGGAAAAGAGTGCACAGATTAAGGAAAAAAGATCGCATAGAGAGAAGAGATCACATAGAGAAAAGAGATTGTGAAAATAAAAACTAAGATAAGTTAAGACAATCGATGATGGGATGTGAAATAAAGAGATACCATAATGGTAAAGTAGTGGCAATGCATAAAAATAAATGCATATTTGCAAGAATATTTTGATAGGATGGAGAATATAATGGATAATTCATTGGAGATACAAAGCTAATAGAGAATTAAGGAAGTTAATGAATGAAAAGTGATAGTGGATTAGATGAAAAGTTTAGGTGTGAAGGGAAGCTAACAACTAGAGATGAAGTATAAAAGAAAGTGCAGGGTCTACGATGGAAGGTTATTGTCAATTAGAATTCACATAGAGAGTTGAGTTGTAGAGTCGAGTTGCATAGTCGAGTTACATAGCCAAATGTTCAAAGCTCAGTTATAGATCCTAGTTGGGTGTAGAGACCAGTCATAGAGGAAGATGAAAACACCTAATGAAAAAACAGGTTCAACATCAATACCGAAGAAACAACATAGTCAACTAGAGACAATGCCTATATTTGAAGAGACATAGGAGGCATCCTCCTCAATGTCAAGATTCCCATGGACTATATACCGCTAATAAATTCATTCATAAAATAGGTAAAATTACATAAATACATGAAGTACCCACTCTTAGAGGCAAATATTCCAGAGGGAGTGATTGTGGAAGGGGACATGTTAGGCCCAATACCCACTTTAATTTATACCGACCATGACATCACCAATAACAAGAAATTTCCTGAGTCAGTTCCAAGCAAGTTCTTAAAGAAGAACATTAGTTACAAAACATAGATGATAGTCATCAAGCCACAAATTTGGGCTACATGATTGCAGAAGGGAGGTATTCTGAACCTGTTCAACATACCACACATTGGGAAGATCCCAAAGATTAATGCTTGTGTAAAAATGTTTTTGAGTTACATGCACAAAGGACACATGTGTCTCAAAAGGATAGTTTCCATTGATACAGAACTGATCATATACATTACAACCTTTCATCACAGGGGAGGACCCCTCGTTATTTTTTTATATGAGAAGAATGAAAAATCTCTAGTTGAGAGAATGAAGATGAAGTTCCATACATTTCATGGATAGTGCAGTTTATAAGTTGCAATAATAAGTGACCCAACAATAAGGTTTGTGATGCAAGCATTAACTTCCAAACTATTAATAAAGTTCTGAAAATATCAAGTCCCAACGACAGTCATAACGGAAACTGAAAGGTGTATCAAGGGTGTCTAGATGAATTGGGTGAAATTATTATCAAATAGTTTTTGATTGATTGTGAGGAAGTGTAGGATAAAGGGACTGAGTTCCATTATTATTGGTTACTAATTCTAGTAATGATATTAGCCTAGAGGGAGCCAGATGATGCATATTTTTGGGGAGTTAGGTAAAATCCATGTCTAGTTGTGCGATATCAGAACCTATGGTATACTACGCACAAGGAACAATAGATGGAAAACACCATTACATTTTAAATTTATAGGGAAACTATTAGGGATAGCATCGAGAGGACACCACACATACCACCATAGGTGGTCGAGGAATATAAGTTTATGGAGTGATTTAGAGTAGGGCACCACCATATGTATGTACAAGCGAAGAAGGACCCAGATCAATAATGGTTTCCCAACTATTATAGGTTGACTGAAGACAAGATGGGCCATATTATGGTCGATTAGGATGACGGGTTGAATATTCCACTAGAAGAAACATGGACATTAGAGAAACAAAAAACACAAGTATAAGAGATTGATGATGATGAAGAAGAAGGAGACGCTTGATAAAAAGGAAAGGGAATAGAGGAAACAACCTATAAGACAACATCGTGCCCATATAGGAAGCGGAAAGAACCAGAGACATGAAGACCTATCCCACAATGGAAAAAGTGAAAATCCATCAAGGAAGTGGCTATCCAATATTTGACAAAGGAATATTTGTAAAAGATAGGAAATCAAGTGAAATAATTCACAGATGACATGGTTTAGTGTGTGACACAACAACATGAAGAGATGTATAGATGGATGTAGGAGAAGATGGTCGAGTTGTGACACTTTCTAGAAGAAGCCAAGCTCGTGCCATTATAAAAAACATGGGATGAACAAATGACAGGAACTACAATGAATGGGGAATCAAGTCTGAAAACCTCCCATTCATTAGAAATAACATGTGAACTTCGATTGATCAAGTTAGCAATGGGGTTCGTATAATTTTTTCATAATAAGGATGCGAGAACATGCAAGGGAACTAGGTCACATTGACTTAGTGTTATCCCAACTTCCAATAGATGCATTACAAGAATTGTAGCTGAGCATGACACAAGAGATGAACTTGGATGTAAAAAATACATCGAGTGAGTTGGTTAAGGTTATAGACAAAAATCTAGCCTTCGAGATGGAGTAAAACAAGGTCAAGAAGGAGTGCGATGAGGCCAATTAGAATGTTGAAAGGGTTTAGTAGGCCATCAAGAAGGTTTACCAAGAACTCCCAGAGGATCATATTGAGATGGAGACCCTAGTTGAAGAATAAGTAATGAATATAAGAAAATCTATTTAGGGATTTTTCTCACATATCGTTGACCTAGCAACACGCATAACACCGAGCACTCCACCTGAAGAAATGGGGAAAATGGGACAAACAGTGACAACAATTGTGGAGAGAATAAATAATTTAGAAGTAGAATGTGCTCATATTTATACATAAACCATGGGGTTCTGGACACAAATAAGTGAATATACAGAGAAATAAGAAATCAAACAGAATATCCACGCTACACAGGAAAAGGAGTAGAATTTCAAAGTAGTAATGGGCACATTATCTCCTACAAAGGTTATAATGGAAATGGATGAGAACATAAAGTTGTACTCTGAGATGAATTAGATAAGGGTGGAGCATCAGGCTCATGCGTAACAGATATAAGTACTACAAGATGAAACATACAGGGTGAAAATGAACTAAGTAATGACTTGAGGTATAATCAAATAGATGGTTGAAGAAAGTGTTGAGAATATGCAGGCTCAGGTTGTTGTTGAAACTGCCAAAACCGTTTTTCATAAGGAGATAAAGGTAAAGGATAAGGTTGCAACAACAAAATAGACATTCTAGAAGTTCATCGAGAACTGGAAGAATGCATGAGTGTCTCAGTACGAGCCACATGTGAGTGTTGGGGGCATGTTGGATAGGAGTTTTAGATAATTTTTGTTACATTTCAGGATTTGTGCTAGAATAAGTCAAAGAATAAAAGAAAATTAGAAGATTGAATAGAGTGCACGATGGGAGAAGACTTTAAGGATTCAAAGTGCATGATAGGAGGAACTATGATGGAGCGGTGCGTAAAAGGCAAAAAGTATTTAGGATTTTGGAAAATTTTGTCCACATTGTAATAGGTTTAGCCCTATTTTGATGTACAAATATGTAAAGGGTTAGGGTAGATAGGGGTGAAAATAATTAGAGGTTATGGTGCATTGTGCATGAGTTGATTTTTTTTCTAAGTGTTTGGATGTTATGACTGTGTTTTTTGAGACTAGGAAGGTTTGGGTAATGTCATTGTTGCATCTTTTGTAGTGAAGTACACAACTATAAGAATATTATCAATGGTTAATATAATAAGCCAATTGTTGTGGATGTAGCCCAAGTTGGGTGAACCACATTAAACCCTTGTGTCATGATGTGTTTTTTTTTCATGTTATGATGTTTAATGTCGCTATGCAATGATGATGAATGCTTAAGTATGTTGAATTTGTTATTCATATATGATGTTATAATGTCACACACTAAAGTAATTGGTGAATGAATGTATGTCGAGTAAAAGTAATGTTATACACATGGTATGTCTCATGATAAGTAACTATTAATTAATGGAAATTGTGCACACGAGTAGATGGTTAGTAAAAAACATGTTGAATTCCTCACTTCCCCTCATCGTTGCAGAAACTTGGTTCTTTCAGCCCCTCTATATGCCTTAGGTGAGACTTCACTTTATTGTAGGTGATACCAAAAGGGTCGGTGTCTAATCGTTTTTTTGGTGTATTGATGATTAACCTAGGGTCTTCCCATTGCACACCGATAAATGGTTTCATTTCTGGGACAAAGATTTGTAATTAAGGGGAATGTTTTGGAGGATGAATAAGGAACAAATTAAAAAATGGCTAGAGAGGAAGCACTGCAAATTTATTAGAGACTAGAATAGGAACCCATGACTCAAAAATGAACAATGATTTCAAAGGTATGTGTTCACAAATATTCGTGAAATTTTCTTTGGTGAATTTCCAATCATTTTGACTAAATGGTTAGAAAGGCTAGTGGAGAATGTTGGGAGATATCGAGCTGAAGCTCCAAGAAAATGGAATCATGAATTGATTATATATTCAAATAAAACAAGTAATAAAGTTTCTCATGTAGTTTATTTTTGGTTGAATAGTGTACTAAGGGTTTACATTACAGAGTTTTCAATAGATTGTACCCAGTATTGTAGTGTCACAGAAAGAGAATTTTTCAATGGTTCACACAAAAGATATTTGAGTGCACTTCCTACTTGGATAAAAATGTTTTTGTGTGAAAAGAATGTTATGAATATGGATTTTGATTAGTAAGAACCTTCATGCACATAGGGGGACTAGGGGATGACCAAAGGATGGTATGGGAGTGGAAAAGTATGAATAAGGATCATATGGACTGGGGATACCAAGAGAGGGAGACACTGACTTAGACAAAGAGATTGGTGTATTGCATTGTGGGAAAATGTTTATTTATAGTAAGAAGGAGACTATGGTTGAGAGAAAAGAGAAACAAAGAGTGTTTGAGAAAAGTGGCGGATGCACAATACTTCAGATCAAACCATACTGAGAAAGGAAAGAGAAATAAAAGGATCCTTAGTGAAGTATGGTAGACGAAGGAATTCCATATCATATCAGAATATGTGTCAAAACCATGACCCTATGTGAATTTCAAATATATTAAGGAGAAAATAAAAGTTTATCAAGAGAAATTGTAGTTAGTGGAGGAAGTCAGAACATTAGTTAGAATAATGGAAATAACATGACGAACTAGATTCAGGCAGCATCATCGAAGGTAAGTACTACACAAAATGCAATGGTAGGGATATATAATACACTAAGAATGATTGAATTTAAAGGAGTGGGGTCAGAGGACTGAGAGAAACATCTATTTGTATGCGACACGATATGGACTACAAAGAATGTCTAGGATGAAGAAAAAAATATTGCACAGTTATCCACAACATTGAGAGGTCATACATTGTTATGGTATATGAAGTAACAAACCAGTACACCAGTAATACAATCAAGGACATTAATAGATATTGGACAATATTTGTTAAAGGAATTTTGGAATCCAAAATACAAATATCAGTATATCATAGAGCTTAAAGAAATTAAGAAAGTATAGAATGAGATAGATTGGGATTATGATCATAGATTTAAATATGTGATGGGTATATTAACATTCCATATTCTAGATGAACACCATTGATAATGGCTTATTGCATGTCTATTTATGCACATTCACTATTTGTTGATGTGACATAATGTCAGGTCACAAACAAAAGCATTAGAAATTGAGATGAAGATGGAAGCATCTCCTGTAAGTGATGGTGAAGGAATGGAACATTTATAATCATAGTTGGCTATGCCTAGGATTCAATTTCCAAAGATAATGAAGGAAAAGGAAAACCGTGAACAAGTTTTGTGTATTACATGTAATACAAAAGTCCTTCATAAATATGAGTTGCCAACATTTGCGCAATATATGGATATAGGAGCACCAAACCATTTGGCAAGAGGATTAGTGTATTGTAAAATATTCAAGGCATGGGGAAATCATCTGACTTCTTTCCCATTAATATATAAGTACCATCGTACGCCCATGAATTTGTTCTGTAATTTTTTCAATTCATGGCGATGAGAAAGATTGGCGTGCATTCAAATTAATGAGAGAGTGCATTTCATATGCGTACATAATCCAAGAAAAAAATTACACAGAAGAAGGAGGATTTCCATAGTACAATACTCCAAGAGGATTTAACCAGGGTGTACGAGGAGGATTTAGTAGAGATCAAGGGCATGGAGGATTTGGTCACGGAGGAAAAGGATTGATAATATGTTACAATTGAAATCAACCAGGACATTTAGTGAGAGATTGTTTGAATCCTTGTATGACGTGTACGTACTACATATCACTGGACCATGCGATAGAAGATTCTCCTCAATTGATAGTGATATGGAAGGAAAGAGGGAACTAGAATATATATATGATAGTAGTTGAGGAACATGAAAATCAACCCAAAGTAGTAGTCATTACTCATAGAGGAACGAGGACTGGAGTCGATGCAACAAAAAAAGGAAAGGGGGTTGAGCAATGGATAAGGAAACTAGTTGCGCCCATATCAAAATTTAATCCACAGAAAGATAAAGAGACATATCAACAAGTGATGAAAGGGATACTTTGACCACACTGGATAGAATCAACATCAAATATACCACCAGTAAATGATATTTCATCAGTCTATGATCGCACCATTACAGAAAGGTCAGTCGAAAAGGTAAAAATTTTTAAGTATTTTCTAAATATCTGTGTAGATTTGATGAAGAATGAAACAATGTTGAACGCACTATGTGGGATGATCGATCAGTGCACCCAAGACAAAGAAGTACCTATGACACAGAGAGAAGTGAACCAAGTATTGCACAAGAAGAGGATAAATAGAGAATTCAGAATAAGTGCATGGATAAGAGAGTATGACATGGATAATTTCATCTTGGAATTAGGATTGAATGTCTATGTTCTTCCAAGACATGAGTTGAAAATGATGAGGAAAATAAAGTTAGTTTGGTCAAGTGTTTAGTTGAGATTGGAAAACAAGCATAAGATAATACCAATAGAGACATTGGTAGGAGTACCTATTAACATTTATGGAATGTGTAGCATAGCCAAATTCAAGTTCATTGAGATCATGGATAAAAATAAGCCATATCCAGCATTGATCGAACTAGAATCGGCCTTTGACAACCAAGTGATTATTAACCTGAAGAAGAGAGAAATCATTTTTGAAGGAGGCTTAAAATTTACTGCACCATTAGATTCCATAGAGGTGAGAATGTATGTCTAACCCATGAGAAAATAAATTGATAACCTGTATAATATGACCACGTTCATGGATGATTACATCAATCCCATTGAAGATGGTACTCTTAGTTGGAGAAGATTTATCTCGTGTGCATCAAATTCAGAGAAATGACTTGAACATTGGTAGCATAGGTTGCATGAAGTATCGACCAAAAGATGTTCTCTCATTACTCTCTCTTTGCATTGGATTGGAACAAAGGTATGTGATACATCAATATTTGATGGATTAATTGAGGTAAGTTCCTTAGTAAAATAATTTGTGTCGAATTTTTTTCGGATACTGAGAGGGGGGGGTGAATAAATATTGCTTCTTTTTCAACATTTTTGATAATAATTAATTATTAAACTTGTCAATGATAACAATTGATCAATAAGAATGTATTGAAAATATAAATTAAATATAACAATTAAAAAAAGTAAAAGTTACAACGTGTAGGAGACACCAATCACTCTTCTTTTGAGCACCAACTCAAGGAGACACCAATCCCATTTTTATAGCACCAACTCTAGAAAGAACCAAATCCTTGTTTTCAAGCACCAACTTGAGGAAGCACCTACTCCCTTGTTTTAGGATTCAACCTATAGAGCACTCCAATCCTCCCTTCCACCTTCACTTCATGTGAATGTTTCACATTCTTCCTTGGAATCCGTATGTATTTTGATCTTCTGAGTTAGACCATAAAGACACTTTCCAGTAATCATATCTTTTTGTTTAAATAATGTTCAATAGGTATATAATATTTGAATCATTGTGTCTCTTTGAAAAAAAGAATTGATTCACTGTGCCTCTTCATAAAATTAATATTATTATTTAGAGACAAATTACTTTTATTATTTACAAAAAAATGTTTAATTATAGTTTTGAACTCGTATTTTCTTTGTTTGATTTGGTCTCTCGGTCTTTGATAGATCAACCCATTTTATTTTGATATCACACTTATTCATTATATTCTCAGTTCTTTAATAGACAAATTTTGAACTTTTTAACACTCACTGGTACATTTCCTATGTTGTTTAGATGAATGGATGATAATATAGTGGCCCATTTTTCATAGAACAAGATGTTGTGGCCAAAATCTAAAAAAGGAATACACAAGGATCGTTTTATGTTTTTTTAGCATGTAGGCATTTTTTCTATTTTCCAGGTGACCATACCTTATAACCAGGTGTTATCCAAAATTTTAACCTTTCGCTACCTCATGTTTTAATATAACCCTAGTCTATGATTGAGAGAAATAAATCACAACGATTATATTCGTGTTTATTAGATCGAAGGTTCAGATATGATCAAGTGTTGAGTGGATGACCCTGTCTTATCTAGGCGCTTTAGATGGATCTACAGTTTGGATTTAATCAATTGTTGAGTGGATGGTTCAAGGACTCATAGAATCATGGACTCACATGTATTCCTTTTCATCACTTTATTGGCATTTAATTAGATCAAAATTAAGATATAATCAAGTGTTGAGTGGATAGCCTTGGCTTATTTAGGCATGTTAGAGAGATCTACGGTTTGGATTTAATTAACCGTTGAGTGGAAGGTTCTCATTCATTTTAAACATGGAATTTTACTTAGAATTATTTTATGTGGCAGGTTCGAGGACTCTCACACTCATAGACTCATATTTCTTCTTGGATGTCATCAAAATTCACACCCAACTTATGCTACCTATAAAATGAACCTATAGTTAGAAATGTTTGAAGTGATTCTTCTCGATTTTCTGGACTCTTGGACTCACATACTCATATTTATTCTCGGATGTCATCACAATGCACACCCAAATTTTGTTACCTCCATAATGTACCATACCTAGAAATTTTTAAGTGATATGAATCCGACGAATAGAATACGATACTTAGAAAATTGTTTTTTGGTTTCTCAGCGGACTCGCAGAAAAAGATCCAAGCTATTTGATCATGGTTTCATTTTGATCCAACAATCAAGTTTGTTCTTTTTTCTTTACCTTATGATCGTGCTCTTATTTTGATCTAATGATCAACATTGTTCTTCATTATTTACCATCCGATCTTGCTCCTATTTTCATCCAACCATAAAAAATGTTCATTATTTACCATTCAATCATGCTCTTATTTTTATTCAACATTCAACATTGTTCTTCATTTTTTAATGTCGATTCTTGCAACTGGTATAACATGCTACTTTTCTAGATGATAAATCCAGATTAACCCTTGTTGACATCAATAATAAGATAACACCATGTCCAACATTATCCCCCTTTGGAATTGATGGAAACAAAGTAAAAAATCTTTAAACTGAGTTTTACTATGTATTCTCCCCGTTTGACAACAATGAAAAAAGGGAAATTTCTCTACTCCCCCTGAGATTATACTCCCCCTTTCCATGTACTCCTTTTTTTTTAATGAAGCTTGTGCAACTTTAATCAGATATGGAGATTACCCCTAGTTTTTGTCTAAGGAATTCAAAAGTCCTCCTGCGTAAAGGTTTTGTGAATATATCTACAATTTGTTCTTTAGTATCCACATATTCCAATTTAACAAATTTTTGAGAAACATGTTCCCTTAAGAAATGAAATTTGATTGGGATATGATTGGTTTTTGAATGCATGATAGAATTTTTATAAAGGTTTATGGCACTAGTATTGTCATAGTTAAGAGGAATTGGATGATCATATTTTACTTGTAAATATTCTAGAGTTTGTTTCATCCAAATTATTTGAGTGCAACAAGAGGAAACATCAATATATTCATGTTTTTTTGTAGATAGTGATATGGAGGGTTTCTTTTTTTTTATCCGGATTACGTTTGAAACATAATGAAAGCAGATAAATTACAATGAAATACTCATGAAACTTTCTAGAAACAAAGAAATACAACAATAATTGATTTTTATTAATGAAATAATTGTAAAGAGACTGTAAAAATACAGAGTGCAAGAATCGCTAGAATGGTGCAAAATTTATCTCTGAGAAGAGATGTGACGACTACGCTCATTCGCAAGAAGATGATTACAATGAGATTATGAAATCCCTTTTATGTTAAACATGAATTCCCAAACCCTAGACATCCAAAAACCTAACCCCGCGAGATGAAACGCCAAAAGTCACGTGGGCCCCGTTTGGGTAAGTTAGTACATTAACTTCCCTGGGTCATAACCTTTGCACACGATATCTATTTTAGGTGTGTGATAGCCCGTTGAAAAGGTATTTTTGATAAATATGAATTAAGCCATCAAAATATATCTATGTCTATAGTTTGACTATGGAAATCCACAATAACATTACTTAGGGCTCCAAAATAACCTTGGAAGTACAACAAGATGTGATGACATGAAAACATACAAAATAAGCTAGTTGGATTAGGTGGGAGGCCACCAGTATCCACCTGGAAGATGTGTAGGGATCCAAACTACCTTAGAAGTGTAGAACCCATAATTACAAAGAAGTACAAAAGAATGTGTTGAACTAAAAACTGGCAAAAGGAGCCATTTGGAATAGGTGGGTGGACACCAATATCCACCTAGATCATTTTTACTTATCCATGAAACAAGTCATTTTCCTATGAAAAATGAACCTCCACTAATGCTCTTTCTATCATCAATACTTCCTTCCCAATCTACATCAGTATATGCAATTAATGTGAAGTCTTTTGTTTTTGGATACCATAAACCAAAATCCAAGGTGCATTTGAGATATCTAAAAATCCTTTTAACTACGATCATATGTGTCTCTTTAGGTGTAGATTGAAATCAAGCCACTAATCCTACAACTTCCATGATGTTTGGTCTTGTTTTTGTTGTATATAATAGGATACCAATCACTGATATATAAATGGTTTAGTATACATTTACTATTGATTCATCATATTTTCTTAGTTTTCATCCTATAATCATAAGAGTGCTCATAGGTTTGCAATCTTCCATTTGAAATTTATTCAGCGTTTCTTTAATGTATTTGGTCTAAGATACGAATATGCATTTTTATGATTGTGAAACTTGTAATCCTAGGAATAATGTCAGTTCACCAAGCATTTACATCTCATTTTATTTTTTCATTTCTATAGCAAATTGATTGCTTAGAGGATTTAGATTACCTCCAAAGATTATAAAATCCACATATACTACAACAACAATCATATTCTAATTTTCAATTTTAATATAATATTGTTTTCAGTGGCTCCTCTTTTGTATCCTTGCTATTGCAGATACCATGCCCTCAAAACCATGCCCTGGGAGCTTGTTTGAGACCATATAATCCTTTCTTTAATTTGCATAAATAGTCTTTATTTTCTGATAATATAAATCCTTCAAGTTCTTCTATATAAACTTCTTTCTCTACATTTCCATTTAAGAATGTTTATTTGACATCCATTTGACATAATTTGAACTTTTTAAAGTATGCCAATAAAAAAAAACATTTTGATAGCTTCTAATATGGCCACATGTGCAAATGTTTCCTCGAAGTAAATCCATTCTACTTATGCATATCCTTTGCACACAAATATTTCTTTTTCCTTATAATTTGACCATCTTCTCTAACTTTATTCTTAAAATCCACTTGGTCCCTGCCACATTTTTGTCTTTTATTCTTGGGACAAGCTCCCATGTCTGATTTGTCTCTATTTGATCAAGCTCTTCATTCATGGATTTAATCCAATCTTCATATTTGCTAGCTTCTACAAATGTTTTGGTTTCTATTAGAGAGATAATTGCTTATTCTAATTCATATGTTATCCTTCTTCTAGTTTCAACTCCAACACTTTTGTTTCCTATGATTTGACTTTCAGGATGATGTCTTTGTACTCTTCTTGATGGTGCCTTTGACTCTTGTATTGGTCCTTCGTCCTCTTCATTTTATTATTTAATTTTTGATTCTTCTTCTTGTATTTATTCAGTTTCTTTTTCATCGTCATCATCTCTTCTTCTTCAACAACTTGTGAATTGTCTTGATATTTTATTCTTCTTGATGTTAGATCATCCACCTCTACATTTTCACTTCCCACAATTTTGTGCAATCTCAAATTGTAGCCTATGTAGGCCTTTTTATTGGATGAGTAACCAAGAAACATGCTTTCATCTGATATGGAATCAAATTTTCCTAGATTATCATCATCTCTTTATATATATATATATATCCCCCAAAGACTCTGAAGTGTTTTACTGATGTTGGTCTGCCAAAACACAACTCATATGGTGTCTTTTCATGGTTAACTCTAAGTTGTGCTATGTTAAGTATATATGCAGTTGTATATATTGCTTCTATCTAATAGATATCTAGGAGTTTGGCTTCTTTTAACATAGTTCTGGTTGCTTCTTGGACAATTCTATTTTTCCTTTCAACAACTCCATTTTGTTGAGGATTTCTTGGAGTTGAAAGGTGTCTTTTAATTCCATGAGTTAACAAAAACTTATTGAAATCATATGAGGTAAATTTCCCTCGATTTATTGATCTTAGGCACTTGATTTTGAGATCAGACTCATTTTCGACATGTGCTTTGAAGGCTTTGAATTTTTTGAATGCTTCTAATTTATCTTTAAGAAAATATACCCAAGTCATCCTCGTATATTCCTCAATGGATAAAATGAATTAGTGTTCACCTTTCATGTTTTTAGTTCTTTTTGGTCCATTGAGGTTAGTGTGAACACGTTCTAATGGTTTTGATGTAGAATATTATTTTGTCTTGAATATTGTGTTAGATTACTGAGAGGGGGGGTGAATCAATAATAACGTAATTATAATCCTTTTTATCCAAATAATCCAAGTGTTATATCAATGTAGAATTATTATCCAATAATGAGCAATAAGAAATGAACAATCACACACATACATAGTACACCAGTGTTTTACATGGAAAACAAAATTGGGAGAAAACCACAAAATGATTTATCTTATATGTCTTGAAGAATTACATTCATTGAAAGAACCAACTTTCTTTTGTTTTCCAGCTGCAACTAGAAGGAGGCTCCAACCCCCTAGTTTCTCAAGCTACAACTTGAGGGAAGCCCCAACTCCCCAATTCTCTGGCTACAACTAGAAAGAGGCTACAACCCCCTATGTTCTTTGGCTACAACCATAAGGTGGCTACAACCACCTATCCTTGCCTCCATCAACCGCCATGAAGTAGAAGTATAATGATGGAACCGCTGTCACACTATCACTGTGATATATACCACTATAAATATGTACCAGTAAACTTGAACCATGCATGAACCATGCATCAACCTGTACCTCAACCTGTAATCAACCTATACCATAAACAAATGAATCAACCATGCAACAACCTATACCAAACAATCTGTAATCAACCTGTACCATAAAAAAGTGAAACCAACCATGTACCAAGTATGTACCAATAATGTGTCAAGTACTCATCAAATATGACTCATAAATATGTACCAACATCATCAACTATACACCTCATGTATGTGCGAACTCATCAACTACTTGTCTCAACCATGTACCCAACTTGTACCTCAACCAAAATCCGTCATCAATTTCATCATACAAATATGATTTGTAACTATTTAATAGCACTATTGTATATCATCACATACCTGCAAACATTCCTTAACTTTAACAACAAGAGACTAGCATTTTCATCAAATGTTTCTTTAGTCTCACAAGACTAGTTTTGGATTAGTCAACAACCCTAACTTGAAATAATCATAACTTTGTAAATGCAATGAATAAATACTTGAAACTGATACACAATTGTATTCAATGTGTTTTATGCAATTCCTTCAGGTTTCACTACTTGGAACCTCTCAAAAAAGGATTTATGGAAAGAATGGCACACCTTGCTTAATTCTGGCTTATTCTAGAGAGTGACCTTGTAGAGCGTGCTCCGCACAAAATATTTGTTGAATTGATCTAAAAATGTTAAAAAAAATAATGCAGAATTTAATATAACCAAAACATTTGGTCTTACTGAATTTGGATCTGTTATGAAGAAGTTATGATGTTTTTACCCGAAACACCTGTTTTTGACTAGTTTCAGGACTGGCCACAAACCCTATTTTCCACGGAGTGTAACTCCAAAAATAAAATGAACCACAAGATGAATTGTTTAAAGTAGATACTTAAATATGTATCCTCATTGGAATATCAATTTTATGGTCTAAATCATTATATAAAAAAGGTTATTGCGAAAATGGTGAGATGACCTGGAAAAAAACATACCTTAGAAAGCATCATCAAAATAATTGATCCTTCCTTGAATTCTGGCATTCTTTTCTTCAATTTCCTCAGAAATTTGGCTTATATATCCTTTGGTTACCTCAAAAACCTATAGGTATTCAATATTCTCAAGTGTTTCTTAAATGAGAGATCCTTTCCTCTTATTTATACTTTCCAAGTAGCTTCCTTAAAAACATCTTATAGGTCACTTTGCCCACTTTCCTTATTTTAGGGTTAACCCACTTCTAATTTCCCCATTAATTTTATTGTTGAATTATTTTATTTTGTATTCAGTTTGAATTATAGTACACTAATCACTTCACTTTATTATTTACCTTTTAAAATCTCTTAAACCACTTTGACTACTTTGACCTTTTGGAGCTTTTAGATGACATATGACGATCCTCCAACTTTATAAGGCCATAACTCTCAAATCATGACAAGTTATGTGATGTTACGTATACTGCCAAAAATAAAATGACATGTACTATCCATATAGAATATTATTACCTTAAAATATATCAAAACTCATACCATTATCCATCAAACAAACTTGGGTCCATTACCCAAACCTAGGTTCTCCAACTTCCCATGGCCATAACTCTCTAACCGTGAGCAGTTATGTGACGCTCCACATACCACCAGAAATGGGATGATAAGCAATATCCATATAGGATATTTTCACTGACAAATTCACTGGCATTCATCTCATTATTCCATAAATAATCATGGGTTCTCTAACTGTACTTCTAGGATAACTCAATCCACAAAGCGTCTTCCCGTGAGGGATTTCACCATAAGGGGACCACTTTGGAGTTCATCCATTTATACTTATTATCAACCATGAAAACACAATAACTAGTCATCTTTACATCAAACAATTTTGGGTCCATTACCCAACAATTGTGCTAAGGGGATTTCTTCAAGGGTTGACATCAATGACAACCAACCTTAATCAACAATCTCCCCCTTTGGCATTGATGGAAACACTCTGATGAAATACTGAAATCATATCATTGATGCTCCCCCTAGAACCATGCCTTTTTCCTCTGCCTCTGTCCTCTGCATCTAATAAATATCTCCCCATTTATCATCAATGGAAAATGTATGTTTCCATCTAGGGTTTCTCCCCTTGACTGAATTGTCCTCTTATGGTTCTTCCTCGTGTAAATCTAAGAAATATAATATAAGAATTCAAAAAGAATTCATTTTGGAGTAGAAATAAATCCAATTATCTGGCAAATAAATTCAAAGGATTCCTATGGAAGTGGTTTTGTGAAGATGTCTGCCACTTGTTATTTTGTGCCCACATACTCAACTCTGGTGTTTTTTTCTACAACCTGATCCTATAGAAAGTGATACTTTATTGGAATGTCCTTCATATTGGAGTGAATCAATGGGTTCTTTAAGATAATGATGGTTCTTGTATTATCACAATATATTGGAATGGGCTCATCATACTCAAACTCTATATCTGTCAGAGTTTTTTTTCATCCAAAGAACCCATGTACAACATGATGTTGTTGCAATATAATTTGCCTTGACTTTAAATAAAGATATCGATGATTGTTTCTTTCTTATCCATGATACTAAAATCTCACCCTAGTAGAATGTTTCTCCACTGGTGCTTCATCGGTCATCAATACAACTTGCCCAATCTTCATCTGTGTAGGCAATAATTGACAGATCCTTTCCTTTTGGATACCATAATACAAACTCGTATGTTCCTTTGAGATTTCTAAATATCCTCTTCACTACTAACACATGTGACTCCTTTGGTGCTACTTGAAATCATGCCACCTATCCAACTGCATGCATTACATCTGGTCTGGATGTTGTCACATATAGTAGGCTACCAATCATTGACCTATATTTCCTTTGATCTATATATTTCGAATGATCATCTTTTCTCAACTTGCAACTGGTTTGCATGGGAGTGATAACTGGTTTGCAATCTTCCATTCCGAACCTCTTTAGCATTTCTATGATATACTTTGTTTGAGAAATAAAGATTCCTTGGTTTCTTTGATGTATCTAAAGTCCCAAAAAGAAGGATAGCTCTCCAAGTAACGACATTTCAAATTCATTTTGCATATCTTTTTCAATTTTCTGGCTTAACCTGTCATCATCACTACCAAAAATAATATCATCAACATAAAATTCAATTAATAAAATATTACCTTCACTTACCTTGATGAAGACGTTGTTGTCTGCACTTCCTTTTCTGAACCATGTCTTTTGCAGATACTTATCCAGTCTAGAGTATCATGCTCTAGGAGCCTATTTTAGACCATACAAGGCCTTCTTTAATTTACACACATAATCTGCATTCTCTGATAATAGAAATCCTTCTGGTTGTTCAATGTATACTTCTTCTTCAAGTTCCCCATTTAGAAAAGATGATTTTACGTCCATCTGATATACTTTAACATTTTTGGAGCATGCATAAGCTAAAATCGACTGGATTGCTTCCATTTTGGAAACTGGGGCAAATGTCTCTTCAAAGTCAATTCCTTCAATCTATGCATATCCTTTACATACCAATCTAGCTTTGTTCCTTGTAACTTGTCCATATTCATTTAATTTATTCCTGAAAACCCATTTTCTGTCGATCACATTATTATTATTTGGTCTTGGAACCAGTTCCCAAGTGTTATTTTTCTCTATTTTATCCAATTCTTCATTCATGGCCTTATTCCAAAATTCATCCTTGTTGGCTTCTTCAAAACAGTTTGGTTCAATTGTAGATAAGAGTGTTGGTATGTTTTTTCTGGTGAACATATTTTTCTTGTATAATTATAAAATAATAACATAAAGTATCCCTCACATTTTAAGCCCTTTGTTGTAGTTGGTCCAACTAGATTAGTATGCACAATTTTCAGTGGTATTGTTGTTTAATTTTCCTTTGATTTGAACCTGGTCTTTGTTTGGTTTCCTTGTTGACAATGATTGCATAAAGTGTTGCTTGGTTTCATGATCTGGGGCATTTATCTGACTGCTTCTCTTTTTCTGACTTTGACAAGGTTATCAAAATGCATGTGACCCATTCTTCTGTGCCATAGCCAACTTTCATCTTCCTTTCCTAGAAAACACTTTTCATTTCCAATTTCACTTAACACATATATGGTGTTTGAAGTTCTTACAGCTGTACCGACCAATTTCCCTAAACCTTCTCTTCTTATCTCACACTTTTTTGAATCGAAAGTAACTTTATGACCTTAGTCACACATTTGAATCACACTTAGAATATTGTGTTTCATATCTTCTACCAGTAAAACATTTTGTGCCTTTTTATTCTTGTTCCCAATTCGGATTGTTCCTTCTCCAATTATTTTGGATGAATTATCATTTCCGAAGGAGACTAGTCCATTTATTTCCTTTCACACTGTAAGAAATTTGTCTCTGTCACCTGTCATGTGTTTTGAACACCCACTATCAACATACCAACAATGTTTATT
This sequence comes from Picea engelmannii, assembly GCA_009831015.1. NCBI lineage: Eukaryota > Viridiplantae > Streptophyta > Pinopsida > Pinales > Pinaceae > Picea > Picea engelmannii. The sequence continues at coordinate 373,784 of ML797338.1, read as the reverse complement.
CTTCTTATCTTGTAGAGAGACTGTGCATTCTTCAGTGCTATACTAATCTTGCTTTCTTATCCATGTCATTTTATGAGGTTCTTGTCTACGACTATTGTTATTTTGTTGAGGTTATTTAGGAGGGACTGTCATTATGTAATTTTTGGCCATGTGTCCAAAATTGTTACATTTGTAACATTCCACTTCAGTGCTCAAAGATTCAAACTTGTTGTAACTTCTTCTTTGTGTTTCACTAGGTATTCTTGAGTAACCCCTTTGTGTATGACTCTCAAATTTGTTATTGTTCCTTTTGTTAGCTCTGCAATTCACAAATTTATGTTCAAAATTATTAAATGCATAGAATAAACCAAAAGATATAGTTTGATACTTGGGAGTTGAAGATATTCTGAAAGAAGGTTCTCCTATGAATCCTTCTTCTTCTTGAGGCCTATCTGTCTATTGTTGATTCTTAAATCTGAATCTTCTCAGTGGAGGAGTGTCCCTATAATCTTCCTTGTACATCTTCCTATCCCCTTTGATTGTTTCTGCGTATATTTTTGTATTTGTTTCTTGCTCTGTTGTTTTGGAGCTTGATCCCTTTTCTGTCTGATTGTATCCAAGTCCATACTTGTCAAGATGAGCTTATTGACTGCTCATAATGTCATCCAGAACTTTCAAGATATTCTACATATTTTTATTTTGAATATCCTTTCTTAGTGTGACAATCTCTGCTTCCAAGTTTCCAATGATCTTGTCCTTTTCTTCTAGTTGTTTTTTGAGTGCTTATTCAATTCTTTCATCTTCTTCTATTTGAACCTTCCATCTTGTGATCATTTTTTCTAGTTCTCGAGTGTCCTTTTTCTTGTTTAGTTCTTCTTGTAGTTTCTTGTTTTTCTTCTATTCTCTTCTGATAACTTCTATGGCACACATTAATTATTCTCGATAGTCAACTTCTTCCTCTTCAATTTTGTCTTTTACTTCTTCATATCCTTCTTCGGCTTCTTCATATTCTACTTCAAAGTCTTCTTTGCCAGAATATTTTACTGCCATGAATAGAACTCTTCCTGTCTCACTATCACAGATTTCATCTTCATCTGATGATGAGATGTCTTCTTTGATGCATAAGATTTTCTTGAAATATTTCTTTGTAGTTCTTTTGCCTTTATATGTGTGTTTTCCTTATGAGTAACCTTCATCATTTCTATTTTTCTTATGAGTACATTTGTTAGAAAAATGACCAATACCATCACAATTAAAAAAAATTAAAGGAAGCTTACATCTATACCTACCATTAGTTCCATTGTTCAGTATTTTTATGAAGTTGGCCACTTCTTCATCATCTTCCGAGACATTGTTGTTGCTGATATATTCTTATTCTTCCTTTTTTCTTTTCTTTGATCTTTTGGATGCTTTGAAGGATGCTTCTTTTACATATGGATTTTCCTGTTCAGTTCTCATTTCATATGCTGTGAAGATTCCATGTAGTTCGTCCATTCTTATTGAGTTCAGATCCGATCTTTCTTCTAGTACTGATATCTTAGGGTTAAATCTCATATGAAGAGATCTTAGTACCTTTTGAACAATTACAGATTCTTTGATTTCTTCTCCCAATCCTATGATTGCATTCATTATTTCGTCAACTCTTAATAAGTAGGCTGCAATATCCTCATCTTCCTTCATTTTTAGTTGTTCAAACTGACCTCTGTAAGTTTGAAGTTTTGTTTCTTTGACTTTTGTATCTCCTTCATAAATATTTCGAAGCTTGTCCCAAATATCTTTGGCGGATTTACAATGTGCAACTTTGGTGAATACTATTTCACTGAGACCATTCAAAAGTGCAATTGTATCTTTGGAATTATTCTAACCATGTTTCACTTCTTTCTCATTTGTTGGTGGAACTGCTAGTACTATGTATCCATCTACAATTGATTGCCAAATTTCAAACCCCTGTGCTTGTATATATGTCTTCATCCTTATGCTCCAAAAAACATACTTTTGTCCATCAAAGTGTGGCATTCCATTTTTATATGAGTTGGTACTCTCCATGATCTACCTTTCAGTGGTTAAATTGATTTATGAAGGAACCTACTCTGATACCAATTGTTGGATTACTGAGAGGGAGGGTGAATCAGTAATAGTGTAATTATAATCAGTTTTCTCCAAATAATCCAAGTGTTATATCAATGTAGAATTATTATCCAATAATGAGCAATAAGAAATGAACAATCACACACATACACCGTACACCAGTTTTTTACGTGGAAACCCAAATCGGGAGAAAACCACAAAATTATTTATCTTATATGTATTGAAGAATTACATTCATTGGAAGCCCCAACTTCCTTTGTTTTCTAGTTGAAACTGGGAGGAAGCTCCAACCCCCTAGTTTCTTAGGCTACAACCTTAGAGAAGCTCCAAATCCCCAATTCTTTGGCTACAACTAGGAGGCTACAACCCCCTATGTTCTTTAGCTACATCTGAAAGGTGGCTACAACCACCTGTCCTTGCCCCATCCAATCGCCCTGAAGTAGAAGTAGAACGATGGAATCATTGTCGATATACCACTATAAACATGTACCAATAAACCCGAATCATGCATCAACCATGCATCAACCTGTACCATAAACAAGTGCATCAACCATGCACCAACCTGTACCAAACAATCTATAATCACCATGTACCATAAACAAGTGAAAACAACCATGTACCAAGTATGTACTAATCATGTGTCAATTACTCATCAACTATGACTCATCAATATGTACCAACATCATCAACTATACACCTCATGTATGTGCCAACTCATCAACTACTTGTCTCAACCATGTACCCAACTTGTACCTCAACCAAAATCCCTCATCAATTTAATCATCCGAATATGATTTGTAACTCTATAATAGACCTGGTGTATATGATCACATACCTACAAACCTTATTTAATTTTAACAAAAAGAGACTAGCATTTTCATCAAATGTTTCTTTAGTCTCACAAGACTAGTTTTGGATTAGTCAATAACCCTAACTTGAAATAATCATAAATTTGTACATGTAATGAATAAATATATGAAACTGATAAAAAATGTTCTTCACCATGTTTTATGAAATTCCCCCAGGTTTCACTACTTGTAACCTCTCATAAAAGGATTTATGGAAAACATGGCACACCTTGCTGAATTCTGACTTATTCTAGAGAACGACCTTGTAGAGTGTGCCCTGCCCGGAATGTTTTTTGAATTGATATGAAAATGTTACAAAGAATACTACAGGTTTTACTATAACCAATACATTTTTTCTTACTGAATTTGGATCTTTTATGAATAAGTTATGACATTTTTACCTGAAATACCTGTTTTGACTAGTTTCACGACTAGCCACAAACCCTATTTTCCACAGAGTGTAACTCCAAAAATACAACGACCCACAAGCTGAATTTTTAAAAAAAGATACTTGGATATGTCTCCTCAATGGAATACCAATTTCACGTTCTGAATAATTCTAGAAAACAAGTTATTGTAAAAATTGTGAGATGACCTGAACAAAACATACCTTAGAAAGCATCATCTAAAGAATTTATCCTTCCTTGAATTCCAACCTTCTTTTCTTCACTTTCCTTAGAAATCCGGCTTATATATCCTTTGGTTACCTCAGAAACCTATATGTATTCAATATTATCAAATTTGTTTTAAATTAGAGAGCCTTGGCTCTTATTTATACTCTCCAACTAGCTTACTTAAAAACATCGTCTAGGTCACTTTGCCCATTTTCCTTATGTTAGGGTTAACCCACTTCTAATTTATCCATTAAATTTATTATTGAATTAAGTTATTTTGTATTCACTTTGAATTATAGTACACTCATCACTTCACTTTATTATTTACCTTTTAAAATCTCTTAAACCACTTTGACTACTTTGACCTTTTGGGGCTTCTAGATGACATATGAGGGTCCTACAACTTCATAAGGCCATAGCTCTCAAACCGTGAGGAGTTATGTGACGTTCCACATACCACCAGAAATGGAATGACATGTAATATCCATATAGAATAGTATTACCTAAAAATATATCAAAACTCATACCATTATACATCAAACAAACTTAGGTCCATTACCCAAACCTGGGTTCTTTAACTTCTCATGGCCATAACTCTCTAACCATGAGGATTTATGTGACGTTCCACATACCACCGTAAATGGCATGATAAGAATTATCCATATAGAATAGTTTCAATAAAAAAATTCATTGTCGTTCATCTCATTATTCCACAAATAAGAATGGGTTCTCTAACCATACTTCTAGGATAACTCAATCCACAAAGCATCTTCCCATGAGGGATTTCACCATAAGGGGACCACTTTGGAGTTCATCCATTTATACTTATTATCAACCATGGCAAGACAATAATGATTCATCTTTACATCAAATATTATTGGGTCCATTACCCAACTTTTTTTCTATGGGGATTTCTTCAAGGGTTGACATCAATGACAACCAACCTTAATCAACATATTAATATTATCTACTTTCTATATTGGCAGTTCCTACACACAATGTTTGAAGGTTTAATAATATTTGGCATATCTCTCACAACTTCCTTTTTATTAACATTTATTAAATTTTCAAAGCCTATATGTCCCATTCCTCTATGCCATGGAAAAATTTCATCTATTTGGCTCATGCAACATTTTTCTTCTTCTTCTATGTTTAAGATATAAACATTACTCAGTGTCCTTAGTGTAACATCCACTAGTTTTCCTGAGTTTTCTTTTCTAATTTCACATCTTTGGGAGTCAAATATGAGTATGTGTCCTTTATTATAAGTTTGGCCTACACTCAGGATATTAGGCTTCAAATTTTCAACTAATAGAATATTTTATGATTTAGCTTTATTATTTCATGGACTGATTGTGCCCTTTCCAAGTACCTTGGCAGAGACTTTATCTCCATATGTAATACTTTCTTTTTCTTTCCTATTTAGACTGAGAAATTTTTCTTGATCTACAATCATATGCTTTGAACATCCACTGTCAATATACCATTGAATCCTTTTATATTTAGAATATAAGGATACCTTACACTTTGTTTCCTTTTATTCCATTTATTTTTCTTTCCATGTCTTCTTAAGCTTTTCTTCTTGAATTTTGGAAGTTTTTATGGGATGATTTGGTAGTCTATAGTCAATAGTTTTATGACCATAATTATTTCATTTGTGGAATTAAACATTGTAATTTTAGAGTGGAGAGAATGAATTATAGTTTCTATTCTTATAACCATATCTTTGAATATTCTTATGTTTTTTCTTTCCATTGTCAGTGTTTCATGGAAACTTGCACATGAGACCTAGCTAAAGCATACACAAACACATATTTTCAAGAAAAGAAAGAGAGATACAATATGATGAATGAGAATCAATGTATATTATGATATGTTCAATGAGTGAATGATATTCACTCATATAGGAAATGAAATACTATAATAGGAATGCATGCATAATAGTTATGGTCTAAAATTAGAAATTCTAAAGTAGAACTAGTCAGTTAACTCCCACTGAACTAGTGTGCCGAAAAAATAAATTTCTCCAACCCCCCACCCCCCCTCCCCCCTCCCCTTAAAATCACTATGGAGTAAAAAATGAGTCTCGACTAATAGGAAATATTAGGTACTCATGTACAATGCAACTAACAAATACTGAATAAAAATGAGAAAAGAGAGAAAACCACGTGGGAACAAAAGCCCCCCTCAAAAGCCAATGCATCAAAAGAAGAAAAGGAAGTTGCTAGGAAAATGTGTTCTTCACTACAATATGATCCTGGAAAGTCTTCATGAATATGTAGAAATCTATATGGATCTGATGAAGTCCTTTGGCAAGCTGTCTATCCTTGTACCTCTTGATCCTATGGACCCATCTGCACCTGGAAATATTCTTTTCTGGTGGAAGTGGAACCATATTCCAAGTATGATTCTTTAGGAGTGATTCATACTCCTTTTGAATGGATTCTTTCCATAATGGATTCCCCACATACTCACTATAGAGTTGTGGATCAAAATATTAAACCATATAACAATGCATGGACATCATTGATTCAGAAGTTGAAAGTACATGAGAAGGATCCTCGTGATGAGATTGAGTTCTCCTCGAATCCAATGGATTCCTTGTAAGAATACATGTTGCATGAAGTGTGAATTGTTCCTTCTTGGGAATTTGTTGAAGCTTCAACTCTAGCTTCTTATTTGGTTGTACTACCTACTTATTTCCATCTACATAATATGAGTCTATCGAATCATACCTAATGTATGAAACTGATGGAAGCACAAGAGTATGTGCATGTTGCACTAGAGGTTCATGGAAAGTACTCTCCTTATGTGTAAGTAGAAAAGAGGATTCATCATTAGAAAACTTAGTGAATTTATACAACCTTGACTTGTGATCCACCTCACCAAATGCAATGATGTAATTTTCATGCATGTCAAGTACAATAACTGAATATGATGTAAATTCAACCCTTTTACCTATTTGAGTGATCTGATAAACTGAGAGAAGATTTATAGAAATCCTTGGAACATGTAAGAGATTCTCAAAAATTCCATTAGGGAGTTCCACTCTTCCCTCTCCTACAACTTTTATTGTAGTATCACCCCCCATGAGAATAGGAGGTCCAGACCATGAACTCAAAGATGTAAAAAATTCCTCTTTAGCTGCCATATGATGTGATGCACCAGAATCAATAATCCATGAATTAGATGAGGAATTAATTACAACCATAGCATGATGATTACCTTTCTTAGGCGCATTGTATTTTTCCTTCTACTTCTTGACTCGCTCTGAAATGAAGTGTCCAAGGTTGTTTTATTGAAGTGTTTGTGCCATAAGATCGATCTGTTTCTTCATGCATATGGATTCTTCATGATTCGGTTTATTGTAGTAAGTGCATTTCTTTCCCTTATTCTTCTTCTTAGAATCTGAAGAGTCTTTGGAACATGAAGAATCCTTGAAGGGTTTGGAATATACCTCCTTCTCATTTTGTTTCTCCTTCCTGTTTTGTTTGGATGATCCTTTTCTAGAATGCATGGTGAGTGCAAGTGATTTGAGATCCTTGATTAGGCCCATATAAATGAGTTTTGTCTACTCATGTTTGAGAGACTCAATGAGCTGAGCCATCATAGGAATTTTCCAATTTGTTCCAAAAGGACATCTTCCAGATTGGAAATTGGAGACATATACAATGTATTATGGTCCTAGCTTGGCCAATATTGTTAGAATAATTTATTTGTATTGTGTAGACTTTTCAATACCACATTCACCCAAGCTCAATATCAAATATTTAAATTTAGTAAAGAAATCATGTATATTATAAAAAAATTTAGGGTATAAGGTATTCATCTCTACCTCAAGCATATGACCTCGCATCTCATCCTGATTTCCATAGCATCCTTCCAAGGTGGTCCAAATCTCATTTGGAGTTGTGCATGCAGAAACATGAAACCATAAATCAATGGATATTAACTCAAGAAGTAGTTATGTGGCCTCATCCTTAAGGTTCTCCCATCTGGTCTTCTCAAGAACTGATGTAGGTTTTTTTTCTATCACCGTCATCAAATTATACAGTCCTTTTCTTTTGAGTTGGAATGTGGCCTCTGGATTCCATTCAAAATAGTTGTACAGTGTGAGTATTATCACCATATGTGATTGAATAATTTGCATCATATCCATCCCTGCTATTGATTCTGAAAAGATCTTAAAAAACCAGATCGTGGATTCTGAGATATGAAAGATGGTTCTATGGCAGCTATAGATATGATAAAAACAATATATCACCTAAACTATGATGTGGGTTTTGGCTATTTTTGGTGAGCATGAGCATCCCTATGTTATACATCTCTAGTCAAAATTTTAGCCTGACCCAGATCCTGGATTGTACGCTATGGCTATTTTACTGTAGAAAACCAATTTTCTAGAGGGAACACTGAATTGACACGCCCTAAAGAAGGATACAGTGTGACTATATTGAATTTTCACACCCTAGAGAAGGATAAAGTGCGATGATTGAGAAAAATTGAATCATTTCACATTGTTAAAGAGTATTGTATGACGATGTCGTACCTCGGTTGTGTATAGGTTGCGAGAATTCCTGAAAAGAAAGTTTTTCTTAAGTGTGTGTGCGACCGTCGCACCCTAGCAATGAATAGACCGCGTCGATTCTAATTGTCGCACCTTTCGATAGGGATAGGCTGTGACGATGACATAAACTAGGTTTACTCAATAATTAAATCCTCTTTCAGTCTTTTCTAGCTTGTCTAGGTTACTCCAAGTAGCGCGACTCTGATACCATGTCAGTGTTTCATGGAAACCTTCATAGGAGACCTACCTAAAGCATACATAAACAAATCTTATCAAGAAAAGGAAGATATATACAATATGAAGAATGAGAATCAATGTATATTATGATTTGTTCAATGAGTTAGTGATATTCACTCATATAGGAAATGTCATCCTATAAGAGGAATGGATGTATAATAGTGATGGTCTAAAATTATAAAGTCTAAAATAGAACTAGTAAGTTAACTCCAACTAAACTAGTGTGATGAAAATAGAAATTTCTCCAACATCCATAAGCTCTACAATCTACTATTTTATGCCCAAAATTATTGCAAGAGAAGAAATATCCAAGAAAGAGATATTGATATATTTTGGGGGGAGGTTCTTCTTGTAATTGTATTCCATATGAATTCACTTTCTTTTGTAGTTTTATGTTGATTAGAATCATTATTTATCTTATTTTCTTTCTAATTAAAGGAGCTTTGAAGGGAAACTACATAATTTTTTGGATTTTTGTCAGATTCTTGAGATGTAGAGTTAGATCCTTTATTATAATTATTTTGATGTATTATTGTTTGATGATTTTTTACTATTAAGAATATCATCCAAGATTTTTGAATTGTTTTCAAATTTTGATTTCTTCTTTTCTTTCTCAAGTTTGCCTTTTAGAAGAATAATTTCAACCTCTAGGTTTTCATAGTCTTGCTTCTTTCTATTGATTTGATTTAAAATGACTTCTTCTATTCTTTTAGCTTCTTGGAGTTGAGTCTTTAAATCAATAATGTTTTTCTTTATTTTCTTGAGGGTTTTTGAAACTTCCTTTAATCTTGATTTTTGTACTTTGTCATATTCTAGTAGTTGTTCTCTTAATGAGTTTTTATTCTTTTTATATTTTATTAGTTCTTAAAGAGCACTAATAAGTTATTCTTCAAGGTCTACTTCTCCTTAACATTCAGAGTTTCTTTCATTTTCATTTGGAGTTTCCATGCCCATAAATATAAGCTTTGTCTCCTCATATTCACTCATGTCATATGAATTGTTGTCTTCTTTGGAGTATAAGTTTTTACTTTTCTTATATAATTTATTTTTGTACTGGGATTTATCCTTTTTATTGATCCAAGTGGATATTGGTTGCCACCCACCTATACCAACTGGCTCCTCTTGACAGTTTTTAGTTCAACATGTTTCTCTGTAATGATGACATTTTCTTCATAATTGTGGGTTCTTCACTTCCGAGGCTATCCTAAAGCCTTACAAAACATCTATGTGGATATTGGTGGCCTCCCACCTATTCCAACTAGCTTATTTTGGAAGTTTTCATGTCAGTACATATTTTTGTACTTTTAGGGCCATTCTGGGACCCTAAATAATGCCTTTTTTTGGCTTTCCATGGTCAAATTGTAGATTGAGTCAAAGTTTGACACCATAATGTGTATTTCTCGAAACAACCTTTCCAACAGTTTATCACATGCCTAAAACATAGGTCGTATGCAAAATTTATGAACTTGGGAAGTTGAGGTACCAACTTAGCCATCGAGGCCCACATAATGTTTGGAATTTCATATCCTAGAGTTAGGTTTTTGGGTGTCTAAGGTTTTGATATTTATGAGTAATGTTAAAAATTCCTCTAGAGCCTCATTGTAATAATTCTTCTTAGAATAATGCACTATTGTCCCTGGACCAAGTTTTGGGAGATCCTTGGTCAATTTTGACCTATTTTGGGACTTTGACAGCGTGTCGAAGGAGGAGCACAAGATGAAACAGAGATCACAGGATCTTGGCCCCTTTTTGGGTCCTTTTTTGGGTTTGGGATTTTGTAATGGGTATGGGATGTTGGCCCATGGGTTTACCCATGTTTTGTCCTATTTTGTAAAGTATAAATAGATGTTTAGGCAATGTAAGGAGGGGCATCTATTTGATGTTAGGCCAATGTGCTAAGTTATAGTGATCGATCTATTTGATAGCAGGATTGTAAGTGCTCTATGCATACTGTGTGAAGCTTTCAGAAGCTAAGTACAAGTGACTGTATAAGGCTTAGTGCTATACCCTAGCTCAGGGAAGAAGGATCTGGCGAGGTGTGCGAAGAACTCTTGTCCTATGCGGAGAAGGGTTTTTGAGGTTTTGTGCATGTAACTAATTAACATAAGATAATAGAAGAGAAGAAGAGTTGGTGGACATAGCCCCATGGGGGGGGTTAACCATGTATATGTTGTGTTTCTCTTCTTTGTGCAATGTGTTGATGTGCTTGTATGTTAATGTGCTTAGTGATTTAATATAGATGAATGATTTGTCGATGCTTAGTGATTAATAATATGGATGGATGTTAGCTCTAAGTGATATACATATTCTTAGTGTTGAATCTGTTAATACCTAATCTGTTTCATCATGCTAAGTGTTTTTAGATGCTAGATCTGGTTGGATATTGTGATTCTCTGTAATTAGGGTTTTTCTGTGTTGTTACCAAGAATTGAATGTTGATGAAAGTTTACTACTAAGTGCTCTATTAAATGTTAGAATCATAGAGTTGTGTCCTAGCTAAGGTTGCAGACATCTGAGTCTTGTAACCACCCCTACCTCTACCTCGGGTGAGACTTCATCTTCTTTGCAGGTGTTGCCGAAAGGGTCGGTAGTTAGGGTGTTTTTTTTGTGTTGTTGTAGTGTTGAACCTTGGGTCTGTGCCTGTGATAAAAAATGGTTTTGTTGTTGAGACCAAAACTATGATTGCTAGGAACTGAGAAAGAAGACGATTTGTACAAAGATCTGACCTGAAATTGTGAAGTCTTTGTGCGTAAATATGTCTCTCTAGTGCACAGTACTATACTTAGTTTTTGAAGCTCTGTGCTAAAGAAAATAAGTCCGATATGAAGAAAATAGGTAAGATCTAAACACTTTGTGCTCTCATAAAGGTAAGAATAGTGAAAATTTTTAGATCTGGAAGCTTTGTGTTCTATAGAAGTAAGATTAGTGGAAAGTTTTATTTCTAAACTATGGATCTAGGCATGTTTGATAAGATTTGTCCTAGCTTGAAAACTAGGGAACTGACAGATGAAAGAAGATGTGATATAAGTATATATGATAAGAATAGTGAAAAATATGTTATACCTATGTATAGAAAGAATGTTTGGACTAACAAATGGATGTAGGATCCTAGAAATAATGTTTTTCAGGTTAACTACTATGATCCTAGTGCACAATATAAGAAATGTTGGGGATCATTTAAAACAAATAGAGGATTAACCCTTTGTTACAGTTTCAGAAGACCAAGACATATAGCTAAGGAATGACCTGGTAGGAAACCTAGTTGCCTCTATTGAAAATCTATGGACCATGAAGTTTTGGATTTCCCTAGAATGATTGCTCAGGTTGAAAGGATGAATATGAGACAAGAAGACCATGAGAAAATTCATGCAACTAATATTATGGAAGAACCCCAGAAAGAATCAGAGAAATTATTTCTACAGATGAAACAAACCTTGAATGGTCATCAGTTTATCGGAGGTATTCAAAGAAAACAAATGCATTGAAGAAAGAATAGGAGACTTCGACATTGATTGTGTTCTCAATGAAGAAACACAGGTGAATATCATGACAGAAAGAAATTGGGAAATTTTAGGGGAGCCTTCTATGATTCCTTCATTAGGAGGAATATGACTATTCATAGGAAAGTTGATACACCTATGTGGAAATATTACCCAAATATCTATGAGTGCAGGCAAGTGAACTTCGACAAAGGAAGAATTTGAAGTTGTTAAATTTATTGAGGACATTGCTCCATTTACTATGTTGCTCAGAAAAACTTGGATTGAAAGATATTAGGACAGAAGGTAAGAAAAAGAAGTCTTAGAACAAAATAATCAAGAGCTAAAAGATTTCATGACTAGGAGGATTGCACACTTGGTTGAAGAATAGGAGAATCGAGTGAAGCTCTTTAAAACCAAA